>CM060972.1:16999904-17507404 GCA_030765045.1 Tenodera sinensis | reverse complement strand
GAAGAATTACCACGTCATGCTGTAACCTGCAGAGGAAGAACTCTTGAATGAGATGAGAATATCTTCCAGCAGAGAACACCTCCACCGAATATAATTTACATTTTCAAGAGTCCGTGTCGTTTGATCTGCGGTCAGAGAAGTTGGTTGCTAAGCGACGTTAATTTCGTTCATTTCATTCTACATCTCTCCACTTACTCGGGAAAGTTTTTCGTGAAAGCGAACAGACTAGCAATGCGATGAGGAATCAACTTCTGCACTTAAATTCTAATATATAAGTCTCCCTATCTTTTTCTCTCTCCATTCTGGATCTCCTCTTGTAAATTAAACGCAAATTATTATCAAAGTCTAGGTATTTTGAAAGTTAAAAAAGCTTGTACACCTCCTCTTTCTTGAAAATGGCTGTCGATTTTGATTAAAATGTCATATGTTTGAGATATTTTTATGACAAATTAAATGCATATCTTGAATTTTCCGACTATAGCCCCTGTAGTCGTATTTACTCTGGATGACTTTTGTATAACTGGTAAACCGTTAGAGATAGACCAAATCATACTATACAAAAAATGTAGATCTTGCTAAAATATACAACTTATGCCCAAATAAAATTTTTTATAGAGTGAACCATTTCGGAGATATTCCTGGTTGTGTTTTGGAGGACTTATACTTCTGTCAAATATAACCTCGTTGTTCATTTGCTTATAGGTGAACGGTACAAAGAGAACCGAATCTCAAAGCTTAAAAAGATCTGAATATCGCTCAAAGCTTACTGTATTCTTATATGCCTCTTGCATCTACAAGAAGATAAGCAATAAAATAATTTCTTATATAAGCATATGAGTTTGTAGGAATGGCCAGTGCAAGAGTATAGAGTAAGTCATGTGAGTGCAACACATCCGATTTTTACTTACTCTAGTACGTACTTTGAAACAAGTATGTATTTTTGGTTTATAATAAGATAAAACACACAATAATGCAAAAAGTATTCTCTAGTGTTTTTCCATACTCCTTCAGTGATCTAACTCGTTTCTTGCCCATGTCAGTTCGATTTGCACACAATCTGCACACGCCAGTTTCACTTGGAATGTGGTAGTTGTCATTACTGCCATTTTGTTGTGAAGTCCATCGATGGCTAAGAGGTCCTGATTTTCTTGATTTCATCGTGGCGTCCATTGGTAGTTCTTCGATGAAGAAAGGTTCTCTTGTTAACTCGTAGAGTCGGTTTGGCGGCCCCCATCACAATCTACAGTCTTTCGTGATATTACAACTCACAACTTTTCTCTTTTTTTAACCTTGACTCATTCATCTCTGCATCTCTCTGTCCCTCAAACAGCAATTACTCGACACTCATTAACTACTTCGCTATCTTCCTTTCGTACACTCGCAGCTGACACCACAGCTGCCTCGTTGCCTCCTGTTCTTATATAGCAATAAGGATGACGTAACACGGACATTTCTCGAAATTCTACAAACACGCCGGCCACTGGAATAATCTCGAAAACCCCTCTGAAGTGCCGCACTCATTGTTGTCCCGTGTTTGCTCGCATGAGTGGTGCGGGAGCGTCTTTGATATGCGCTGTGAGGTAGCTTGGCCCCAGCCGTCCTTTGCGGTGCGCCGGCGTCACAATAGTATTTTAATGCTACTCAGGGTTGCCAATCCATGGGGGCATTGGATAATTTGAATGTTTGTACTCATAGTTGCCAACCGGTACGATAACTATCGGGGCAACCCTGGTGCTATTACTGCAAGAGAGATTAGAGAAGTCTTGTCTTTGACCCCAAGAGAGTAAACCGTCCGGAAGAAGAGGCCATGTCACGGAGGGAAGTGAGCTGAATGTGCAAACAAAGTGTGGTGACGAAAAACTGAACTAGTTCACATTAGTAAATTTAAATTACAATTTGAGCTGAACTATAAAAAATAGGTACATTGATGTAAAAATTAGCACATATTCAAGGATGTGGGGCTATAGTGGAAAATTGCAAAGAATCACAATACATTTTCGTCTCAGTCTGGGCCACCAAACTTCTCGCTCGTAATTGTCCAGTCCCCTATTTGCATGCAACCTTCTCGGAGCTCCCGTAATCCAACAGTTGCAGAACTATCTAGTTTTTAGTTACGACTACAACCTCTTCATACTTAGAATACTCAGAGACAGTCGAATATATTCATTTTCTGTGCCACACTGTTTGATGATTTAAATGGAATAAGCTGGAGACATCCAAATGAATCTAAACAGTTCGATAACTGTGTAAAGTGGAATTCAAAGTGGTTAAGGGTACCTAAAATACCTCTCTTCAAGTCTCAACCGGAAGCCCTGGTTGTTCCTGCCAATTGGCAGGAAGACACTAAGTGTTTCAGATCCAGCAGTCGACCATAGTGATCTGTAGGCGTCGCTGTGGACACGTGGTCAAACTGCTCGCCTTCCTACTCACGGAAGATGATCAAGTACATAAATTAACCTAAAAATAGTCAGTTTTAATTAACATTTTCATAGCGTTCATACGTCGACTCCAGGGCAAACAAAGAGACTTCTGTGTTACGTCTGTTGTATGAAGGACTTAATTCTCAGAGTGACACTTCCACAGGCTGCAAAGATGAAGTTTCAAATTTAGTGCCAACCACACGTTTTAACACTAGAATGCCCATTGACTCCACGTCGAATTTATTAAATTATTCGCAAGCCATGTGCAAGTTTGCACACTTTGAATGGCTGCAAACGCCAATGCTTTTAAATGCAATACTTTCCCTTAATTATCCAATGATTGATGAAAATAGAATAGCTATGTTATCAGGGACGTAACAGCTATGTTGCCAAAGCCTTCAGAAGTTCCAGCTGACTGGGCCTTTCTTTGGATATTTCCTTGTGAATTAGCCAAGTATTTAGGGTGAACAAAGTAAAAACGCTATTATAATATAATAATATTCAAAATATATTTTTCATTTGTCATAAAAATATCTCAAACATGACATTTTAATCACAATCGTTAGTCATTTTCAAGAAAATCAAAATTTTCCATGTAAAGGGTAGTTTAGGGTGGGGCTGTTTTCTTCAAAATCGTGTCGCATCCTTAAAAGACATTAAAACTGGAGGCAGAAGACGCCAGAAACAAAGAGAGGAGGTTGGCAAATCTGCAGAGCATCGAGCCGCGGAAAACACAGAGGGTCTATACCCCTACCGGGGGAGAAGTGAATATAGGGGATGCTTTATTCTGCACTACACTGCAATGTCCCTTTTGTTTGCAGGAAGATCAGGAAGAGACACCTTTGAGTCACTCTGGATATGAGGAAAATGCTTGAAATGGAAATCGATAGTAAACATGGGCAGTTTATTTATCGAAATGTTTAGTATATCTAAAACAAGTATAATAGAGGCAATCTAAATATCATACTGAAATATTCTGCTTTCTCAATGGTTCAAACGAACTAATATTTAGCACTAATACATGCAGTGGGTTATCGTTTTCTAAATTGTCTAATTAATTTTGCAGACCAAGCGATGATAATAAACGAAAGTTGAAGAGGTTTGTGAGAATAGGCACATTTTATTTCCTATGCTATTTTAGATCACAAAAATTTGGATTCAAATGTAGCAGATAGTTCGTTTAGGATTTTTCTATGGCTAAATAATGAATTTATAATATTTAAGGACTTTATGTACGACAAATCATACCTATATCAGACAAACAGTTGGTTATGCCGTTTTTATATGTCCTATAAATGTATTTACTGATGTGGTTAATGAAACAATATTTGCATTCTTTAGCAACAAAACATTAATTTTGCAAGTTGGCATGGAAACGTCGTTAGGTTGTGTGCTGTCAACTGTCAGTGCTACTCTGTGCTCAGATCACGTCAATGAGACGTCATACTGACGTAGTAGAGGGAGAAATATCTCGGAAATATCTAATTCCACAGTAAAGGGAAATGGAAAAAATTAAAGTCCTTCTAAGAGATTTACATATTTTCAGTTCTTATCTTATAGTAGACTCGTGGTATTAAATGATATAACATTCCTTCCTGATCAAACGAATTCAAAGCTCTTCCTGGAATATAAAAGGTATTTGGTATGTAAATAAAATAAATAAACGATATTCTAATAAAAATCTTAAGAGCCATTTTTAATTAACCTTTCCTTCGAAACGGATTTTGTAGAATTCTTATTAATAGAATAATATAGACCTCTTTAAATACACATTTCAAATCTTTTTTTGTGCAATCACCCACTTCCGAGATATCGGTTATTATTGGTTTCAATTTTCCAATACATTGTCCAACTAAAAATTCATTGCCCACTAATTGCGTAAAATACCGCTTTTGAACTGAGTTCTACATACCTGCTACAGCAATAATAATAATCTTTATTGAAGTCACAATTTTCCCGGAATTGCTGTTATGCAAAAAACGCACATTTCAATCAAGAATGGAAAACAACGCTTTCCGTTTAACATTCTTAAAGTGTTATTCTTCCAGAAACTTGCGATGTTTCCTTTAACATTTTTTTACCGTTATTAGAAATGATTAGCAGTTGAATATATGTACTACAGATAAAAAAAAAAAAAAAAGATTTCACGTCTTGTAATTACATTATTTTATCTGTACTCTCTTCATAAAAATGTTCTTAGAATTGTTTACTCTTCTATCACTTCAAGTGAATTAAAATAAGCATTTCAAGAAACGTTTTATGATATATTTCCTAGTAGATGCACTCGTAACAGGAGCACACAGTAAATTAAACAATAGTCAAATCCTTTAAGACACTTAAGTTACACGATAGCTCCGAATTTACAGTCATTATTTATGACCAAGAGAAAATAAACATGAATAACTGTTTTCAATTACAGAAAAGTATAAGTAGATACCAGAAAATTGAAACTAATAAAATGAACATTTAAAAACATTCACTTCATCCGTCGTGAAATTACCTTAAAACAAACGGTATTTTAATGAAAAATGTTAAACCACTTTTGAGAAAATTATATATTTCGAAAAAGATATTCCTGTATAGGGTAATTTGGGATCAAAGGCTTTTTTTACTTATGTGAATTTTGTGAATATACTCTCCTAACCTTATTACCAGAGGTGGAAAAATTATTAATTTCAGTAACAGTTACAACCGCCGCAGTTAGGTAAACAGAAATAAACAATAAACACTCTGGGTTTGATTATAAATATACCAATCATTCTACCATAATTGCTCTTTCAGTTTTATTTTATCTACATAACATAAAAGCTCGATTTCTGATTTCATAACCATTTTATTATATTAGATTAACTTCTAATGCTCTTTATAGTACTGTTCTGTATAAAAAAAATATTTTTTCCAACAAAAGTATATTCCAGACAAGGACAACAAGTGAATGACCCTAAATAACCTGAAAGAATATAGGTTTCCTGGGCATTCGGTCAGGAAATTAATGTGTGACATGGATTTTGAGGATACAATGAGCCAAAAAGAAAAGCTACAAGGATATGTAAACATTTCCTAGTCAACAGAAGCAGTCCAGATTAAAAAGTCATTGTGGACATCATTTTGAAAAATCTGAAGTGTTGCACTCACATGACTTTCTCTACTCTTGTACTAACCATTCTTACAAACTCTTATTCCTGTATCTTCTTCGTGTTAGTTAAGATAAACATTTGTACAAATTATCTTATTACTTATTTCCTTGTAGGTGCAAGAGAAATATTACAATACACTAGGCACTAGTAAAGTCTTTAAAAGTAGTTAAAAAATGTAAGATTTCATCCTCGGCGTTCGTCGTTTGCCGCTATCATAGAAGGGCGCTTTGTATGATGGCGGGAAAAGGTGAATGCCGGCGATGCGGAAAAACAAAACACCGCGGAGCTCGTTCGAACTTTTTTGCTCGCCCGATAGATGTCTCCTCTCTCGTAAGCCTTCTTCCAGATGTCTCTATCCTTAGCTACCCTTATGTGGAAGGGTCTTACACAACTTGGGTCCCTACAATATTTCGGAAACTGAACAATTAGTAAGTACATAAACATTAATAGATTTTCCTACGTGTATTTCTCATTATATCGGTGCAAACCGAGCCAATACCTAGGGGATGAGTCAACAGTATTTCAGTCACCCATGGAGAGCGGACTACAAAGGATTTTGATGGATATCCTGTGTTTTTCTGACTGTTCCGTTATTTGGGCTGGTTGACTAAAGGTTGAAGGAATTCGTCAGAAACGGCGCATTCTTGTAGTTTTATCGGAACTAATAATGGACATATACGTCATAATCGACCTCCAACATTGTGTTATTATTCCCATTCATGCAGTCTCTGTGTTTTAATTTACAATCTTAGTCGGTTACACTTGCGGGAAACATTCGGCCCAGAATACACAGACATATGGCGAAATCAGTTTTCCAGGTTTGCTCTAGTTTCGGACTCTAACATAACCCCACTTTCTTTCACATAAGATTTCGGCCTGATACGAAAGCATGCTTAAAAATTAAGGAACCATATTGTAGAATACGATTTATAAGTTGACTACATAAAGTTAATTTGTAACAAAACCATTGTTAAATATGTATACAGCACCCAGCTACTTTCAATAAACATACAACAGACAAATTAAATTCACTGAATCTTGTTCTTCAACTTCAGGCTAACTACCTCTTCACTGTATTCACTGCTTTGTCTGGAGTAGGATAATAACAACAATAACTAAGCCTAGCCCAATAGCAAACATTCCACATTAAAGCGATGATTAATCACAGAAACCACAGAAAGCGTCAAGCATTTCATAATATTAATAGAGAAGACGGTTTCAGAGAAGCATAACTGGGTTTCCCGCCAACTCCAACCACACCGCATATTTGTTTGCTCTATCAACAGTAATTAATTACGTAGATACTAGCTACCATTGTGTAACATTAACAGAGCAATCAAAATTCCAGGTTCGTAATTATAGAAACCATAAAAATGCTTAAGAATCTATGTAGGTAAAAATTAATTGCCGCGCGTTAGTCTCGCAAAAACTCGAAAATTGCTCGATCTATTTGAATAGTTTCTGTTTTTGTTTTTGTTTGCTTTAATACTGGGATGGTTCAGAAAAAAAAACCCATTAGGAAAAACCCAAAGAAATAGCCGAAAAATCGAGATCGGTAATTTTGTATGGGAATTGCCATTTCGGATTACTTTCAATAGGCACATGAAGTTTGTGGCGATCACCTCGAAATTTGGCATGCATATGTATTTATTCTTTGACTCAGTGGGAATGATTTTATTAACAAAGCGCTATAAAAATACCTTCGAATCCAAGTAAAAATTTGGACAATGGTTTATTCTGGGCAGTTATCCAAAAAATCTGATGTGCTGCACTCACATGACTTTCTCTTCTCTTGTACTAGCGATTCTTCAAACTCTTATATCTATATATTCTTCGTGTTAGTTGAGATAAACATTTGTACAAATTATCTTATTGCTTATTTCCTTGTAGGTACAAGGGGAATATTGGAATACAGTAGGCTTTGTGCGATAGTCAAATCTTTTAAAGCTTTGAGTTTCGGTTCTCTTTGCACACGTAACATATAAAAAATGAACAACGATGTTCCATTTCACGAAATTTTTAAGTTTTCCGAAACTCACACAAATAACGAGGAATATCTCCGAAATGGTTCACCCTACAAGAAAATTTATTGAGACATAAATTGTGTATTTTAGCAAGATCTACATTTTTTGTACAGTAGAATTTGGTCTATCTCTAACGGTTTACCAGTTATGCAAAAGTCGTCCAGAGTAAGTACGACTACAGGGGCTATAGCCAGAAAATTCAAGATATACATTTCATTTGTCATGAAAATATCTCATACATGACATTTTAATCAAAATAGTTAGAGCCATTTTCAAGAAAATAAAAATTTTGGAAAAACGTTCCATGTAAAGGGTAGTTTAGGGTGGAGCTATTTTCTTCAACATCATCGGGTCACATCCTTGAAAGACATTAAAGTTAAATGCCAACTTTGGTTTTATACCAACTTTCCGTTTTTGAGTTATGCTGTCCACAGACTGACACACACACACACCTTTTTCTAAAAATGTTTTTTTTTTTTTTTTTTAATTCAGGGGGTCTCAAAACATATATTTCCGGTGAAATCTCGACATCGAATTTTTGGGTGGAATACAATACTTTCCCTACTTACCAGTAGAGAAAGTAAAAATGGTGAATGGATTTGGCGGCGTTTAATACTACTATGACAATGCCTGCTACTTTATTTTAACAATGAACATAATCAACAATGATCACAGAGCACAATTAATATTTGTGTGTCCTAGCAAGATGTGTAACCTACGAGATATAGACACAATGTTCTTGTTAAATCTTCCGGCTTGGGAAAGCTGCATTCATCTGGTTTAATTTCGGTGCCGACAGGGGCTAAAAAACGAGGGGTTAGGAGACAATGGGAATAAGCGTTTTATTATAATAGATGTGCTGATACTTTATACTTGTTTATGGCTGCGCGTAAATTTGAATAGCGGATACGCAAACAACGGCGCAAAAACTGTCTGAATCTAATAAAGCACTTGGTCATGCAAATGCCGCGAAGTTCTGTTCAGTTTGGCGTCTTGCTGAAACTACGGGACGGGGAAGTTTTGCCACTGGCTTATCTCTAAGGTTCCAAACTAGAATCAGTTAATACAACACGTGACCTCGGTGAAACCTAAACTGAGTTCACAAACAATTTGAATTAACCTCAGTTTCATTTCCCATCATGCACGCTTCTGAACTACTAACAATGGAAATCTGCTGTTACATTCCTATGAATTTCTCTTGCCGATCTCACTTATTGCTGCGTTTTTCAATCGTTTTTCGTTGAACTTAAGAGATCTTCGGAGTGAAAAATGACCGAAAAATTATCAAATTGACAATGTTTAAGTTTATGCATATGTGAAATTGTTTAGATTCCGTCTAGCCCAGGATTTAAATATCAGTGTGCTGCATTTTGAATAGTATATGGACCAAAAAAGGTTCAAAAGCAATCAAATTCAACGGAAAGGAATATTTAAGAGGAACCCTCTTCAAGAGAAAAGGTATGAATCTGAGGGGACTACTACGAAAGTTGTAACAAACACGTAATTCACTAATAATCATTATGCATGTGTGTAAAAAAGTCTGACGTGTTGCACTCACATGACTTTCTCTACTTTTGTACTAATAATTCTTACAAACTCTTATTCCTATATCTTCTTCGTGTTAAGATAAACATTTGTACAAGTTACCTTATTGCTTATTTCCTTGTGGGTGCAAGGGGACTATTAGAACACAGCAGGCTTTGTGCGATAGTCAAATGTTTTAAAGCTTTGAGATGCCGTTGTCTATGGACGCTTAACGCTTCCATTTCATGAAAGTTTTCAAGTTTTCTGAAACTCACACATATAGCAAGGAATATCTCCGAAATGGTTCACCCAACAAGAAAATTTGTTGAGACATAAATTGTGTATTTTAGCAAGATCTACATTTTCTGTAGAGTATGATTTGGTCTATCTCTAACGGTTTACCAGTTATGCAAAAGTCGTCCAGAGTAAATACGACTACACGGGCTATAGCTAGAAAATTCAATATATACATTTCATTTGTCATAAAAGTATCTCAAACGTATTACATTTTAATCAAAATCGTTCGAGCCATTTTCAAGAAAATAAAAATTTTCAAAATATTTTCCATGTAAAGGGTAGTTTAGAGTGGGGCTATTTTCTTCAAAATCTTCGTGTCGCATTCTTAAAATACATTAAACTTAAATACCAAATTTGGTGTTTAACCGACTGTTCATTTTTGAGTTATGCTGTGCACAGACTGACACACACACACACACAAACACACACACACATACTCACACGCACACACACACACACACACACACACACACACACACACACACACCGTATATGGTATTGATGTTTACACATTTTTTCCTGGGTCCTGATCTCATACCGTTCGATAGCTTGGTTAACTTTCCCAGTGAGTAACACGCAAGTTTGCCGTAGGCATCGTGTTTGTCCCAGCGAGGTTTTGGATCTATTTCTCCATTACATAATTAGTGTGGGCATGTCAATTTTGCAGTTCTCTCTAATGATATCCCCGGCCTTGCATCGTTTACATTCCTGCCACACAATAGAGATTTGCTGTTGCTTCACATAGCTCAGTGATTGATTGATTGATCAGTTAATTCCCGTTACAACTTCGTAGCCCATCAAATGTTTACTGGCATTTTCCGGAGCTCCTTCCATGACACAAGCGCTTACTGTGAGCAAACTACATTTAGTTTTGTAGGCTTTATATAATCGGAAACCCAAACGAGGCACAACATGTACCACAACAGAAACGAGTAGCTGTCCATTAATACGAATTGACAATCTACTTTTTCGTTTTTGTCGTATTAAGCACTGTGAAAAAATGACAATGTAACAGATCCCACTTCTGACACCACTGTGACAAAATAACACTTTTACTTTATTCTTTCTAAACTGAAGCACAAAAATCTGATGTGTTCCACTCACATGACTTTCTCTACTTTTGTACTAACCATTCTTACAAACTCTTATTCCTATATCTTCTTCTTGTTAAGATTTGTACAAACTATCTTATTGCTTATGTCCTTGTAGGTGCAAGGGGAATATTGGAATACAGTAGGCTTTGTGCGATAGTCAAATGTTTTAAAGCTTTGAGATTCCGTTCTCTTTGCACACGTAACATATAACAAAATGAATAACGATGATCCATTTCACGAAAGTTCTAAGTTTTCCGAAACTCACACACATAACAAGGAATATCTCCGAAATGGTTCACCCTACAAGAAAATTTATTGAGACATAAATTGTGTATTTTACCAAGATCTACATTTTTTGTATAGTATGATTTGGTCTGTCTCTAACGGTTTACCAGTTACGCAAAAGTCGTCCATAGTAAATACGACTACATGGGCTATAGCCAGAAAAGTCAAGATATACGTTTCATTTTTCATAAAAATATCTAAAAAATATGACATTTTAATAAAAATCGTTAGAGCCATTTTCAAGAAAATCAAAATTTTCGAAAAATTTTCCATGTAAAGGGTAGTTTAGGGTGGGGCTATTTTCTTCAAAATCTTCGTGTCACATCCTTGAAAGGCATTAAACTTAAATACCAACTTTGGTTTTTAACCGAATTTTGGTTTTTGAGTTATGCTGCCCACTGACTGGCAGACTGACAGACACACACACACGGACCTTTTTCTAAAAATGCTTTTGTTGGATTCAGGGGGCCTCGAAACATGTATTTCCGGTGAAATCTCGACATCGAATTTTTGGGTGGAATACAATACTTCCCCTACTTAGCAGTAGAGAAAGTAAAAACACTTCCTCTTTGTTTTATCGTTAACAAAATTTACAACTCCTCGTGACTTTGCAACTCATATATTCTGCCCTCTTGTAGCGTAAACACAACACACAACTCGACAATTCATTCACTCAAAGTTTTTCTACGCTGCCTACAACCCCGACGCAACAATTAAATGTCACTAAAATTTTTCTCACTGTACGCACCCTTAAAAGGATCTACTAACAGCGGTCTCGTTCAACACTTAACGACTGTCTAAATTATTTGGCCCTTTGGTTGCCACGATCCGATTAGATCTGATGCCAATTGCCTTTGAATAATGCCATGATCCGATCCAATTCGATCCGCCGAGGTTGGTTTTTCGCGTTCAAATAATTTACAAATTATGCAACAGATGGCGTATGTGTCCACATCTGTCTGATCTACGATGTGTGAACTCTATGTTGGTATCACTGTCAATCTTTGCATTTCCTGTGTAATTAAACACGTGTTGTAGATTGTTGGGTGCAGAGCTTAATTATTTATTCTATACAGTGATTTCTCTTGGCATTTGCTTAATTGCCATTACAGAATGGCATACTCGAATAAGAAATCTTTGACAGAAAATGAAATTGTGAGAGCATTGCTAGAAAGTGACAGCTGTAGCGACATTTCTCAATTGTCATAAAGAAACAAGCAGTGATTCGGACAGTAACATAAACTAAATAAACAATCATGTTGTTCTACGCAATCTCCTGCAGGAAGCGCCACAGATCAGGATGAAGATGAACTGGATACTAACTGGTAAGGAAAAAACTCTAAATTGCAGTTCATACGTAAATTTAACCATGCTCATTTCAACAATTTTAAACATAGAAGCTTCCAAATTTCTAATTTTAGAAATAATGTAATGATAAATTGACAGACAAAAGCAAAATTGGTATGTGATAATAATTATGGTGTAAAAAATAAACTCAAAGTGGAAAATAAAAATATTAAAATAAAAATTTAACAACTCAATTTTTTTAAGGGTATGTGTACTAGAGCAATGTTCTCAAAAGTGCGTATAAATGTAAAACAACTGCAAAAAATCTCAGCTGAACAAATTCAAAACTGAGGTGAATGGAAAGCTTTGTGTAAAACCTTACACTTCTCCACGTTTAGGGCTGGCAGCTAGAGCATTTAACTTGGCAGCGAAAGCGTTAACGACGCTGCCAGTTGCTAGGATATCAGTGCGGCCGGTGTGCCGCAATTTCGTCCCACAGAATTTCATTTACCTGCCAGTAAAACTCTTCTGTCTCGCCGCTGCTTTCGCTTATATAGGTGAGAATGACGTAGCACGGATTTTTCCCGAAATTCACCATTTCTTGAACTTTTCGTAAATAAGCAAGCAGACGAACAGTCTGGAAACGCTTTATTCTGCGGCATTCATTATCGTCGATTCACGTGTTTACAAGGAATGGTGTGAGATAGCTTACCTTGAGATCTTTGACGGGTGGGTAGCAGACGTCATGATACTATAGGTTATAGGTGAAAGGTTATACAAAGGATGGGGGGAGGTGCATGTGGTATACTTAGACCTTTGTTGACCCATTGCGGCTAGTAACCCACAGAAGGATGAGATGAACACAGAAGGCCACACACATACCACAGGGACGCCCACACGTCGGGCTCGAAGCCCCGTGCCACTGCTAGCTGCATAGATAAGTTGATGAACGATCCATTCACCAAGCAGCCCTCCAGTGTCCATGAAGAGTATTCTTTCCATTGAGTAAACATGCACGAGAGGAATATTATGGGGGAAAAATCGTGGTAGATTGGAATCCATCACAGCGTTCGCCAACCGGCCTGGGAAAACCACGGAACTGCTAGGTCAGTGTGGGCGATCGATGGGTTTCGAACTTTGGACCTCCCGAAAGTCAGCTTCACATGTTATTGCGGAGCCCTCTCGCTCGATTGTAATATACCTAATAAAAATCTGATGTGTTGCACTAACATGACTTTCTCTATTCTTGTACTAACCATTCTTACAAACTCTTATTCCTATATCTTCTTCGTGTTAGTTAAGATAAGCATTTGTACAAATTATCTTATTGCTTATTTCCTTGTAGGTGAAAGGGGAATATTAGAATACAGTAGGCTTTGTGCGATAGTCAAATCTTTTAAAGCTTTGATATTCCATTCCTTTTGCACACCTAACATATAAAAAATGAACAACGATGATCCATTTCACGAAAGTTCTAAGTTTTCCGAAACTCACACACATAACAAGGAATACCTCCTAAATGGTTGACCCTACAAGAAAATTTATTCAGACATAAATTGTGTATTTTAGCGAGATCTGCATTTTTTGTATAGTAGGATTTGGTCTATCTCTAACGGTTTACCAGTTATGCAAAAGTCGTCCAGAGTAAATACGACTACAGGGGCTATAGCCAGAAAATTCAAGATATACATTTCATTTGTAATAAAAATATCTCAAACATATGACATTTTAATCAAAATCGTTAGAGCCATTTTCAAGAAAATCAAAATTTTCGAAAACTTTTCTATGTAAAGGGTAGTTTAGGGTGGGGCTGTTTTCTTCAAAATCTTCGTGTCACATCCTTGGAAGACGTTTATCTTAAATGCCAACTTTGGTTTTTAACCGACTTTTCGTTTTTTAGTTATGTTATCCACAGACTGACAGACACGCACGCGGACCTTTTTCTAAAAATGCTTTTTTTTTTCCGGTGAAATCTCGACATCGTATTTTTGGGTGGAATACAGTAATTCCCCTACTTATCAGTAGAGAAAGTAAAAAAGAACTGTTTTGCTGTGTTATTTCGAAAGGCAAGAAAAGTCGTGTGGGCCAGTTGGGGTTGTTTACAAGAGGGTAGCGTCAACAGGAGATGAGGGGGCGATTATATTGTGTAGTGCCCTTGATGAGGGCGCAGTGGTGCCAGCACTTTGGTGCTGCACTCAGGTGCCTCTCACGTGAATGACCACACGTGAAGGGGAATTTTCAACGTTTTATGGTTACTCTAATTCCCATGCGTAAAATACGCTCCCTTAACTACATATTCCGGTGCGTTATTTCTTAGAGTGATAACATGATCAAAAGCGCAAATATTAAAGTAATCATGTAATTTGTGTTCACATGATTTCGCCTACTCACTCCTATATAGAGTTTTCTCATAAATGCTTTCTCTTCTGTATATTTATTGTCTGTCTGTGTGTCTCTCTGTTTGTCTGTCTGTTTCTGTCTCGAAAATTCAAATATAAATACAGAACTAAGCATATAAAGGATATCTAAAAATATAGAAACAATTGCAAGCTATATAGTGACTTTTGTGGCAGATAGAAAACCAATGGCAACACCTTTCTTACACTTTAAAGCTTAAAGTTGCAATTTGCTTTAATTTTAAGAGGTTTAAAAAAACAAAATAAGAACGCCAATAAGCAGACAGAGCTTTCATATGCATCACCTGTTTATAAGTACCTCGTCTATATCATTGAAATAAACATCTACTTGTATTAACTTTGCCTACCAAGAAAAAGTCCTCAGAAAGTTATCAAATTAATTAATACTTGCCACTGTTAAACCCAAGATGTGGAGCGAGTAGGTCCTGCTCTGGAGAAGTATAATTACCTGAAAGAAAAGAAAAAAAATCAGTTTTTCAAACATGTACGCGTTTAGATCGCCAAACTGAAATACAACTTGAAGAAAACTCAAATATTTGATTTTAAACAAAACTATTTGGTAGCAAGTCCTATAAGCTTTCCAAATTAAACAGAATTTATTGAGATGAGGAAGTAATTTAGTATTTTCCTTCAGACAGTTCAAGACTATCATCTAATTCCTTAAACTGATACCTCAAAATTGTATTATTCTTAAAAAAATGGAAAAAAATAGGTGTATATAAACTTTGAAATTCACCCACTGTTTCATCTTTTAGATGTTCTGTTTACAAATAGATTAATTAGACGTATATAATTTTTATAAAGCTTATTTTTGGTTTATAAAACCTTTAAATGCATATATCATATGATTACGGGATGTCGAGGTTTTAGATATAAGTTGGAGAAATTTTTTATGTGAACTCTAGTGTGACATGCTGAGATTCTGACGAAAATATGAATTTTGGTATTTATGGCAGTTTTCGTTTCTACTACGTCATGTAAATATCAGAAGTGTGCATTCGATTCAAAAATTTCATATCGAAATTTCACCGAAAACATGTGCTTGAGGCCCCCTGAATTTAAAAAAAAAAAAAAAAACAATAATAATTTTTAGAAAAAGGTGTATATGTGTGTGAGTACGTGAGTGCGTGAGTGCGTGTGCGTGTATGTGTGTGTATATTAAAATTTTTCGAGAATTTTGATTTTCTTGAAAATGGCCCTAACAATTTTAATTAAAATGTCATATGTTTGAGACATTTTTATGACAAATGAAATGTATATCTTGAATTTTCCGGCTATAACCCCTGTAGTCGTATTTACTCTGGAGGACTTTTGCATAACTGGTAAACCGTTAGAGATAAACCAAATCATACTATACAAAAAATGTAGATCTTGCTAAAATATACCATTTATGTCCGCATACATTTTTTTTAGAGTGAACCATTTTGGAAATATTCCTTGTTATGTGAGTTTCGGAAAACTTTAAAACTTCCCTGATATGGAACATCGTTGTTTAGTTTTTTTATGTTAAATATGCAAAGAGAACGGAATCTCAAAGCTTTAAAAGATTTGACTATCGCACAAAGCCTACTGTATTCTAATATTCCCCTTGCACCTACAAGGAAATAAGCAATAAGATAATTTGTACAAATGTTTATCTCAACTTACACGAAGAAGATATAGGAGTAAGAGTTTGTAAGAATGGTTAGTACAAGAGTAGAGAAAGTCATGTGAGTGCAACACAGATCTTTTTGCTATTAAAATACACCACATCGGTCTTCTCTCCCAAACTGATCTTTGCGTTCCATCTGCACGCAGTACCAGCAAATAGTAACCAGATATGCGCATGAAATTGTTTGCATTTCTTCGCAGAATGTTCGCGTAAACAGGTGCAGGCGTGTGTGTGACAAATGCCACTCATCATTTAGTATTCTCGTGCAATAATTGAAGAGACGTAGCAGAGCTGAATTCGGTTTCAATAATAGGTTTCTAAATGTCTGAACGAAAGATCAATTTCAGGATATTAGCGCCTGAATAGACCCTAATCCCATCAACGGCTAGCGGCCGTAATACGCAATACAGGCTTTAATGGGATTCTGCGGATCTGGAAAATGTGTGCTCCGAGTTGGAAAATATTTTTGTTTGTCATCTGTATCCCTGGAATATTTGTGGTGTTAATGTCTTCCACAAACAGGCGTAGTATGGCCAAACTCAAACTGATTTATAAACGACCACTGTGTCAACTTAAATGCAAATGTCAACAATAGTAACATAACAATAATTTTCAGTTGATCAACAACACGTGAACAAATGTTTAAATAGACTAGAGTGAGTTAAACAGGGTTCGAATTAACGGGGTATAGGTGGGGGACTTCTCTCTCATAAAATAACTTCCTCTGTTCATCAAAGAAGAATTCTTTCCCTGCCAAGGAGGTATATTGTGTTTTTCCACTGCGCAAAAGGAAACACGATAACAGCATCTGATGTACCCAAGGTGTTTTTCTCTGCTCTGGAAGTGCAGTATAGAGGTGACGGTGATATCTCTTGTTTGAACTAATACACCGTGCTTTATTATGTTGTTCTGCACTTAGTCACAAAGTGTATAAATGGATAAATTTGTGACAAGAAAGCGAAAAGTTGCAGAAAGTGATCACAGTGATATATTCCAGTTCGAATCTCAGGCTTTATCTTCAAGTAATATTGATATTACAGCTTCTTAGGTGACGTGTTAACAAAAAAATCTGATGTGTTGCACTCACATGACTTTCTCTACTCTTGTACTAACCATTCTTACAAACTCTTATTTCTGTATCTTCTTCGTGTTAGTTGAGGTAAACATTTGTACAAATTATCTTATCGCTTATTTCCTTGTAGGTACAAGGGGAATATTAGAATACAGTAGGCTTTGTGCGATATTCAAATCTTTTAAAGCTTTGAGATTCCGTTCCCTTTGCACACTTAACATAGAAAAAATGAACAACGATGTTCCATTTCATGAGCATTATGTTTTTCGAAACTCACACACATAACAAGGAATATCTCCGAAATGGTTCACTCTACAAGAAAATGTATTCAGATATAAATTGTGTATTTTAGCAAGAGATACATTTTTTGTATAGTATGATTTGGTCTATCTCTAACGGTTTACCAGTTAAGCAAAAGTCGTCCAGAATAAATGCGCCTACAGGGGCTATAGCCAGAAAATTCAAGATATACATTTCATTTGTCATAAAAATATCTCAAACATATGACATTTTAATCAAAATCGTTAGAGCCATTTTCAAGAAAATCAAATTTTTCGAAAACTTTTCCATGTAAAGGGTAGTTTAGGGTGGGGCTATTTTCTTCAAAATCTTCGTGTCACATCCTTGAACGACATTAAATTTAAATACCAACTTTGGTTTTTAACCGACTTTTAGTTTTTGAGTTATGCTACCCACAAACTGACACACACGCACACACACACACACACACGGACGTTTTTCTAAAAATGCTTTTTTTGGATTCAGGGCGTCTCAAAACATATATTTCCGTTGAAATTTCGACATCGAATTTTGGGTGGAATAGAATACATCCCCTACTTACCAGTAGAGAAAGTAAAAAGTGAAACTAAGTTCATTACACTGATCGGGGGACACTAAAGTGTGTATGTATGCATAAAATACAACAATGCTACTACCACTGCTATTACTACTAATATTGCCATAAATGTAATACAAATTAAAGTCCCTTCCCTCGTCAGAAAGTCTGATTCGAACACTGACGTGAATCAAACCTGAATATTAATTCAATGCTTAAGTACTTTTTAAATATGTCTTACAAGACAGTTCACCGCGCAGATCAAAGAACATAACCCAATTGTGAAGAGCAAGGCTAAACCCCGGGCAGCGACGGTGGCGCTATTCCTAACCCACTAACCAACGACAGGCAGAGGCAACACAACGGATACCTGGTGACAAACCAGGGAACTACATCTAACTGTACGCTGAAGGAGTAAGAAAATCTGCTACCCAACAAAAGCGTAAACAGTTTTCCTATACGAACGCCTCACTGGAAAAGTTATACTCCACGATGTCCTAATAAATTAGTTTAATTGAAATTTGCTTTGGAAGACATTTTATTGATTCAGTTAGGATTGACAGCACTGGTACAAACGTATTCTGCAACAAATTATAGATATCTGGAGTGCGTGCAGCGTAGCCTGGTGTTCCTGAAAAGAATTACAATGCTTGTTCAGCGAACTGTTTGTTTACAAACTGCATTCATGCTCGTTTTGACAGTTAAAATAACACGGATCAATGTTCCACAGTGTTAGGTAAACCTAATGGATTGTAAACAACGCACTCTAAATATACTGCCTTTGTAAAGTTCCGCCGCGTTACATTCATATCCATTTCTCTACTCATTATTGTCTATTTTCCATGTCCCCTACGGACTACGTATAGTAATATCTGATTTCCAGACTTCACCGGAAATACACGTTTCGAGGCCCTAAATCCCCCCCCCCCAAAAAAAAGCATTTTTAGAAGAAAGTCCGCGTGTGTGTCTTTCTGATAATAACAATAACCACATACCTTTGTGACAGGAGGTGTTGGAAACGATGTCCCTCTGCCGAGGCTGTCAACAATCGAGGCGGCAAAAACAAAAGAGGTGCCGAGAACGTACGCGAGACTTCTAGCTGAGCCATTTCCGGTGCATGTGTGTTTGGAATTCGAGAAAGCTCCCTGTGACGTCATCGCCAATGTATAAGGCCACCAAAGAAGAACAGAGAGTGTGTTTTAGAGTTGAATTACGGACATGATAGTGAGTGTGAGACAACTTTGCGTGTGATAGATACGTCGGTCATCGTAAAAGATTGAACGAGCATCGCGAGTGATTGTAACATGGTATGAGAGACAATAAAGACACTAAAAGAACCGAGCAAGGTTATGAGAAGTAAAATGAGTAAAACCTGTAAGTTCTGATAGACTGTACTAACAACGAGAAGACAACAAAAACTTTAGAAGATAAACTGATGAAAAGCAACTTGCCTGATTTTGTCATAATACTATTAATTATGTAAATGATAATAACCATGTTGTTATCCAGGCTCTTCAGCGGAGTTAGTAATGTTCAGGGCTGTTAGTACTGGACGCGTATAATACGGTTTTGCGTGCTTCGGATTTATCATATTTTCTGTGAAATGGACGAGCGCTTGCACAAGCTGAGAGCGGAAGCTGTGCTTCAAAACCCTCAGGAACAGATAAAAACAAACGTCAACGTCATAATCATCATTCAGGGAGCCTTAGGCTGGCTAATGTTTCCACAACTCTGATAAGATCCCCTAGTGAGAGATTACAACCGCATCTACACGAGAAAAAACAAAATTACAAAACGAATATAGTTCTCAAACAAAGTTAGCAAGCCGGAGGCAAAATACAGCGAATCGATTTCTGGATTATGGCTACCTTCCGTGCATCCCGTGGCAGCGCTGCGGTGAAAGTGACTTGCAAAATATTACAAGGAAGTTCCTTAAGGAAATTGCTATAAATATAACAAATGTTACTGGCGAGTTTATCATGGTATAGGGTCATTCACATTGAAATAAAACATTAACATGTTAGCATTCTCCAAGTAGAACTTGAATAATTCAAAACTTAAGGGGCAAGAAAGAAATTCGAAATATGCAACAATTCCAATTACAAACTAAAATTGACAGGTATATACATATATCCATCAGGATTTTTCGGTTGTCTTTCTCTTTTTTGACTCTTTGCATTTTCACACGACGCACTGATAAAATTTTCTCTATATTCTTCATCATTCTATGAATGTTTCCATTCGAAGTAGCTCTTGGCCTGCCCCGCTTCCTTCTTCCACGAGGTGACCATCCTAAAAGGATCTTGGGCCACCTATTCTGCCTCATTCTTCTAACATGCCCATACCATTGAAGACCCCGCCTTTCAATTCTGTCCACCACTGTTTCCTCCATATCCATAATCTATTTCGATTGACATTTCTGAACAAAAACTTTGAATTTAGGAAACTGAAATTGGAAGTACAAGTGAATTGTTTACATTGCTTTAATGTAAAATTCAAGGGAGCAAGAAAAATCTTGAAACTAACAGCAATTTCGAATTATCACTTAATACCAACTAACAATTAAACATTTAAAGACTCCGAAGTACTGGATTCTCTCGCTTGTATAGGGCAGAATGACGTAGTATGGATTTTTCTCGAAATTCACCTTTTCTCAAACTTCTCCAACAGTCAGAAAACGCTTTATTCTGCCGCACTCAGTCATATTTGTCCTGACCGCTCCATTGTCGTCGGGCCACCTATTTACAAGTAGTGGTGTGAGCGTCTCTGACGGAAGGTGACCGGCGTTCCAGTGGGAAGACACAACTTTAGGAACTCCAAATATTCAGGTTTGTATTTATTGAAACATAATAAACCGGCCTCCATAGATGAACTTTCTGCCATTTATATTTTACAACTGTTTTACAAAATGGTCGAGCAAAAATATTCGTATACGAAATTTGAGTATACTGGCGGAATTAAGATGTTCATATGAAAATATACTCGCAACTTGATTGATACCATTATGTTCTCATCTTGTGACATACTATTAATGTTCATTTTGTCAAGAAAACAATTATGCTTTGAAGTTTTAAAATATAATTCTGGCAGTGCAGTTATTAGTTAAGACATTTTCTCCCTCAGAATCAATTTGTATATCTAAAGACAAGTGAAATATTTTACATTGGTGTTGTATTTCTAACCTGTTTAAATGTCACGATAAAAAATAAATATGGTATTTCTGATCTCTTTAACAGGGAACATTAAAAACAGGTAAAAATGAACAGTGGAGGCATTTCAAATGAGATTTTTAAGGTACCTATTGGGCGTTTCTAGAAAATATCGACTCCAAAATGTTGATATAAGACAAGAATTAGAAGAAAACATTGTGGAAGCAATTAAATGATACCTTCTAGATTGCCACGACACTCTTCGCCACCTGCAGACTAGCCTAATGTCATGTAAGAAGGGAAATAAATTCACCCAAATGAAGTTACAAGACTAACAAGAAATCCACGTTAGGCTGAGTTATCTGGATAAACCTTTTACGCCTCTTTAAGTGGCAGCCATTGCACTGTGCTGAAAGTTCATGGAATTATATGGCAGCTTTGCACATATTATATAAAATACACACATATACATTATGAATAATTATAGTTTTTTCCTTCTAGTTGCCCTTTTTTCAACAGAGAAGCTAAAACGTTTACAATTACACAATTTTTCATACATGGTATGCATGTACCATGCCTATGTAAATTCTACTGGATGCCATAATGACTAGCGTAATTAGTGCTTCACGTGACCTTCGAGTAGATAATGTCTCTAAAGCTACAGATTTTTCTAAAAATAGATAAATATTTAGCATAACAGATGGATATTTCGAGAAAAAGCTATAGCTATATATAAACAAAAAGGAAAATCTACTGTGTTGCACTCACATGACTTTCTCTACTCTTGTACTAACCATTCTTACAAACCCTTATTCCTATATGGTACACATTATCTTATTGCTTATTTCCTTCTGTCAAATGGAACATCGTTGTTCAGTTTTTTATATATTAAGCGTGCAAAGAGAACGGAATCTCAAATATTTGACTATCGCCCAAAGTCTTCGTGTTTATCTGAACTAACACGAAGAAGATATAGGAATAAGAGTTTGTACGAATGGTTAGTATAAGAGTAGAGAAAGTCATGTGAGTGCAACACATCAATTTCTATCTCTGGTATAACCTAAAACATAACCTGTACAACACAAACCCACACAGACTGCAACAGTTAAATCAAAATATCCACCAGCATTTCTGATCGTGAATTACGGCTCCTAAATGTATGGACAACAATAGCATCGCCGAGGTTGTGGACAGGCAAAACACCGCGTAGTCCGTTCGGAAGTTTTTGCTCTCCCTGTACAATATATACCTGTTATATCCCATCGCAAAAAAAGTCAAAGTTTTGGCTTTACTATTGATTTACTGTTCCTCTTTCTGTTTTAATTTGGCTCTAATTCAAAGAAGAGAAACTAAAACCTCACTCTATTTTGCTTGTCACAAATCCGGTTTTTGTCACCACGTGTCTACTTGTTTGTTAGATTGTCTAAATAGAAAGGAATCGGAAATGAATTGTCATTTATATTTGCTAATCGTAGAACCAAAACGAAACATTTACTTATCGGAAGAGCGAAAAAGTTACAATGTATCTATTTCTTTATTGTGTGGAAACTGCGTCCATTGAAGTTTGTTTTGCGACTCTTGCTTGTTTAAATAACAGGAATTGTAGATTTGCTCTGTTAGGTCGAATGATTCAACTGCGTTTCGGATAGTTATATTCCTGTGTACATACATTCAACAAGGCAAACAAGACTTGGAGTAACACTGTTAAAATATTTGTTCATTTCCTCGTTTGCTACTAGTGGCGTGGAAAAAGTGTCTTTTCGTGCATCTCGAGTACCGAGTTATTCCATTTATCAGGTGATTTCTGTTTTTGCTTTCGCTATAGCAAGCACGGGAACTGTATTCGATCCAAAATTTCGATATCGAAATTGCACCGGAAATATTTTATGTCTCCATGAAGTAAAAAAAGCACTTTTAGAAAAAGGTCCATGTCTGTCTCTGTGTGTGAGTGTGTGTGTGCGTGTGTGTGTGTGTGTGTGTGTGTGTGCGTGTGTGTGTGTGTGTGTGCGTGTGTGTGTGTGCGTGTGTGTGCGCGCGCGCGTGCCTCCCTGCCTGTGTGTGTGTGTCTCTTGTGTCTGTCTTTCAAGAGCTTAACTAAAAAACAAAAGTCGGTTAAAACCCAAAGTTGGTATTTAAGTTTAATGTCTTTCAAGGATGCCACACGAAGATTTTGAAGAAAATAGTCCCACCCTAAACTACCCTTTACATGGAAAATCTTTTGAAAATTTTGATTTTCTTGAAAATGGCTCTAACGATTTTAATTAAAATGTCATATGTCTGAGATATTTTTATGACAAATGAAATGTATATCTTGAATTTTATGGCTATAGCCCCTGTAGTCGTATTTACTCTGGACGACTTTTGCATAACTGGTAAACCGTTAGAGATAGACCAAATCATACTATACAAAAATATAGATCTTGCTAAATACACAATTTATGTCTGAATACACTTTCTTGTAGGGTGAACCATTTCGGAGATATTCCTTGTTATGTGTGTGAGTTTCGGAAAACTTAGAACTTTCGCGAAATGGATCATCGTTCTTCATTTTTTTATATTTTAAGTGTGCAAAGACAACACAATCTCAAAGCTTTAAAAGGTTTTACTACCGCACAAAGCCTACTGTATTCTAATATTCCCCTTGCACCTACAAGGAAATAAGCAATAAGATAATTTGTACAAATGTTTATCTTAACTAACACGAAGAATATATAGGAATAAGAGTTTGTAAGAATGGTTACTACAGGAGTACAGAAACTCGTGAGTGTAACACATCAGATTTTTTCCTTTCTTTCTGATTTTTTCACGACGTATAATCAGTAAGGGAAATGTTGTATTCCACCAAAAATGTTGATGTGGATATATCACTGGAACATCCTAAATCCGGAAGAAGCCTTTTTGTAACAAAAATGTGTCTGTGGGTGTCTGTATCTGTGAACAGCATAACTCAAAGAGGAAAATTCGGTGTAAGTACCAAACTTGGCATTTAATTTCAGAATCTCGAAGTTTTCAAGAAACTCCTTCCTAAGGATTACCCTTTACGTGTAAGATTTCTCAAAAGTGGTAGCTAATTTTCTGCAAACACCTGTGAAGTCATTTTTACTTGGGATGATTTTTTCCCCACCTAAGAGATAGACATAAAGATAGTAATCTATAATCATTTATAATATTTTGTATTGGTGCTATTTGGAATATTTATATTATTTTCAGATTTACTACCTAAATGCATTAAGTACAGGCCAGCGCACATCGAAGTAATCCAGGGTTAAGCTGCCTGACGCCACTGTTTGTGAACACGTAATTGATGACAATGCAGTGGTAGCACAAATAATTTCAAGAACCTTCACGAAGCCTCGTGTGCAGGGTTATTTGTGAGAGCTTCGAGAAAAATATAAATTTCTAGAAAGATCCTTGCTACGGCATTATCCTATAAAAGGAGAGGAGACTCGCCAAAGCCAGCTGTTTCTTACACAGAGAGAACTGCAAGACAGAAAGTGTTTGTAAAGTTAGGAGAAGACAGAACAGCTGTCAGCTGCAAACTAACGAATAAATGTGGATTGTGTTAAAGATAAAAGAGAGCTGTGTTTTTGTGGTCCAATTACAAGGAAAATAAAGTGACACAGCAACTGGATATTGTCGTTTTTGTCATACTGGTGTCAGGAGGGGTATAGTTAAATTTCCCTTTTGTCACAACACTGACTGACTGACTGACTGACGGACGGACGGACGGACGGGTGGACGGACGGACGGACGGGTGGACGGACGGACGGACGGACAGACAGACAGACAGACAGAAACACAGACAGATAAATAAGCAATTACATAGATAAATAAAATTATAATCTAGCTTTTCTCTTTCATACTTCAGACGGTGCATGGAGTTTAATGGTGACTAAAAGTCTTAGACCAGTCTTGCAATTAGCCTGTGCATAACGCGAACTAACAAATTGCAAGCTCCCGCAAGGATGAAAGAAGAAAGAGACTAATTAAAGCAACGATAGAAAAGCCTGATAATCTCTTGAAGTAATAAGGATCCGCTGTAAACAAAGACGAAGTGTGATCTTTATCTGGGCTAGCTGAATTAATTTCCTTTCTGCTCAATGTTCACAATGTTTGTGAACTCCCAAACATTTCCCAAAGTCTCATTTTAGGAAGCTCTCATATCTGCCAATGGTTCCATTGTGTTCACTTACAACATTTCTGAATTCAGATTTAGGGATACGTCTGAAGGAAAACACAAACTGCGATAGATTGGGAATAATTTGTACGTGAATCAAAGTTTTGGACAATAATAATAGTAATAATGATAATAGCAATAATAATGTGCAATATTAGAAAGTTTTTCATCCCATCGTTTTAACCCCAAAATATGTCGTTTCGATTCATTCATATTTCTCCTTTTTTCAGTATGCAAAAATTAATCTTCATTATTACTTGAACGAATGCATTGTTTCACTTAGGTGCACACCAGATATAATATTTCGATTGGTGTCGATTTGTGTTAAGGATAAGAGAGAACTGTGATTTTGAGCTTCAATTTTAGAAGATAAAATAAAGTGCCAATGGACTCGTCATTTTTGCCACTCTGGTGTCAGAAGTGGGATATATCACTTCGCTATTTGTTACAATATAATCAAACATTCTATGCTAAAATTTTTCTGAAATACCTTAGATGTATCTAAACACAAATAATAGTGGGCAAAGAGTCATTTGGAAGTAAGAATTGTACCTTTAAAAATATTTCATGAGGCTCTGCTATCTACAAACGTGTTTCTTAATTACCTATATGAAGCTTTTACCTTACACGTTGAAATGTATTTTCAAACCGCACATTGGCAATTTCTTTCTTGTTTTTCTTTCATTCAGGAGCAAATAAACAGAAGGCTCTTTCTACTGTTTTCCCCATCCTTTGAGCTCTTTCCCCCAAGTTGAATATAATCTACATTTCAGATTCTTGTCAGAAACATTCAGTAGCCGCAGAAAAATAGTTAACATCAACCAAGCTTCTTTATAATATCATCATGCAAAACCATTTTGAATGGAATAGAATACCCTGAAGCATGGCACTTGAAAAAGTCTTGCTTTTGCGCTCGAGCGAAAGGAAACTGTGTTTTAAATATTGCATTTCTTCCATCTCTTTTATGAACAAACTATAAGGAAAGTACAGTATTTTGAGAAAACAGACTAAATCAAGCAGCATAAGGTGACAGAAATAAAGTATAAACATAGAGCATGAAAATATCAAATATATATATCTACTTACGATTTACGAGTTATTCAAAAGTCATTCAGACTAAATAGGATTACATAAGCTATAGTCAGAAAATTCAATATATACATTTCATTTGTCATACAAATATCTTAAACATATGACATTTTAATAAAAATCGCTAGAGCCGTTTTCAAGAAAATCAAAATTTTCAAAAAAATTTCCATGTGAAGGGTAGTTTAGGGTGGGGCTATTTTCTTCAAAATCTTCGTATTGTATCCTTGAAAGACATTAAAACTTAAATACCAACTTTGGTGTTTAACCGACTTTTCGTTTTTCAGTTATGCTGTCCACAGACTGACACACACACACACACACACACACACACACACACACACACACACACACACACACACACACACACACACACACACACACACACACACACACACACACACACACACACACACACACACACACACACACACACACACACACACACACACACACACACACACACACACACACACACACACACACACACACACACACACACACACACACACACACACACACACACACACACACACACACACACACACACACACACACACACACACACACACACACACACACACACACACACACACACACACACACACACACACACACACACACACACACACACACACACACACACACACACACACACACACACACACACACACACACACACACACACACACACACACACACACACACACACACACACACACACACACACACACACACACACACACACACACACACACACACACACACACACACACACACACACACACACACACACACACACACACACACACACACACACACACACACACACACACACACACACACACACACACACACACACACACACACACACACACACACACACACACACACACACACACACACACACACACACACACACACACACACACACACACACACACACACACACACACACACACACACACACACACACACACACACACACACACACACACACACACACACACACACACACACACACACACACACACACACACACACACACACACACACACACACACACACACACACACACACACACACACACACACACACACACACACACACACACACACACACACACACACACACACACACACACACACACACACACACACACACACACACACACACACACACACACACACACACACACACACACACACACACACACACACACACACACACACACACACACACACACACACACACACACACACACACACACACACACACACACACACACACACACACACACACACACACACACACACACACACACACACACACACACACACACACACACACACACACACACACACACACACACACACACACACACACACACACACACACACACACACACACACACACACACACACACACACACACACACACACACACACACACACACACACACACACACACACACACACACACACACACACACACACACACACACACACACACACACACACACACACACACACACACACACACACACACACACACACACACACACACACACACACACACACACACACACACACACACACACACACACACACACACACACACACACACACACACACACACACACACACACACACACACACACACACACACACACACACACACACACACACACACACACACACACACACACACACACACACACACACACACACACACACACACACACACACAGTGCGCTTTTTCTAAAACTGCTTGTTTTAGGTTCAGGGAGTATATATATAAAATTCGAATATATAATATGTATATAATATATTCGAGTACATAAAATTCGAACCTGCGGACCTCGTATTCCCAAAATGCATTCTCCTAAGTGTCACAGTTCTGAGTACGAAAAATACTATTTCGCAATCAAGAATTAAAGTGAAAAGTCACTTTTTTCTAAAGCTTTCTGAAATTTCAGTCATACGCATCCCTGACAATAGCAATACCAAGTGCGGCAGAGGGTGTACGTCCGAACTTCGATAATTTGTTAATTCTGACACGTTAGTAAAGAAGAGGAAGTATTGTATTGCACCCAAAAATTCGATGTCGAGATTTCACCAGAAATATATGTTTTGAGACTCCTGAATCCAGGTGTGTGTCTGAGCGCGCGCGGGTCTGTCTGTCTGTCTGTCTGTCTGTCTGTCTGTGGACAGCATTACTCAAAAACGAAAAGTCGAGTAAAAACCAAAGTTGGTATTTAAGTTTAATGTCATTCAAGGATGCGCCACGAAGATTTTGAAGAAAATAACCCCACCCTAAACTACCCTTTACATGGAACATTTTTCGAAAATTTTGATTTTCTTGAAAATGGCTCTAACGATTTTTATTAAAATGCCATATGTTTGAGATATTTTTATGACAAATGAAATGTATATCTTGAATTTTCTGGCTATAGCCCCTGTAGTCGTATTTACTCTGGACGACTTTTGCACAACTGTTAAACCGGTAAGAGATAGACCAAATTATAATATACAAAAAATGTAGAACTTGCTAAAATACACAATTTATGTCTCAATAAATTTTCTTGTAGGGTGAACCATTTCGGAGATATTCCTTGTTATGTGTGCGAGTTTCGGAAAACTTAAAACTTCCGTGAAATGGAACATCGTTGTTCATCTTTTTATATGTTAAGCGTGCAAAGAGAACAGAATCTCAAAGATTTAAAAGATTTGAGTATCTATAAAGCGTACTGAATTCTGATATTCCGCTTGCACGTACAAGGAAATAAGCAATAAGATAATTTGTCTTGACTATTCCTTCTGATCGTTGATATGTGTGTACCAGAAGGTTCATTCTAGTGGCTTTTCCACTCCACTCTCAAGGATGATGTTTCTGAGTAAATTTGCATTCCTCTCAAGGCCTCGTGCATTACCTCTCCGGCCATCGTCCATACCCGGAATATTTGAATAGGCTTCAACAAACAGATGCATTTGCGACAATATAGACACCCCTGAGCAGGCGGTCTGGGAATGTCCACATACATTAGATATTAGAAAGAAGTAAAGTGCCCACAAAGCAAAGCACTGTAGGAAATACGCAGCAAGAAGAGACTTTGGGGTGTTAAAAACACCATAGCGGACAAATATTCCAAATAAAAATATCAGAGTTCCATAAAAGACGGTTTATTCGCGTGATATCTATATAATCTAAAATTTTAACTTTGTTGCTGTGTTTTATATTTTAAAATGATTTTAACTGCAAATTTTCTTCTTATTATTATTATTTATATTTGAATATATTGTTTTATCGTTTACTGCTTTATTGACGTATAGCTCAGGATTGCTGCTTGTGGCATTTTTGTGTACTGTTCCGTATTTTAATATATCTTTTTGGGTAAATTGTATAATATTTTATTTTATTTTATGTACAAATGTTTATTTCAACTAACATGAACTAGACAGAGGAGTTCGGTGCAAGAGTAGAGAAGCTCACTTCAGATTTTTTCTTTTGTGAAATGCAAAAGCAACCGTTAGTGAATTGTATTTGACAGATGGTAGGCGATGTTATGTATGCACAAAATGGGGGAGGTGCCACACATTCGAGCTTCAGCTCAGCCAACAAACGCCTGCTGGCAAACTCCATTCTGTTAATTGTCAGTGCGAGAGTAATTACCAGCATTGAAATGGCAACGTTAATTGTAGGGAAGAAACGTAATTAAAATGTTATGAATTGATGTTAGCAATGGCTGTGAATCATGGATAAATGCAGCACGACAGGAGACTTGCAAAACCACAAATAATCTGCATAGCCATAATAATACTGAAGAAAGCAAACCTACTTCTAAAAGTATATACGTAAGTCGAATGTATTTTGTCGCAAATACATTTAGAAACAAACAGAAGTCCCTACTTTCTCTACTTTTGTACTAACCATTCTTATAAACTCTTATTCGTATATCTTCTTCGTGTTAGTTGAGATAAACATTTGTACAAATTATCTTATTGCTTGTTTCCTTGCACGTGCAACGGAAACATGGGAATACAGTAGGCTTTGAGCGATAGTCAAATCTTTTAAAGCTTTCAAATTCCGTTCCTTTTGCACAGTTAACATATAAGAAAATTAATAAAGAAAACTCCGAAACTCACATAAATAACAAGGAATATCTCCGAACTTATTCACTCTACCAAAAATGTATTTAGACATAAACTGGGTATTTTAGCAAGATCTACATTTACTGCAGAGTAAGATTTTGTCTCTCTCTTACAGTTTACGAGTTATTCAAAAGTCATCTAGAGTAAGAGGACTAAATAGGTCATAGGCAGAGTATTCAATATATTGTTGTTAGCTAATGCTGGATTTCTGACAATGAAGTCATTAATCCTCTTGCTCTCCAATATTTTTCACTGATGATATTGAAGAGAGCAATAGCAGTAATAGTAACCGCTTTTTAGAGAGCACCATATTTTTATGTTTTGGCGGTCACATCGCTCTCTCACAACCCCCAGAATGTCTGGAGGACCACACCTGTCGTTGGTTTACGGGTCTCACCGACCTGACCGGGAGAATTATCAAAATAAATTCACCGACCATATCCTCTGATCACCAATCAGAGGACGTATTACATGCCATGACAGGTCAGCATGTTAGGGGTTGAGATTTTATAGAGAAATTAGAGAAATGGAGAGGTTGGAAAAATAAAGATTCCCTAGCCCTCCGGAACCCTAATAGCATCGGGGTCGGAAGAGAACAAGAGGTGACCAAGGTAAGGTCAGATAGAAAAGTTACAGTGAGGAGCAAAACACCAGTAAGTGGAAGTAATGTTCTGCTCAGCTTGGGTACCTTGTGGTCGCTATTCACATATCCGCTAAACGGAGACATACAACTATTTTAAACATATGGCCATTTTCAATAAAATCAAAATTTTCGAAAAATTGTCCATGTAAAGGGTAGATTAGGGTGGAGAAATTTTCTTCAAAATCTTCGTGTCGCATCCTTAAAGGACATTAAATTTAAATACCAACTTTGGTTTTTAACTGTCTTTTCATTTTTGAGTTCGCTGTCCACAGACTGACAGACACATACACACGAACCTTTTCCTAAAATTGCTTTTTTTTTTTTTTTTTTTTTTTTTTTTTTTTTTTTTTTTTTTTTTTTTTTTTTTTACATTCAGGAGGTCTGAAATCATATTCCCGGTGAAATCTCGACATCGAATTTTTGGGTGGAATACAATACTTCTTCTACTTACTCCTCTACTAGGCGCACCTGGAGTTTCTTTTCGTACCCCAGGACAGATTGTCTCGTCACCCACGAAATTTATAGGCTATATTAAAGGATTTAACTATACTGGGGCTTTTAGATCAGGGTATTCGCAATAAATCTAATAGAGGCGGAGTGAAGAGAAGTCGAAGGGCTTAAACAACCCGAATATATCTAGTCTGTCTCCATACCCGGAGAGGAAATTATGGGAAAGAAATCGAGATAGATGATAAACCACCAGCAGTCATCTAATAACAAGAGAACGCCACGAAAAAGCAAGTAGGGTGGAAGGCCTGGCGCGTTATTGCGGTCGTATCTAGACTCGATATGGACTTTGTACACACATTGCACTATATATTGGACACTAATTTTACCCAGATGAAATTATTTCTGCTAATCAACGTTTAGAGCCGGATAAAGCACCGTTGTATGTTGCAGTATTAGCAAAACGAGATTTACAACTTAGATACGCATATCTGTTTGAATCCGATAGTTTTGGTTTATTATTTTAATACCTTGTGTTTACGAAAGCATGCTATACACAACGAGGAAATGTTCATTGCCACTGCGCAACATGTATCCAACAATTTTGGCGCGTGTTTGCTTTGATGCATGTTGGTTCACCCGTAAATTAAAATCGCTCGAGCGTTTGAATGATTTTGAATAACATTTGATGTTGGGATTTTGATGAAAATTCGCGAACTGAGCCAATTTTGGTTCACCGAATAATTACCAACCACATATGGTACGCAGAGATTCACAACAAATGAATATTCATAATTTCTGAAGTCATTAGACCGGAGTTTCGAATGTGGACTTTTGATATATTTGTTGTCAATGTTGCATGAGTGAGAACCGCAGAACTGTTTTTAGTTCACTTGGAGCGTTGCACAACTGCTCTGTATTGTCAGGTTAGGGTGAGAGATCTTCGCTAAAAGCGTTTTTCGCCTTTCAACTGCTTCGATCAACAAAGGATTTTGTAATATGGTCAGGATGCCGTTCTCGGTTGCACCAGCTGTAGCCGAAGTTCTCGCCCTGCCATCTACACGCCTAAGGTATGAACTTCCCTCAGCTGCTGTCTCATGCTTCGACTGTCAATATTAGCTGAATTGTATTACAGATAGTCATTTCCCTTAGCGATATTTATGACTAAAAATGTGAAATTCTGAACTAATTAAGCTAGTCTTATACTTTTCCTACTGCTAAGTAGAGGAAGTATTGTATACCACCCAAAAATTCGATGTCGAGGTTTCACCGGAAATGTATGCTTTGAGGCCCCCGGAATAAAAAATAAAGCATTTTTAGGAAAAGGTCCGCGCGCGCGCGTGTGTGTGTGTGTATCTGTCCGTCTAAGTGTCTGTGTGTCTGTCAGTCTGTGGACAACATAACTCAAAAACGAAAAGTCGGTTAAAAACCAAACTTAGTATTTAAGAGGTAGAACTGGAACTTAAAAATTCAATGCCACAACCGGAATTTGAACCACAGACCTTCCGCTTACCGGGCGGACGCTCTAACCACTGAGCTACTGTGACAAACTGCCAGAATGGCATTAAATTCTCAAGTTAGTTCGTATTTCTCCTGGTAAACGCTCAGTGGTAGAGCAGCCGTTCCAGTTCTACCTCTTAAACTTTGCCCACACACGGCTTGTGTGTTTAAAAACACCAACAGTAAGTTTGTTGGCATAAATTAGTAATAATTAGTATTTAAGCTTAATGTCCTTTAAAGATGCGACACGAAAACTTTGAAGCAAATTCCTCTACCCTAAACTAAAACTACCCTTTACATACATTTTGACTTTCTTGAAAATGCTAACGATTTTGATCAAAACGACATATGTTTGAGAAATGTTGATGACAAATGAAATGTTTATCTTCAATTTTTTGACTATAGTCTATGTAATCCTGTTTACTCTGGATGACTTTTGAATAACTCGTAAACCGTAAGAGATAGAAAAATTCTACTACACAAAAAATGTAGGTCTCACTAGAACACACAATTTATATCCAAATAACCTTTTTTCTAGCGTGAATCATTTCGGAGATATTGCTTGTTATTTGTATAAGTTTTGGAGAAGTTATACTTCGGTCAAATGCAACATCGCGATTCATTTTTATACAGCCTGAAAGTGGAATGATCCGTGAGACTTAAACAGCGAATTTCTCATGTTGTTAATAACAAGAAATCTAATACCAAAATGTTGAAAAGTTTATAGTTTTATAGAAAAAATATTTTAATCCAAAAAATTTACCATCGCTTGGCTGAATTATTATTGACTTAAGATTCTTGATTTATGGCTATATTCATATAAAATTGAATGAACAATTTTTTCCTTTGGCGTATTTCAATAGATTCAACGGTTTTTGTGTAAATTAAATTTAAAAGAACCCACAGTTTATTGCCATTTTTTTTCTGGGAATATTCTGAAGTCCTCTTGTTCCTAAATGTCGCTGGCATAACCGGTAAATGGTATGAATTTAGGGGGCTTTGAGTTTCAGGGTCAACACATAGTGAATAACTCTTAAACGATTTCACTATCGCTTAAGCTGGCTTAACATGATAAGATGGTAGTTGTTGTTGTAGTGTTTAACGCCCGCTTTTACTACTACGGCACCGCAGGCGGTGACACTGATGATACATGAAGATGGAGCACCGGTGGAATGAGATGGCGGGGGAAACCGGAGTACCGGGAGAAAACCCGCCCTGACGCCGCTTCGTCCACCACGAATACCACATGCGGGTCCCTGGGATAAGATGGTAGAATACACGTTTGTAGGAACAATTTGAACAATAGTGAGAGGAGAAAGTCATGCGAGCCAATCCTCAGGTTTTTTAAATATGCAGTAGTGAAAAACTTACATAGAAGTGTTTTGGAGAACCTCAAAGGAAAACAATAAAATGTTAATGCTTTATTACCAGGTTAGGAAGTGAGGTAAACAGAAGCAAGATGGTGGAATATTTATTAATGAAGCTTGAACCGATATAGAGTTTAAACTCTACTTCATGCTTCTATGATAAACATAATATAAAGTTTATTATGGCAACTTCTCTTTTCATGTTATTCTAAAGAACTTCAGTAATGAGAATTTCTTTTCTTTGCTGTCACGTTCAAAGCTGAAAACAAGAGAGAAACTTGCATTATTAGAGCTTAGCGACGACAGGAAATTACGCCAGGATCTTAAACCTGGATCTTCACAATGAAGATCGTGTTATCGACATAAATTAGTTATATGATGGGTTGATAACAAGCAAGCTTCATATTTGATGAAGGTCGTTTTAGCAGCAGCTCTCATTTGCATATTGCTGCACGTAAACATGTCTGATCACTATGGTAAGATTGTGTCCCATAACCCTACTTAGTGACGTCATAACAAGCAAGATGTTGCACCCACATGGCTTTAATTAACACGTACCTACATATACATTCTTACTGCTGCAATGTAGTGTCAATTAACTGTAGCTGGATTAATTAATAGTTCAGTAAAACAACTAATTCCTGAGGAAATATCTGAAAATATCAAAACATTTATTATTCATATCAGAAGTACCAATGTGACCGAAAAGCAAGACACTTACTCTAAACAATTGATGTGTTGCACTCACATGACTCTCTCTACTCTCGTACTATTCTTACAAACTCCTATTCTTCGTGTCAGTTGAGACATACATTTGCAGAAATTATCTTATTGCTTATTTCCTTGTAAGTACAGAGGAAACATGGGAATACAATAGACTTTAGGCGATAGTCAAATCTTTTAAAGGTTCAAAATGCTGTTCTGTTTGCACGGTTAACAATAGAGTAACAATGTTGCATTATATTAATAATATTCATAATTTTAACCACTGCAAGATTAATCGAATTGTTTTGATTTTTTTTGTTAATATTTAAAGTAAGCATATTAAAATTAGTGAAGGATACTGAATACATCTTATTAATAGGCCAAAGCTGACCATAATTAATTTTTTCCTACTTATATTAGCTGTTTATAAATATGTGTATTAAAAGTAATTGTGGAAGACCGTATCTTTGTCTCATACTGCATACGTTTACTCTGACGTATTATTTCCAATTTTATGACCACTTCTATTAATATTATAAAGATACTTTTGAAATGTTATAAAGTTTGTAACTAACATGTTATTTGGAGCAATGTTTTAAAATTAGAGGTCAATGCAAATAAGAACACTTCAAACTTTATTTAACGAGCAGAAATAGGTGCACAGAAACTGCGGAGATAATAAAAGCGCTTTATTTTGAATGGAAGTCCAAAAGTAGAAAACAAACGAAACCTAGCAAGCGATCGTTTGGCTGACTGCAATTTCCTGAAGTGCTCCGTGTCGTATGGGGTCACGGGGATACAGCTCCCGGGGAACATTGCATCTACGCGAAAGGTCAGCAATTTGGAAGCCAATGCCTCATAAAAAGGTCATATTACGCTTCTCTTGCCAAGCGAATACTGCAGACCTCCCCCCCCCCCCCCTCCGCCCCCTGGAACAGGCCTCACCACCACCACCTAATGTAAACTTGGATATATCCACGCATGCAGAAATGCCTAAGTAGTGCAGAGCCCTCTAAAACGGCCATGCCTGACCTGTCGAAGAACATAGCGACTGATTTCCTTCCTCTCGATTCGGCTGTTATATTGCGTTGGCGTCAAATGTCTATATATCCAATGAGAAAAGTCTCCGGAGTGCGCCGTCTTCGGAATCTGCTGCCTGCTAGAGTGGTGAACTATGGGATCTTTGGTGGCAGCGTATGATATTTGACAACGCTAGGGAAGTTAGCTAAACATTTGAAGGAGATTAATAAACCCGAAACTCGAATGGCCGCTACTGCGGCACACGTCGCCTATTTGTTTACCTGCAAGACAGAAAGAACAAGGAGGGGTGACAATAGGGGTAAAACATTTCACACTTCCCGTGCTCATATTACTGGTCTAAAGTGAAGTGGGGGGATTGCAGCTAATAAGCGTCTTCAAAGAGACAAGGTTGGTAGCCCTAACCTCATTCCTTCATTTCGAGATGGTGATCACAATGCTGAAATCCTCCTGGGAGCCAACACCATCTAATTCTTTTACCTTTACCTATGTCCTGACACAAAGGGTGACTGTTATAAGATTCTCCGAAGCTGTACCATAAATCCTCTTTAACTATCTAAAACTTGAAGCAGATAATGAGGATTAAATGTTATAGCAGTGCAACGTAATGAAGTTATAAGTTCTTGCTGCAACATAATAAGGTTCTAGGGGCAAAGGTCCTAATATGTTGCATAAGCCTCAGGTACTCGTGATTTAAATACATCACCCAACTTCAAAGAGAATTATTGCTTCTAGCTGTAAACGGAATGCCGAATATTACTCCAACTGTAATTCATATTTAATTTTATCTAAAAATACGAAGTTAGAAATCTTATTCGTGAAATCTACCTAAGGAGCTAAAACTCACACCTTTTGACTTGGATAGTGTGATGTCTGTGTGTGCGTGTGTGTGTATGTGTGCGTGTGTGTGTGTGTGTGCGTGTGTGTGTGCGTGTGTGTGTGCGCGCGTGTGTGTGTGTGTATGTATGTCAGTGGACATCATAACTGAAAAACGAACAGTCGGTAACAAACCAAAGTTGGTATTTCAATTTAATATCATTTAAGGATGTGATACGAAGATTTTGAAGACCTTGATTCATTTTTTAGTCTCGAACTCAAGTTTTTGTTCACCTTTAGAAATCTACATCTTCACTTAGTGAAGACTTGTTTCGACTTTGGATTTTTTGTACTTCAAGATCATGCAAAATAGTTTCGTAGACCCTCCTAACAACATGCTGTCCAGAAACAGCATTTGAATATTCTTCATACAAGTAGTTAAAATGACATGAAATGCAACTGGTTTCTCTGTGTATTTATAGAAATAATATAGAGTTGTAATTTATTTTTACTTTCTCTACTGGTAAGTAGGGGAAGTATTGTATTCCACCCAAAAATTCGAAGTCGAGATTTCACCGGAAATACATGTTTTGAGGCCCCCTGAATCCAAAAAAAGCATTTTTAGAAAACGGTCCGTGTGTGTGTCTGTGTGTGCGTGTCTGTCAGTCTGTCAGTTTGTGGACAGCATAGCTCAAAAACGAAAAGTCGGTTAAAAACCAAAGTTGGTATTTAAGTTTAATGTCGTTCAAGGATGTGACACGAAGATTTTGAAGCAAATAGCCCCACCCTAAAGTACCCTTTACATGGAAGATTTTTCGAAAATTTTTATTTTCTTGAAAATGGCTCTAACGATTTTGATTAAAATGTCATATGTTTGAGATATTTTTATGACAAATGAAATGTATATATTGAATTTTCTGGCTATAGCCCCTGTAGTCGCACTTACTCAGGACGACTTTTGCATAACTGGTAAACCGTTAGAGATAGACCAAATTATACTATACAAAAAATGTAGATCTTGCTAAAGTACACAATTTATGTCTCAATAAATTTTCTTGTAGGGTGAACCATTTCGGAGATATACCTTGTTATGTGTGTGAGTTTCGGAAAACTTGGAACTTTCGTGAAATGGGTCATCGTTGTTCATTTTTTTATATGTTACGTGTCCAAAGAGAACGGAATCTCAAAGCTTTAAAAGATTTGACTATCGCACAAAGCCTACTGTATTCTAATATTCCCCTTGCACCTAGGATATAAGCAATAAGATAATTTGTACAAATGTTTATTTTAACTAACGCGAAGAAGATATAGGAATATGAGTTTGTAAGAATGGTTAGTACAAGAGTAGAGAAAGTCATGTGAGTGCAACACATCAGATTTTTTTAATGTGTATTGAAATATTAGTCAATGTTCACATTAGGGCAATGAAAATGAATACTTGGTCACCAGATAGGTGTAGTGTCAAAACAGTCGCGTTATACTACAGCTTGACCTTGTGTCTGAGTACACTTGCAAGACAATAGAGTGCCTACGTTACGTTGTTTTCGACTCTTGCTTCTAGTGGCAGTTTGCATATTTGATAGCTGTGCTGTACTTCTGACGTCATATACACATTAGTCATCACCTTCCTCTCGTAGTACTATGAATACTCGCAGCGCGCACACATTGTAAGCAAAAGGATACCTGTCCTAGCACTAGTCATATATCATACCTAGGAAGCATGCTAAAAAACCCTCAGGTGGGCTGGTCAGTTCAGTTTTTGAACCTACAGCCCCAAGCCAACGCTCGATGAAGTGTTGGCAAATATTTCCAACAGTTATTTATCTAGGAGTATAAGATGCTTTCAGGATGCTGCCAATGAGTGTAGTTCTTCCTCTCCTAACTTAGCCAGACTATCCATCATTAGCAGGTTACATAACAGTCGCATGGAAGAAAGAACAACATTCCTCACAGCCAAATGTCTGTCAGAGGCAAACGGTGTAGAACTGGGGCAAACGAGAGAGTTCCAGAAATAAGGTTGCTTTCCCTCCTGTGCATATTTCATTCACTCTCACAACTTCCCTGACTGCTCACTGTTTTTGTGATCCGAGTTCACCAACTCCGACAAAACGTGATCCCTAAATGGAAAATTAAGAATTACTTGGAAGAATGAAGAATGGGCCTTGGGGAGAATAAGTAAATGAAATGCCTAACCGAAAGAACAATTTATTTTACTTTAAACAACCCATGTCCAAACACCGAGCCAGTCTTTGGTGCTTCCCCAATTGGGGGGGGGGGGGGGTGTGAGGGATGGGAATAAATCGACTTTTGCACCGTTATTTGGTAAATAATTAAATGAGTTATTTTGGTAATTTGAATTAAAGATTTTGTTCTTTTATAAAACAATATTTGTAAATGTAATTTATTTAATATTAAATTATAGATTTATTTTATTTATTTTACTAAATTGATTTTTGGTATATTAATTGGGAGATTTGTTGGTTGTTTTGGTTTGATGAATTAGGAATAAGTTTAATAAAATAATAGTAGTAAATGAAATTATTTATGTAATGATTTATGAAATTTGGAAACATTTAATTAGATAATTCTGGAATTTTAATTTGATTTATTTTTTACTTTCTCTACTGATAAATAGAAGGAAGTATTGTATTTCACCCTAAAATTAGATGTCGAGATTTCACCGGAAGTATATGTTTTGAGACCCCATGTATAAAAAAAAAATACAAAAAGGTGTGTCAGTCTGTGGACAGGCTAACTCAAAAACGGAAAGTCGGTTAAAAACCAAAGTTAACATTTAAGTTTAATGTCTTTCAACGATGCGACACGAACATTTTGAAGAAAGTAGCCCAACCCTAAGTCTCGAAATAGCTGAAGCTTGTGCGCTGACCCTCAGGAACGTGCGTTCGCGTATCGGCATTTTGCAATTTTTTTGTGCTCATCAAAACTTGGAAACCGAATTCACAATAATCTAATTACAAAGTCCCTGAGAGTTTAGGGCATTATAACTGAAATAGTTCTTTGTTGTCTGTATCTCGTAGTAGAACAGGTATAATGACTTCTGCCCCATTGGACTGGCATGGTATATGGTATTATGAATGCCGACTCCCTATCAAGCTATTGCATGATATTTTGTGCCATTCCTTCACCACGTATTCGTCAGACAAGTAAATTGATATGCTTTAGATCTATGGTGAAACAGGAGCCCATGCACAAGCAGCTCAGCATCTATACCAGGAGAGATATGCAACTGTATGGGTTCCATTATCAAGGGGTTGGCAAAAAGAATAAAGTCATTTTCCAAACTTGTATAATCTTTGAGTCTATGAAATAAAAATTCATACTTTAGCCTTTCTACTAGTTAAAAGAATCGTTCAGCGGTAGCACCTGGAGGTTTTAGACAGCCACGTCACTGTTTGGTACGAAAATGAAGGGGTGTATCAGTTCGCACAAAGTTCATGTGGCGCGCAGGGAGGGAGAGCTTGCCTCATGAGACTGCATTTGGACAGGACATAGTTACATAGTTTGCTTTCTGTACTAGATGAAGTATTTTATTGCACCCAAAACTTTAATGTCGAGATGTCATAGAAATTACACGTTCTGAAGTCCTTTGAAACCACCAAATTTTAGCTACGCTTGTCTGTACTTTTGTGAACAGCATAACTCAAAATGCCGATGTATTGCACTGACATAACTTCTTCTAATTTTGTACAATTCTTACGCACTAACTTCTTCGTGTTAGTCGTGATAAACACTTGCAGAAATGATCTTATTGTTAATTTATTGTAAGAGGAATGTGGGAATACAGTAGGCTTTGAGCGATAGTTAAATCTTTTAAAGCTTGCAAACTCGGTTCTCTCTGCAGAGCTAAGATATAGAAAATTAATAACGATCTTTCATTTGTGGAAAATATATATATTGCACAGTTTACACAAATAGCAAGGAATATCTCCGAAATGTTTCATTCCACAAAAAAATTTATTTGTATGCTTTAAGAAGATCTACATTTTTGTATAGTAAGATTTGATCTATCTCTTACGGTTTACTAGTTATGCAAAAGTCATTAAGAACAAACAGGAGTAGAGGCTTATAGCCAGAAAATTCAAAATATATATTTCATTTGCCATAAAAATATCTTAAACACATAGCATCAAAATCGCAAGGAGTAATTTTCGAGATAATTCGCTTTTGAATTACGCTGTTTACACACGTACGCACACATGCACACACATACCTTTTTTTTTGTAAAATGTTTTATATTTATTCAGGGAGCTTTAAAACACATTTCCGGTGAAATCGACATTTTTTTTTTTTTTTTTTTTTGGGTGGGGGGGGGGGGGGACACAAAACTTCCCATACTTAACCACACGTATGCAGTAGAGAAAGTAGAAACCAAAGGTCGGATATACCAAACTTGCTATTTATGTTTAGAGCCCTCGAATGAAGATTTTGAAGAAATCTTCCTCCCAAAACCACCTTTTACATGGGCAGTTTCCTTTCTTTTCAATTTCTTAAAATGACTGACGATTTTGAATAAAGTGCCGCGTGTTTAAGATATGTTCTAGACAAACACAATTTTTATCTTGAAGTTTCTGCTAATGGCCTCTGATCTCCTCTATATTAGGAATCATCTTTACATAATTTATAATCAGTAAGGTACAGGCAAAGTCGTACTGCATAAAACCCTGTAGATATCGTTGAAGCACACATCATATATTAAATAAACATTTTCGTGGTTATAAGCATTTCCGAGATATTGTTTGTTATTGGTTTGTAAGATATAGCGCTTTTTAAAATTGATGTTTCTGGTTCAGAAATGTTTGTGGTGCAACTTTTACATGACTCATTCTATATAATTTATTAGTAGGGCTGGAAATTTTATAACCTAAATATACTTGAAAAATTCATGAAATTAAATTAAATTATTTTGTTGTTTAACGATGCTGTCAATTGCCAGGATCACATCAGCGTCGCCGGTGTGCCGGAATTTTGTCCCGCAGGAGTTCTTTTACATGTCAGTAAATCTACTGACATGGAGCTGTCGTTTTTAAGCACACTTAAAAACCATCGACCTGGGCCGGGTTTGAACCCGCGACCTTGGGATCACTAGGCCAGCGTCTAAGCAACTGAGCCACCCAGACCGACTGAAAAATTCATGCATACAAACTGTAAAAATTATCAAAATATGATCTAAAATCTTGAAAGTATGACCTAAACTTGAAACAAAAACCAAAAATACATTTATTTGTAATAGTTACAGATGAAATAATCCCAAATCTCTTAAACTTGGAACTGCACGAATAAGGAATGCAGTTTCAGATGGTCAATGATTTTTGTTTGTCAGCAAATAGATCCTTATACTTGGATCTGTAATGATAGCAAATTTTAAATAAGCGAAATCATCAGTAAGAAGTTCGGGTTCCTTTTCTAACACTTCTGTTTATTTATCACAAAGAATGTCACAAATTCTACACAATGTTGCATACGCAGGAATTTTTTGTTTTTCAAGTACACGACGTAATTTTCCCTAACCTTGTCAGCACTCGATAACGCACTTTCATAATGCTTAAAGCACCACAAAATTTCATGCCTGGAGTTTCAAGTTGAGCGACGAACTTTAATACTGCAGAAAAAAGTTGCTGTGTCTACGCTAAGTCACTTGAAATGTTGAAGGAAAACAGTTGTACAATCATGGAAAAAACGATAGAGTGCGTTAGTAGGGTATTTGTAACCCCACGGCGTGTTGCAGCGCGATTTATAACAAAGGAATTATATGATAACAATTTATTTCACTCTGTAAAATATAACTGATTCTAATCTCCGAAGCTAATAGGTTTAATACCATTATTTATAATTCTTTCGTATGCCAAACACAAAAGTCTCTAAATCTATGTGCCTTCTTAGCTTTACTCGTTAATTAATATTCAGCACTGTAAATATAATTATATATAATGAATTCTCTTGTGTGGTATACATCGTAATTACTTGTTAATCTAATTACAGATACATAGCCGATTGCTGCATTCGCATTCGTTGAAATATTTAGTTTATAGGTTCTAGTATTTATTCTTCCTAATTACTTAGAAAACGACTTTTGTTTCGCTTTTGTCTTTTATTGTAAGCTTTTCTTACGATCGATGGTGGCCATGTTTCCATCAGCTGAATAACTATGCATTTGATACTGAGGCCGAAATTGTGAATGCCATAAATATGGATATAATACTGCATCACATGGCGGAATTAAATAATCAGAAAATGTTAAAATTGTTACATGTAAAAATGTACGATTCTGGGAGATTAGTTGTGACTAAAATTGTCAAAAGGCACGAAAATGTACAGACAAGTCATTAGGGGCGAGCTTCAGGTAATCCAGCGAGACCTGGTAAGACCAGTTTTCCTGGAAATCGCTCAGTGCCGTTGTGAGCTGGAAAACAAGGGATGGTCGTTTCTTCGAAACCCTGTAGCTAATTAGGAAGTGAAAGGTATAGAGAGCGTCATAACGCACAGGGACTTGCCTGCGAGAACCCGGAGAGAAAGGGTCGTTTAGAGTTGCCCTCCAGAACCCGACGGGGCAGTACAGTGGCCCTCCAGAATCCGACGGGGCAGTACACGTGCCACCAAGACCGCCGAGCGAGCATCTCAGCTACGGGACTTGAATTCCGGATCCTCAAGTGTGAGCACACATTATAATTAATATTAACAATCTTCTATCTTAGTAAAGACACGGTAACGACTCCACTAATTTAATAACGATCGGCAAATCTCACGCTTTCTTATTTTGGTGAGAATAAAAGTGTTTCAACGAAGTTCTGGTTTTATTCGCAAACACTCACGCATACCCTGATGTTAAGATCACATGCCAGAGCAGCCGGAGCAGAAGACACCCAGAAAGCACATCAATATTGAGGCTTAGAAAATAAATGCAATATTCATATGGCAAGAAATTTACATATTCTTAATAGAGTAAATTTGACATGACAAATGTATGATTTATTATTATTAGTTTATTTAGGTACACAATTTCTGCCACAGGGCTAAGAGGGAAGATGTAAGATTATAAAATAATGTTTGCAAAAATATTTGGAGTGTTAAATACTGCATAAAATAAGAGTAAAAGTATGCTGTAATTCGTATATTTGACTAAAATATGATGAGAAAATAAGCCACGATAAAAATATGACGTGGCATAAGAATCTGAGGCAATTTTCGCTGCAATTAATACATGGTGCTGATAGGTTAATAGGAGCCTGAATGTCTGAAAATCAGCAAATGGAAGCTCAGAGGGTATCAGCGGCGAATTCCTTCATAGTGCAGTGACAGGTGACGATGTATGGTGCTATTATCATAAGTAATGTTCCCATCAATCAAGTACAAAGTGGAAACACGCCCATCTGCCATACGCGGCAACACAAGAAGGAATGGAGTGAAGCGCTTATGGAGGAAACATACGTATATCCTGTGTCTTCTTTCAAACCGTTCAGATATCCTGAAATTGTTCTATGCCAGTTGTGTGTGGGGTCAGAATTGGAACGGAGAAATATATAGGGAATGATTGACTCTGTGGGTTGGTGGTTAACTTGCTAGCTTACAAATCCGTAGTAGTGTGTGTGTGTGTCTGTCAGTCTGTGGACAGCGTAACTCAAAAACGAAAAATCGGATAAAAACCAAAGTTGGTATTTAAGTTTAATATCCTTCAAGGATGCGACACGAAGATTTTGAAGAAAATAGCCCCACCCTAAACTACCCTTTATTCGGAAAATTTTTCGAAAATTTTAATTTTCTTGAAAATGGCTCTAACGATTCTGATTAAAATGTCATATATTTGAGATATTTTTATGACAAATGAAATGTATATTTTCAATTTTCTGGCTATAGCCCCTTAGTCGTAATTACTCTGGACGACTTTTGTATAACTGGTAAACTGTTAGAGATAGATCAAATCATACTATACAAAAAATGTAGATCTTGCTAAAATACACAATTTATGTCCCAATAAATTTTCTTGTCGGGTTAATCATTTCGGAGATATTCCTTCTTAAGTGTGTGAGTTTCGGAAAACGTAACTTTCGTGAAATCGAACATCGCTGTTCATTTTTTTATATGTTAAGTGTGCAAAGAGAACGGAATCTCAAAGTCTACTGTATTCTAATATTCCTCTTGCACTTACAAGGAAATAAGTAATAAGATAAATTGTACAAATGTGTATCTTAACACGTAGAAGATATAGGAATAAGAGTTTGTAAGAATGGTTAGTACAAGAATAGAGAAAGTCATGTGAGTGCAAGACATCAGATTTTTTCTTTTCAAATCGGGTTATATATAGCTATCCCCACATTTGCAAGTTTCTTTGCATATATATTATTATTTCCTTATCATGCCCCCCTTCCCCTATATTTTAATTTATTTCCAAAATAATTCTATTATTATTGTTATTACTACTATTATATATCTCTTGCTACTTGTATCTATAGAAATTGCACTATGTTTATCTCGCTTCTCTTATACGCATTTCAGGGTTTGTGTCTAAGGAGTATAATAGTTTGTTATTTTGTCATGAAGTTCAACACCCGACGTTTACTTAAATCATAAAACTTAAAATAGTTCAATAGAGAGGTTTAGATTATTATAAAGTTCGCCATTGCATAAGAGTGATAAATATGCCACCACTAAATGTCCGCATTTAATGATGAAGTAATGTTCTTGCAGGAGTGACGAAACTTCTAGTTCCTCCCATCTCTAATTGACAGTGAGCCTAATTATCTGCTACTGGGATGTGCTAAACAGCCTCATATTATAATCACTGGTGGAGAAACCGCAGTTTAACCGCCGCTGAAATCTTGATACAGCATTGAATACTTAATCAAACGATTATCGTCATATTGTTGGAAGCTACAGTATATTACGGTTAGGTATTACATTTTTGCACTCACTTTGTGGTCACACTACTTCTTAATACATTTTTACAATAACATAACATCACTTATCGTAACGCTATACATTATGCCTAAGCAATTATCTTCTCAAATGACTTGTTTTTTAAACAGTCAGCATTTTTATGCAAACTCATTGGCTGGATTGAATAGACATGTCCTCCAAGCCTATAATGCAGAAAGTTGACAGGCTACATATGTATATCTCTGCATAGTTATTATTGCCAGCTGGAAATGAATTCATTAAAGAATAATTGAAATTCTCTTTTACCTTTACTTAAATATTTAACGTCTATTAAGAATAGTTGACAAAACTGTCCCCGTAGCTCAATTGCTAGAGCGCTTACCATTGCTACTGAGCTGACATAACCTTCAATGTTAACGGAAGTATATAAATAAACTATAAAAATCCTTAACCAGTAGTGATGCTATTTTCTTGGGAGATAAAAAAAAACACTTTCTTTCACGTGCCTGTTTTGTTGCAGTTAATGTCACACCCTAAAATCATTTCCATTTTGTATTTTACCTTTCCATTCGAAAAAGAGTCCCTAAAATGCAACACATTTTGCATTTAATCGCATTATAGTGCACCTTTTGCATTGTGAATCAATTTAGCTTTTTATCACATTTTCGGGACATGCTAAGCTGTGATTTACAGGTCGTGAAATATGAAAATACACAAATGCAAGACTTTATGAGTATTTCGTGCTGCATAGCAAAATATGGCCACCCATAATCATGTGGGTTTTACACGCTTTCAGCACCTGTAGTTAATTTAAGGGACCCTAATACTATAGGCTGGAGAATTTAATGGGGAAAAGTGGAGTTTCGTATAAAACATTTCCAGCCGTTGGGTTTTTTCAAGTTGCTTTGTGAGATAGCTCGAAACGCTTTACAAATGTTAATTGGTTTTAATGAAAAGCCTAAAGACATTTGCGCATTTACTGTTCTCAGAACAGCATAATTAACTGCTAATTATATTGCGCAATATAAATGTACAGGAAATAAAATTATAACTTTAACAACATTCTCCATTAAATCGCTGAATGTGTTAATTTATTAACCCATATAACATAATACAAATTCAATTTTCTCTTATTTCTTCATTTTTTAATCTATCCCATCTTGTTACTCCCTTAACTGCTGTCAAAAATTTCATCTCAGCTGCTTGAATATGAATTTCTAATTTTCTAATTTTCTAAAGCTCTTCTAATAGTTCCACGTATATCTATTATGGGCTACCCCTCCCCCATGAGGCAGGGATGAGGTGAAGGAAGACCTCAGATCTATCAGAACGCATACACCTGACAGTGACCAGTACTTTACGTTATTCCATATAAGTTTTAAAATGATATTCCACTCATACGTGACTCATGTACATAACGTTTTAAAATGTCAACCAATGGCAGCATTTATTCATCACATTTCATTGTTACCTTCCCTGGTTTTCTTATCTTATGATCAGGTTAGACAATCTAGCTGCTACAGATGCAGAACAGCTGAAGTAATTGTATGCAACAGAGCTACTATTCAAATGTGAAATATCGCTGACTCTGGCACTATTTGATGCTGAAATAGATGAAATAATTTGAAGAGGGAACCTCAGAACACTGAATACAATAGGAAATATGTTCTAAATCAATTTGATTAATTTTGTATTGAAAGAAATTATAAATTAAGAGCAGATATTTCAACTGTTCCAACACCTTATAAAATTGGAACATCAATATGAGAATCCTATAGGCAGTGCCAATGGACGCTGATGTATGTATACCTGTTTCATCTTTCCTTTAAGAGTTTAGTAATTACAATATATAATTTAAAATATTTATTTGGCAATATCATGCTTTAATTCGTGAAATGTCTTAATAATATAACTCTTGAGTCAAATTTTCTTGACAATTCGATAATTTGGCTATCACTCGTGGCATTGCTTAGGATAATTTTAGCTTATGTTTAAATAAAAATGTACCTAAGTGAGACATTGTTAGAATAAATTGTTGAGTGTGCTTTTTTTACATTGGCTCGCTACAAACAGGCTTCACTTTCGAAAACTCCAACACGATGGTTTCAAATGTTCACGCATGTAGCACAAACAGGAAAAATACTTCTGAGATTTGTTGATTTTATTCTCAAAATTCTGTTTATGGTAATGCTTTTCTACTATTATCTACTATTTTCTGCACCAAGTAATGGTAAACAAATAAACCGTGCACTTGCTCGTATAAACGTTGGAAATTCTATGACCAGTTAACTAGAATATTCTGGATATTTTTTCATCTCGAACGTTCTGGAACTCTGTGAACATTTCCAAGGCTCTGTAAGCGAACGTTTTAGCCAGTCAGCAAACGAGTGAACTTGTGACTTAACGCTGTGGTGACGTATAGTGAGTGCTGTTATGTGAATCTTCCGGAAGAAGAGGCTACATCGTGCTGCATTGCATTTTATTATCTGCAAGAGTTAAGAGTTAACAAACATTATTAACTGAGCATGAATTCATACTTTAAAATGATTACTGCATAATTTTTCAGGAGAAAATATAGCACACATGATTGTGGACTGTACACATAAGCCAAAAATTACGAGAACCAGAGTTAGAATTTTGTTGAATATGCAGCAGTGCATCGCTCGGCAGTATCAGGGTCCGAAAGGGATTCCCTAACTAATTTATGTTGACGGTGCTAGTAGCAGCGTCTGCTGTGAATTTTCAGTGGCCCTCGACGTTCCCCTCTCCCCCGCTATGACTAATTACACTGTCTTGACAACAACCCAAGTTCTGGATGCGATAAGGCAGGCAACCTCCAGAAAATGTGTCACACTAATATAAATATAGTGCTGTGTTTACCCCAAGGTCCTTATTCCCTGACATCAGCAGAAAGCCCTACTTGACTCTTGATATTGGGATCACATGAAGAACCTCGTACTTCACAGTTTTCCTTTTTGTGCCACTTCTCTCAAAGGGGCGTGTTCTAACAAACGAGCTCTGTGAGAGAATGAGGAAGCTTCTAGCAGAACCAAATAATGCCTACGTATAGACATTGGCGTTTTTAGCAAGCTTTAGTAATACAGTAGAACCCCGATAACTCGACATTCCATATAAGCCGACGAACTCTTTTATTACCTTCTCTACTGCTATTAGTAGAAGTAATGTATTTCACCCAAAAATTCTAGGTCGAATTCTCAACGGAAGTATATGTTTTGAGGCCCTCTGAACATAAAAAATCACTTTTAGAAAAAAGTCTGGGTTTGTGCGTGCGTGTGTGTGTGTGTTTCTGTATGTCATTCTGTGGACAGCATAACTCAAAAATCTCATGTGTTGCACTCACATGACTTTCTCTACTCTTGAACTAACCATTCTTACAAACTCTTATTCCTATATCTTCTTTCTTGTTAGTTGAGATAAACATTTCTACAAATTATCTTATTGCTTATTTCCTTGTAGGTGCAACGGGAATGTTAGAATACACTTAACATATAAAAAAATGAACAGCGATGATCCATTTCACGAAAATTATGTTTTCCGAAACTCACACACATAACAAGGAATATCTCCGAAATGGTTAACCCTACAACAAAATTTATTGGAACATAAATTGTGTATTTTGGTAAAACCTACATTTTTTGTATAGTATAATTTGGTCTATCTCTAACGCTTTACGAGTTATGCAAAAGTCGTCTAAAGTGAATAGGACTACAGGGGCTATAGTCAGAAAATTCAGGATACACATTTCATTTGTCATCAAAATATCTCAAACATATGACATTTTAATCAAAATCGTTTGAGCCATTTTCAAGAAAATCAAAATTTTCGAAAAACCTTCCATGTAAAGGGTAGTGTAGGGTGGGGCTATTTTCTTCAAAATCTTCGTGTCGCATCCTTGAAAGACATTAAACTTAAATACCAAGTTTGGCTTTTAACCGAGTTTTCGTTTTTGAGTTATGCTGTCCACAGACTGACAGACACACACACACGGACGTTTTTTAAAAATGCTTTTTTTGGATTCAAAGGCCTCAAAACATATATTTCCGGTGAAATCTCGAGATCGAATTTTTGGGTGGAATACAATACTTCCCCTACTTACCAGTAGAGAAAGTAAAAATCGGCTAAAAACCAAAGTAGGTATTTAAGTTTAATATCTTTCAAAGATGCGACACGAAGATTTTGAAGAAAATTCCTCCACCTTAAAATACCCTTTACATTAAATTTTAATTTCTTGAAAATGGCTCTGATTAAAATGCCATACGTTTGAGATATTTTTATGACAAATGAAATGTATATCTCGAATTTTCTGGCTATAGCCCATGAATTCCTATTTACTCTGGATGACTTTTGCATAACTGGTAAACCTTAAGAGATAGACCAAATCTTACTGCACAAAAATGTAGATCTTGTTAAACACAGAATTTATATCTCAGTAATTTTTTTGAAGAGTGAACCATTTCATTTTTTGTATGTTAACCGTGCAAAGAGAACAAAATTTAAAAGATTTGACTATCCCTCGTAAAATTTCACATAAATGGTATTTGGAAACGTTCACTCTAAATTCATTTATGCATGTGATAGAAACATACATTATCATTAATATTATTTTCGGTCGAAGTTTATCAGTAAAAATGTTATATTGCCGAAGAAGCTTTATACCGCTTTCTCTACTTTAACTTCGACGTCGATAATTTTTTCCACCAACCTTTTTCAATTTTTACCAAGGCTTTGTAAGGTCACACGTTGACGTCCAAGCTGTAATAAATTGGATTTTCGGTCCCAGTGGCTGAGCAGTCAGTCCCCCTGGCACTCAGCGGTTGTGAACCCAAGTTCACAGGAACTTGCAAATATTCTTACCTGCAACAAGAAGGAAAACATTTTCGTTGATATTTTTTATCATGCACTAATAAGAAAGGTATAGTTCTTGTTTAGTTTCCTAATAAACAAATAATTCTATTAATTTGGAATCATACTAAGAATGGAAGACAAGATGCAATTTCTCTGTTACCTACTTAGTGTAAACAGAACCATTATTGTACTATATCCAAAAATTGGAATACAATATTTCACCAGTAATAGTTACAGAAAGTCACGTGACTGTAACGCAGGCATGGTCACGAGAGGAGAGATAGCGATTGAACCTGCCTTACCCACGCCACATTCTCTAGCCGAGTAACAATGGTTGTTTTGATGCAACGGTGCAGTGGTGGGTTCGTCCCACCTGCGCGGCAATAATAATGTGTGTGCTTTTATTAACTGTTTTGTTTATATTAAAGATATTTTTCGTACAAGAATTATTACAGGCACCTCTTGGTTAGACAAATTACATAATCTTGAAGTTTATAAGCTTTCTTTACCTTATATAATATCCTTACGCTGCCTTGTGATTAACATTAAATTGTTTAAGAAGTAGAATGGGAACTAAAGAGTTCAATGCCACAGTAAGTGTGCATAAGAGAAAGTAATAATACAGACGATCAAAGTTTTGCCTTTCGTGTAGTAATGTAGGTACGCTGACGATTTCTAAATCATAGCCTGAGTCACTTATTACAGGGCGACAAAGATAAAGAGGGGTAAAGACCGAGAGTGGTTGATGACAAAGTGACAGAAAGGGCCCTGATAAATCAGGTGGGCTAAGGGTGGAGTAGGCGCTATACGTCACCAGTGCCGGCGTCGACAGATGAGTTAACCGCAAGACCAGAAAATTGTCACCTTAATTTCGTACTCATTTCACTATCATGATAGATAGCAGAGTGTCATGCAAAAGCCTTTGCTTTCGATCGAAATTGATGCGTCTACTGCTCTGACGTCAGACATAGATTGAAAACTTGTGTTCGATGAGGAAATACTTGCAATCTCTTACAATCCATAATGCACCTGTTATAAAAGTTAACTGTTCTGTAGGGAAAACAGCGCATTGGCAGTTTCCAAGAATTCATATAGCCAACATTACACTAATCTGCAAGGCATATTACACCAAAAGGCAGTATTACTAACATGTCTCGAGCTAGTTGCGTTTCGAGAATTAATCGATATTGCGCTTTGCTATTGTTGCATAGAATTCTCTGATTGGTCGAACATCTGACCTTTGGATTGGGTAAACACCAGTCCTTTAATGAGAGTTTGAACTTAAGGAGATCCATTAAATAATCTAATAATTAATAAATTTGGATAAGCTATATCCATAGTAAAATCACTTCAATTACTGGAAGAATGCTTTCCTCACTATTTTTTCTCTTACTCATATTTATTTACACCCTTTAAGGAAATAAAATTATATTTAGTAGAGAAATTTATTGAATTTATAACCTCAAAATTTAAATGTGATGTTCATTTATTAACAGTTACAAATCCTTGTTCAGGTAGACCCAAATGACTAGTCGATGGCCCCTTAAACCCTCTACTAACTCACTCCCTCACTCACTCACTCACTCACTCACTCACTCACTCACTCACTCACTCACTCACTCAGTCCTGTTCAGGTCCTATAGGAGATATGAAAAGCATATCAATTTTCTTACAAGCGTTTTAAAACAAATCCTTATTGAAATTCAGCCATCAGCAATGATATTTGTTATACACGTACTAATTCTGATCGATTTATCCCAGCCATTTGCGCTGCACAGGCAACGAATGTGAGTTATTATACTCTCGCATATTCACTTAAGAAGAAACATTGCAATTAAGAACATGAATGGAAACACTTCAGCTATAAACTTAGCTAGCGAGTTAGAAAGAGATGGAGTTATTCAGTTTATCTCTCGCACTCAACTTCGCTAGACAAGAATTGATTTTAAAGTGTTCGGTCTTACAATTTTCAACTGCCAAATTCTGCTACTTCCGCACAAGATAATTCCTTCGAAACCTGTTTCATTTGGATTTGAAACATTGCTTGCTGAAATTGTATTTCTCACAAGCTGAAATTTAGAACTGCTTTTGAGAGTTGAACATTTTAGGGCTTGGCGGCTGGAAGAGGAAAAAATGTGATGTGTTGCACTCACATGACTTTCTCTACTCTTGTACTAGCCATTCTTACAAACTGTTGTTGTTGTAGTGTTTAACGCCCGCTTTTACTACTACGGCACCGCAGGCGGTGACACTGATGATACATGAAGATGGAGCACCGGTGGAATGAGATGGCGGGGGAAACCGGAGTACCCGGAGAAAACCCGCCCTGACGCCGCTTCGTCCACCACGAATACCACATGCGGGTCCCTGGGATCGAACCCGGGCCGCCTAGGTGGTAGGCGAGCGCGCTAACCGCTCGGCCACGGCGCCGCCCCATTCTTACAAACTCATATCCCTCTATCTTCTTAGTATTAGTTGAAACAAACATGTGTACAAATTATCTTATTGCTTATTTCCTTGTAGGTACAAGGGGAATGTTAAAATACAGTAGGCTTTGTGCGATAGTCAAATGTTTTAAAGCTTTGAGATCCTGTTCTCTTTGCACACTTAACATGCAAAACAAATGGACAACAATGTTCCATTTCACGAAAGTTTCCGAAACTCATACACATAACAAAGAATATCTCCGAAATGGTGCACCCTACAAGAAAATTTATTTGGACACAAATTGTGTATTTTAGCAAGGTCTACATTTTTTGTATCGTATGATTTGAGATATCTAACGGTTTACCATTTATGCAAAAGTCGTCCAGGATAAATACTACAGGGGCTATAGCCACAAAATTCAAGATATACATTTCATTTGACAAAAACATATCTCAAACATATGACATTTTAATCAAAATCGTTAGAGCCATTTTCAAGAAAATTAAAATTTTCGAAAACTTTTCCATGTAAAGGGTAGTTTAGGATGGGGCTATTTTCTTAAAAATCTTTGTGTCGTATCCTTGAAAGACATTAAACTTAAATATCAACTTTGGTTTTTAGCCGACTTTTCGTCTTTGAGTTATGCTGTCCACAGACTGACACACATACACACAGACACACACACACACACACACACGCACCCACACACACACACACACACACACACACACGCACGCACAGACCTTTTTCTAAAGATGCTTTTTTTTGGATTCAGGGGTCTCAAAACATACATTTCGGGTGAAATCTCGACATCGAATTTTTGGGTGCAATACAATACTTCCCCTACTTACCAGTAGAGAAAGTAAAAACTGACGTGTTGCACTCACATGACATTCTCTACTCTTGTACTAACCATTCTTACAAACTCTTATTCCTATATCTTCTTTGTGTTAGTTGACATAAACATTTGCAGAAATTATCTTATTGCTTATTTCCTTGTAGGTAGAAGGTGAATATGGGAATACACTAGGCTTTAAGCGACAATCAAATATTTTAAAGCCTTGACATTCTTCTCTTTGCACGGTCAACATATAAAAAACTAAACGATTTTTTAGAGGTAGAGTCAGAACTGAAAAATTCAATGTCACAGCCGGGATTTGAACCACGGATCTTGCGCTTATCGAGCAGCTGCTTTAACCACTAAGCTACCATGCTAGTGCGACATTAATTTCCCCAGCTGATTACTTAAGGTTGCTTAAACCCGAGGCATAAAGTACTTACAATGTAAGTCGCCCTTGGGGTATTTATGTATCTCTGATGTGGTCTAACCGGGAAAAGAACCAATCAGCTGGGGAATTTAATGTCGTATATAATAACGAAGGATTTCCTAAAGCTGTGTGTCTTTGTGTGTGTGTGCGTGTGTGTGGGTATGTGTGTGCGTGTGTTTGTGTATAATGTAGACGAGTTTTCAGTCCTAAAACAAATAAATAATACATAATCAAAGAAAATAGAACTGATGTTAAACTATGTATTCGTAATGCTGGAATAATTTAGGCACAATAAATATTTGATCACAGAATCTGTTGCAAAAATGATGAGAAATGTATCTTACTCATGCAGAAATTTCTCTTGTGCGTTGGCATCATTGCTCATAATTATATTTAAATTCAGAGATGTCAGATAACATTTTACAAGCAATTATTTATACAAAACTTTGAATGTGAATTTACGCCAATATGCCTCGAGTAATGAACACGTCATTCTGCAGAATGAGATTGCTTCATGTTATATAAAACAGTAAGCAAAAATGGAGCAAGAAACTTTTTGTAGCTATATATCAGTAAAATGAAGCAGAAGTTATATATTTTATTTCATATTTATAGCAATAGAATTCCTTGTGTATTGGAAGCTGTCTCACTATCTGTGAGAAACTTAATCCCACAGCAAATTCATCCGGTGATTGCAAAATATTATTTTTATGAATGCCTTTATATTGAAACTTATGGAAACCTGTTCTCACATAATACAGAGAAATGGTGCGTTACATACATGTGATTTTCCCTTCTCATTCTTCCACAAACCATCTTAATTTTTGCATATCATTTTTATCAATCGAAGTTATTGCTTTGCTAATAGAAGCCAAGGATAAACTAGTACATCGCTTTCAATAACAAGAAAGTTTAATACCAAAATGTTGAAAAGTTTATAGTTTTATAGAAAAAAAAATATTTTTATCAAAAAAATTTATCGCCTGGCTGAATTATTATTGATTGAAGATTCTTGATTTATGGCTATATTCATAGAAAATTAAATAAATGACAACTTTCTCCTTTGGCGTATTTTAATAGATTCTACGGTTTTTGTGTAAATTAAATTTAAAAGAATCAACAATTTGTTAACGGAAGGTATGCAACGCTATAGACACCTGTGTACAGTGGATGAACGACCTGAATAATATTATTCCTGCGCATGCGCTAAACTCTTCCATAGTGTCCTTGGTGTTTGTGCGCGCGCTTGCTCGTTGCTTGCTTGTTTACACAGTGCGCTTCCCAAGAAAGAGAAGTCGTACAACGTCGTAAGAAAATACCGAAATTCTCCAGAGTAATGAACACGGGGCATCTCAGAATATCATGAAAAACCACCTAAGAAAACACAAAGACAGCTAAAAGCATGGTAAACAATTGCTTTCTTCATCACACCCACTCTCCGCCGAGAAGGAACATCTGACACGTGACAAGTAGAATTAAAAATCTTCCTGGCAATCACTTCCTGCAGCTGAAGTGCTGTACTCGGCAGCTCACTCGAAATGGAAAAAATGAAAGAAAAAAAAAAATGGCCATTATTTTGTTGCAGTGGCGTGTCTAAGTCACGTTAACTCTTGCAAGCAAAGCTTTGTTCGCTAGCTGAGTCGAAATGGTGGCGAATGAAGTTCACATGAAATCCTGGTGTAAGAAAGGATTTCTTAAAATATTCATGTGTTTCGAATTCCTTATGCTTTGCCATGCATTTTCTCCAAGCAAGGCTTTCTTTTGTCTGCATGACTAAGTTACTATTCAAGATGTGTTGAAAATTTTGATTTTTGATTTTCTTGAAAATGGCTCTAACGATTTTTAGTAAAACGTCATATGTTTGAGATACTTTATGACAAATAAAAGGTATATTTTGAATTTTCTGGCTATAACTCATGTTCTCCTGTTTATTCTTAATGACTTTTGCACAACTAGTAAACCCTAAGAGATAAACCATATCTTATGCACAAAAGATATAGTTCTCGTTAAAACACACAACTTATGCCTAAGTGCATATTTTGGAGTACATATCCTATGAATATTTGCACTACATATACTGTTCTCAAATAGAACGGCGTTATTCACTTTTTTGTCTCTTGGCCGTGCAAAAAGAACTGAATTTCAAGGTTTTAAAAGATTTGACTCGCTCAGCGCCTACTGTATTCCCATATTCCCCTTGCAACCACAAGAAAATGAAAAATTTTGTAAGCCTAGTTAGTACAAGAATAGAGAAAGTCATGTGAGTGTAACACCTCAGATTTTTCGTTATATGCCGAAAACATTTATAACACAGAGATGTTAAAACCGGTCACAATTTATTTTGTATGATTTGGAAATAAATATTGTTGGCTATCATCCATTTAGTGTGTTTAGTTTCACTGTTATTATTCTTGCTTTTTATACATAATTATAATGAATAGTTATAAAGTATTATGCTTGCTATTGTAAAAGTTAATTTGCCATAAAAATCTCATGTGTTGCACTCACATGACTTTCTCTACTCTTGTACTAAGCATTCTTACAAACTCTTATTCCTATATCTTCTTCGTGTTAGTTGAGATAAGCATTTGTACAAATTGCTTATTTCCTTGTAGCTGCAAGGGGAATATTAGAATACAGTAGGCTTTGTGCGATAGTCAAATGTTTTAAAACTTTGAGATTCCGTTCTCTTTGCACACTTAACATATAAGAAAATGATCAGATGTTCCATTCCACGAAAGTTTTAAGTTTTCTGAAACTTACACAAATAACAAGGAATATCTCCGAAATGGTTCACTCTACAAAAAAATGTATTGAGACTGAAATTGTGTGTTTTAGCAAGATCTACATTTTTTGTATAGTATGATTTGGTCTATCTCTAACGGTTTACCAGTTATGCAAAAGTCGTCGAGAGTAAATACGACTACAGGGGCTACAGCCAGAAAATTCAAAATATACATTTAATTTGCCTTAAAAATATGTGAAACATATGGCATTTTAGTCAAAATCGTTAGAGCCATTTTCAAGAAAATCAACAGTTTCGAAAAATCTTCTGTGTAAAGGGTAGTTTAGGGTGGGGCTATTTTCTTCAAAATCTTCGGGTCACATCCTTGAAACACATTATACTTAAATACCAACTTTGGTTTTTAACCTACTTTTCCTTTTCGAGTTATGGTGCACACACACACACACACACACACACACACACACACACACACACACACACACACACTGCTTTGCAGCTTTGAATTCAAAGGGCCTCAAAACATATATTTTCGGTGAAATCTCGACAGAATTTTTGGGTCAATGCAACACCTCCCCTACTTACTATACGTGGTAGAGAAAGTAAAACTAGTGGAATAATCGTAAGAGAAAGGTCGTTTTAACTACCCCTTTAATGGAAAGTACGGTGCTTATAAAGTGAGAAGTTATTTCTGTGCTTGCTGATGTATTTGAACTCCGCTAGTTCTGTTGTTGACAAAGTGCAATATGAAGTCATAAGCAGCACAGCCTGCGGTGCAAATTCTCTTTTAATATACTGTCTCGAGTTTATAAAAACGGCACGAGAAAGTTGTAAAAAGTAGCACGTGTCTCATCCAGTGGAGTAATGAATCTCCTGGCACAGCAAGCGCCCACACGATGAGACTCTGATTAGATTTTCTTCCCGCCCACGCCGCCTTCTTTGCCCTCCCTACGGTTAAAAAAAATCACTGCCTCTTCCCTTCCGTCCTGATTTTACTATCGGAGTTGTCACCCCCTACCTGATTTGGAGGGACATTTTCTTCATGTCCTTGTCGTTTACCGATTCGAGTAAATGACACTGAAGTCATCATGGACTGTAAGTGTATGCGGAGGGAATTTTCATGTTCGTATATTTTCACACATCAGTCAACCTGCCCTATGACGTATGAGTTATGACGTAGCTAGGAGGGAAATCTTAGCACGTCAACCTACGAAATCTCTAGCACTTGGGCACATGGATGAAGGGGATGTATTGATTATTTCTGATGGCTCACTAAATCGTTACTCATTAAATTACAGCTGTTGTCTGTTTCGAACCATCTTGTGCGCATCAGAAGCTACACGCAGTCTATGACAAGCTGATAACAGAGTTCGACAAATTTCAGAAGCTGCGCAAATTCCAGTAGTAAAAAACAAAATATACTTTACATTAAAATTGTTGATAGAAAAATGCAGACTTCAACTTAGAAACACATATTGCATTCGTTGATTTGGAAAGAGTATTTAATAAAGTGAACCGAAATACGTTTAGAATATTAACCACAGATCAGGTTGCATAACAACTTATAACAGACTTACAGGGTGGGAATGAAATGATCCGCCAAACTTTAACAGCAAATTCCTCATGTTGTGAATACCAGGAAAGTCTAATACCAAAATGCTGAAAAGTTAATAATTTTCTAGAAAAAAATTATTTATCAAAAACATTTATCATCACTTGGCTAAATTATTATTGATTGAAGGTTCTTGATTTAATATAAAATTGAATAAATGACGTTTTCTTTTGGCGTATTTCAATAAATTTTTGTGTAAATGAAACTTTAAAAAACCCGCAATTTATTGCAACAAATTGTGGGTTTTTAAAATTTAATTTACACAAACACCCTTGAATCTATTCAAATACGCCAAAGAAAAAAGTTATCTTATATTAATATAGCCATAAATCAAGAACCTTCAGTCAATAATAATTCAGCCAAGTGATGATAAATGGTTTTGATAAAAATATTTTTTTTCTAGAAAACTATAGACTTTTAAACATTTTGGTATTAGACTTTCTTGTTCTTCATAACATGAGGAATTCGCTGTTAAATTCTGACGGATTATTTCACTTCCATCCTGTATATAATCTATAAAACAAATTTCATTGTATTAATGTGTAATGATAGATTATCAAAATGGTCAGAAATTGTTTGTATATAGGTATAAATTAAGCACGTTATCAGGTGATGAGGTTTTACAGATCTGAGATTCCTCGCTTAATCTCAGATCAGTGAGATGATCAAGGGAACTCGGATAGTGACGAGAATGTTTCACAGTTATTTCATAGTAATCCGCTAACTAAGTTTCTAACCAGTATTAATTCCTTTATGTATAGCTTGTGAAGTTTGGTACCTGACTGACTCAGAAACCTGGAATTCCTTTGGCCTTTGCCAAGTTAGTAAAGCTTGTCAGTTTGAACCGCAATTTACGCTAACGGCTGCTCTGCTTAATTCCTTTGGAGATGGATTATATGTGAAGTCTGGACCCTACAGGCTCTGTGTCCATTTCATGAGAGGAAGATAACCCTTTGTCACTAATATCACTGCGTCTACTTCTCCAGGATAAACCACACATATCGAAAAATATTAATAAAGCATTTTCTGTGTGTGTTTGTAATGGGTTTTTCTTATCCTTTTAGGCTCTGACATTTCAAAGACACACACACACACACACACACACACACACACACACACACACACATATAGTGGTTTTATTTTGCGACAATGATCAGCTTTTGACCATTGTAACAATGCCCAGCTTATTCCTGGTATTATATTCTGTGAAAATCTACCTTAGTAAGAATTTCAATGTTGCTAAAATGTACAGAAGCATTTGAGGTTTACATAAGTATATTTTCCAGTGTTTGTCAGTGTGTCTGTCAATCTGTGAACAGCATAACTCAAAATCCAAAAGTACGTTAAAAACCAAAATTGGTATTTAAGTATAATGTCTTTCAAGAATGCGACACAAATATTTTGAAGAAAATAGCCCCACCTTAAACTACCCTTTACATAGAAGATTTTTCGAAAATTTTGATTTTCTTCAAAACGGCTCTAACGATTTTGACTAAAATGTCATATATTTGACATATTTTTATGGCAAATGAAATGTATATTTTGAATTTTCTGGCTATAGCCCCTGTGGTCGTATTTACTCTGGACGGCTTTTGAATAACTGGTAAACCGTTAGAGATAGACCAAATCATAATATACAAAAAATGTAGATCTTGCTAAAATACACAATTTATGTCTGAATAAATTTTCTTGTAGGTTGAACCATTTCGGAGATATTCCTTGTTATGTGTGTGAGTTTCGGAAAACTTGAAGTTTTGGTGAAATGGAACATCGTTGTTCTTTTTTTATATAAGTGTGAAAAAAGAACGGAATCTCAAAGCTTTAAAACATTTGACTATCGCTCAAAGTCTACTGTATTCTAATATTCCTGTTGCACCTACGAGTTTGTAAGAATGGTTAGTACAAAGTAAAGAAAGTCATGTGAGTGCAACACATCAGATTTTTTCTTTAGTTACGTCGTTAATAATTTCAAAACTTTTTGGGGGGATACAACCCTCCAAGCCTCCCTTGGATCAGCCCCTGATCCTGAGATTAAACTACGGCGCTAGAATAATTCGACACTCGTTAATCTGTCAAGGCACCGATGTAATTTTCATGACGACACACAGGCACAGTGGTCTCACACTCACAGACCCACTGACCGTAGCCCTAACTCTAAAACTAAAACTCACTCTGTTGCTGCCTCGTGTCCTTATACATGGGTGATGACTCAGCTAGAAGTCTCCAGAAGGCGCTAGAAAGGTATCTTTTGTTTCTGCCGCTTCCATTGTTACAGTCACGTGCACACCAATAGCTGCGCGATGCAGCCTGATCTCTGAATGCCTTTTTTTTCTTTCGCCGCACCAATATATGGTTTCAAGTAGTCTTGCCCCCCGTCCGTCAATTGTTCTTTGTATTCTCTGTATTGTAGTTAATGAATGGTATGAAATTGTTTTGGATAGTGTTATTCCTTGCTGTTGTGACAGTACTTCTCATAGGACTAGGTAGAGGTATAAGCATGTCTGAAATTTAATCCCGCTTTTTGACAGGGACGGAAGCAGGAAAAGGGACAAACAGGAGCTAACTTAAGGTTGTTTGACTTTCGTAGTTCCAAATTGAGGGAAAACATCAGCAGGGTAATTTGTTTCAACCCGGAATTGAACACCCGGAATCAGGCAATTTACAAGCACACATTTTCCACTTACAGCATCGTGGTTGACAGCCTGGTGATCAATAAATTACTGAATGACGGATGAATGTACGAGCACCTATTTTCATGATGCAGTAAATACTAGTGCGCATAAAAAGCGCGTTGCAGGCAGTCATTTGTTGGATGCCACGGGCCTGGTGTGGAAAGAGGGCTAACTCTCCAGCCACGCCCCCACACCAGCTAAATCCGGGCACAGTTTGTGGTTAGACGTGATGCAGTGTCAAAATACATTAACTTACCGGAAAGCGGAAATAAGAATTTGTTTTCCTCCTGTCTCATTAGGCTTGTTAACGATTCCCCTGACTAGCACTTTCTCCGAAGGCCAAAACTTTCTTTTTCGAAAGTGTAACACAGCGATGTTCAACATTTACGGTTGGATTTACCTCCTTTCACTTTATGCGCACTGTGCCAGTAACTCAGACGAGTATCGTGTTGCAATGGTGGTTTGGTTATACAGGATGTTGTAAAATTATGCCGACAAAGTTTGGAAGCTGACAGATAACATTATTTTAAACATTTTTTGTTAAGGAATTTTTTTTTGCTGCAGTGCTTCGTTTAAGCGCTAGACGAGTTGTCATAGATTACTGCCTCCCACCCTGTTTATTTACGGCAAGATCAACAATGCAAATTAGTATTGCATTTATCTTGATAAAGCAACCATTTTAACCCAAGAAACAACCAGAGAACACAAACAAAACACAAACATCTTATTGTTTACAGTTATTCACAGCTTTACTGTTCAAAGTAAATTTTAGAACGTGCGCCCATTGCGATTAACACAAAGAGTGCATCGGCGTGCACTATTCTGCCGTACTCTCGCAAGGACAACAGCCATTTCTCTGGTTTAAAAGTTTTTCGGTCTAATTTCGAATAGTAAAGAAGGAGATGTTTGTATTTTGTTTATGTGTTCTGTGTTTGTTTCTTGGTGTGTGTCTTACTAAAATAAATCCAATACTAATTTGCATTCTTGATTTCGCCGTAAATACTTAAACTGGGTGGGAGGCAGTAATAAAAAAAGTCTTCCTTAACAAAAAGTATCAGGTCCCAAAGTTTGTCGGTCTAATTTTGGGACCACCTTGTGTTCAATTTGCGAAACCACTTTTAAATCTAATAAACATCTGTTCTTTACTGACTTTTTTGGCACTGTTTATGTTTATGAAGTCTATTAATATTTGGTAAAAATGTCCAAAGCCTTAGAAGATCCACCAAGCGATCGCCACGTAACTTATTGGGATATAGTGCAATTTAGAGAAATTATGTTCGCATATTCACTCTTATACAAACTATTCTTGCAAATTCTTAATTCTCTATTTACTACATTTTAATTGACATCAGTATTTTTAGAAATTAACTTATTACTAATTTTCGTGTACGTGCAAGAGGCATATAGGAACACAGTAGGCTTTGAGCGGCAGTGAAATGTTTTAAGAGCTGGTTACTATACGATGACTTTGAAATTCCATGCTTTTTGCAAGACCAAGAGCTCCAGTTTTCTACATCCTTTTGTTCTCCTTAAAAATGTCATTTCAGCACTCTGAACTCGTACTGCTCAACTTGTTCTAATGACTTTCTTTCTAAAATAATTTGGAACATATTTATGAATGCTAATATTTTAGTGTTTTCGGTAAAAATTATAAAACCATCTTTGACATATAATATTTAAGTAATTTAAAGTTCTCTGTAGATCATCTTTATTATTTTCAATAATGACTACTTCGTCAACATACAATAAAATATTTAAGCTTATACTAAAATTTATTTTTATATTTTAAGATAATTCTTTAACATTCTTGGCCATGAAAATCCTTTGTCTAGTCCTGAATTTGCAGTTTCCAATAATGATAAAGTTATTTTCGTCTGCACCATAAGCCTTTAAGTCAGTTATAAATGATGAATCCTTTTTAATATAATATACAACAGTTTTTAGAGCATTAGCAATATTAAAGAGTGGGTATAATTAATTTTGCTGTCAGGAAAGTTCCTTTAAGGGTCTAAGCTTCAGCTTTTGCATGCTCTATTTCACAAGAAATGAAGTAAAGAAGCTGCAGGACAAACATAAATCAAGTCGATTAGTCAGGAGAAAGTATCTCAGACGGGATAGTTTAAACATGGAGAGTGGGGAAGAAAAAGCGTATCCACTTACCCATCCGTTCGACGGCGATCGGCAAAACACACACCGCCTCAGGATGGATATCGACTACATCGGCTTTGTATTTTTCCTCGTCAGTTCAAACGAAGATATATCACCTTAGAACCAGCCTCCCAGAGACTACCCCTCAAACGTAATACGTCACTTCCTCATCTCGGCTCACTCAGCTTCACTTCCTTGCGATAACTCAGCACCAGCATATGAATAAAAACAGAACCTACCAGAGAATTCCTTTCATTAAACTGAATCACTTCGGTTGGAAAAAAAAAATACGATAGAATAAAATATACCGTCCAAATGCAGACAATATTTACAATCTCGCCACCTTCTTAAGACAACGATAGTATTTCCCAAAAAGCAATTCCAGGGATGTCCGAGCAAAATAGGAAGGAGGTCCGGGGCTACAGGACACCCAGCGACTGTGTGTATGAAATCGAACAGTGGGATAACACCGTAGTGTCCCGCAATCTCTAGAATCTTCTTTGCTGAGTCATGTACAGCTGCGTGTGGAAATACCTCGAAGGGGTTACGTCACGTTGGCTCCGCCATAAATATGACAGACAATAAGCAGTGTCAGCGTGTGTATTTTTACTTTGTCTACTGGTAAGTAGGGGAAGTATTGTATTCCACCCAAAAATTCGGTGTCGAGATTTCACCAGAAATATGTTTTGAGACCCCCCGAGTCCAAAAAAAGCATTTTTAGAAAAAGGTCCGTGTGTGTGTGTGTCTGTGTGTCAGCCTGTGGACAGCTTAGCTCAAAAACGAAAAGTTGTATAAAAACCAAAGTTGGTATTTAAGTTTAATGTCTTTGAAGGATACGACACGAAGATTTTGAAGAAAATAGCCCCACCCTAAGCTACCCTTTACATGGAACATTTTTCGAAAATTTTGATTTTCTTGTAAATGGCTCTAATGATTTTGGTTAAAATGCCATATGTTTGAGATATTTTAATGACAAATGAAATGTATATCTTGAATTTTCTGGCTATAGCCCCTGTAGCCGTATTTAGTCTGGATGACTTTTGAATAACTCGTAAACCGTAAGAGATAGACAAAATCTTAGTATACAAGAAATATAGACCATGCTAAAACACACAATTTATGTCTCAATAAATTTTTTTGTAGAGTGAACCATTTCAGAGATATTCCTAGTTTTGTGTGTCAGGTTTGGAAACTAAAATTTCGTTATTATATGTTAAGCGTGCAAAGAGAACGGAATCTCAAAGCTTTAAAAGATTTGACTATGGCAAATAAGCAATAAGATAATTTCTACAAATGTTTATCTTAACACGAAGGTGTGAAAATGGTTAACTATATGGTGTTGATGATACTCGAGAGTGCATAAAGCTTTCTCTTTACCGCTAACCGCCATTTTGTTAATCACTGTTGTTACTGCCATCTGGTGGTAGCTGATGTCACTACAGTTGATACAGAACAGAACTTCGTATGCTTTCCACGTTTTCTAAAAGAAATATCAGTAAACCCCGAAAACCATTTTGAATAATCCTGTATAGAAATATGTTTTTAATATATATATATAAGCTTTACAAGATTTATCTGATGTTACGTCAGACTGATGACGTCAAATGAGTATTTATGTCGACCAGTGGCATCAAACGAATTTCCGTATCAACACATACATGCGCGCGCATACACCGAGGCTAACATACCTTTATAGAAGTGTTGACAATTCGAACATAAGTGAGGTTATTGTATCGCACACGTTGCTCAGCAGTAGACGTAAAGCTTGTTTTGCAGGCTGCGTTCCCTGTGTTTAAGATGAAGATGAAAACCCCGGGTCGTGGTGACTGATGATGAAAAGTGATGATGAGGACGGCTTCTGTCAGGGGAGATGCTACATCTAAATTAAGGTTAACTTAGCGTTGGGACAAACAAGCTCTCCTTATTCTTGGGGAGTTGCCTCTAGTTTATGGCCGAGAACTTTGCACACAACCTACAAATAATTGATGGAACCACCCTGCTTACGGCCTCTCCGTTCAGTTCAGCTTACAAACTTCACGCTTTCATTTAGCATGCAAAGCTTCAGTCGAGGGAAAGCCGCAGTTAGCAACATCGCTAAGCTGTACACGAAAACATTGCATAAAATGCTCTTCGATGTCCCTAAAATTAGACATGAGGCAATTTCAGGTATCTCCGTAATGCATACCATAGATTCATGCATGTGTGTGCGTGTGTGCGTGTGCGTGTGTGTGTGTGTGCGTGTGCGTGTGCGTGCGTGTGTGGTGTGTGCGTGTGCGTGTGTGTGCGTGTGTGCCTGTGCTGTCTGTATTTAATGTAAACACAAAGTAATGGCAAACCAAAGGCTAAAAGCCATGCGAAGCGAGTGAAAATAATTGCTGTAGAGCATTTGTTTCAAAGATTAACCCTAGCATCATTAGGCCTTATTCCAGCAAGGGAGATACTCTGTGATCACCACTGGTAATAAAATATCTGAACAATTTTTAAAACAAATTTATTTTAAAACTGATTACTATACCTTGTCAAGTTGATAAAGGAAATATTTAACATTTATTGTTTTATTTTTTACATGAATCACATACCACAAGAGACCAAAACTAAAAACTATGAAACCACTCCGCAATTCAGTAGTGGAAACAGTGATTGACTAATTATTAACTGCATTGCTTTAATCAAAAAATTAAAAGACGGAATTAAAAATTCTGATGTGATGCACTCACATGACTTTCTCTACTCTTGTACTAACCATTCTAACAAACTCTTATTCCTATATTTCCTGTTAGTTAAGATAAACATTGGTACAAATTATCTTATTGCTTATTTCCTTGTAGGTACAAGGGAGATATTAGAATACAGAAGGCTTTGTGCGACAGTCAAATCGTTTTGACCTTTGAGATTCCTTTCTCTTTGCAGGATTAGCATTTCGCTAAAGTTCTGTTTTCCGAAACTCACACACATAACAAGGAATATCTCCGAAATGGTTCACTCCACAAAAACAATTACTGAGACATAAATTGTGTATTTTAGCATTATCTACATTTCTTGTATACTACGATTTTGTCTATCTCTTACGGTTTACGAGTTATTCAAAACTCATCCAGACTAAACACGACTACATGGGCTATAGCCAGAAAATTCAAGATACACATTTCATTTGTCATAAAAATATCTCAAACATATGGCATTTTAATCAAAATCGTTTGAGCCATTTTCAAGAAAATCAAAATTTTCGAAAAATGTTGCATGTAAAGGGTAGTTTAGGGTGGTGCTATTTTCTTCAAAATCTTCGTGTCATATCATTGGACGACATTAAACTTAAATACTAACTTTGGTTTTTAACCTACTTTTCATTTTTGAGTTACGCTGTCCATAGACTGACAGACTGACACACAGACTGACACACGGACCTTTTTCTAAAAATGCTTTTTTTTTTTTTGTTGATTCAGGGGCCTCAAAACATATATTTCCGGTGAAATCTCGACATCGAATTTTTGGTTGGAATACAATACTTCCTCTACCTACCAGTAGAGAAAGTAAAAGCATTACGGAAGCTGGGCATTAAGTCCCCCCCCCCCCTTGGTAGTGTCAGGGTTAGTAGCCTCCATTATGAACTTAGGTGTTAAAGGTGGCATATAAATGGAACATTCGAAGAAAATTATTGTTTCCTAAATATTGTCTCTCACAGAAATTTCTGACTGTTCGTTAGTCATACTGACAATTATTAATTAACTCCACTCAAAAACCAACCTACTTATATAGTCTCTCATTACCGATTACCGGCGACCTTTTTGGATATCGAAATTTCTCGGGATCTATCGTAAACAAATTCCTGGACAGCAAAAGCTTCTAGAAAGGCTGCAACGGCGTTTGTTTTGAGCCGCCCATTGTTCTAAGGCCGGCGCCTATAAGGCAATGGTGTGAAATAGAAGTAACGCAACGAAAGCTTGCAATGAGAGCTGCACGAAACTCGGATTATCTCAGTTTTACTGCCCCTATAGTACCTGCCAGTCCACGTATCATCAGTATGACCGCCTGCGGTGCCGCAGGTAGTAGAAGCGGGTGTTAAACACTACCACAAAAGAAAAACTCTCTCTTAAAATACTTTTCTCCATTTAAAGCATGTTGTACCTCGTAATTATGAACAAGTTACTCGGGAATTAAATCAAGGCTATGTAAATTAAGAATAAGTAAACAACAAAAGAGCCCAGCACTCTGGATTTTTAATGATTTACACTATACTTGGATAAAACAACAGCCACTTGTGATAACTGGGTACGATGGAACTTATCAAAGTATGGAACAAAATCAGGCAAAACAATCCTGTGTTTGCATAACAAGATTTCGCGATGGGCAGTTATTGGAAAGGATGATAGTGTACTATCGACTCTTCCGCTTCGATCGATACACTCTTATCTTTCGTTTGCGAAAGTTTTCAATTTATGTGTTAATTTTGCCACTCCCTCTACCTTCTCTTCGTTTAGGTAACTTTTTTCATCTCGTACAACCTCCTCCCTCTCTCCCTCTATTCCCGTTCATTCTCTTTTGTTTTAGTCGTAAATGTGAGAGGCTGTTGATTGGTAGTGAGGCAGATATTGCCTGGACTTTTAATTACAGCTGCAAATTTGATACGGCACAGCGGAGTTTGAAAAATAGAGCAATGACATGCCAAAGGGCAATGTGTTTTCGCAGTTAGTTCACGATGTACCAAAATACATGTTCTTACAAACACATTTAGGTCAAAAGAAACGTTCGCAATTATGTGCGTATAGTTTCCTCTCCTAAACTGGCGTTTAGTTATTTGTTATGCCCAAATAAATATTGTTGCTGAAGTAGGCCCTCGATGAAGAAGTGCTGAAAACCCACAATACTGCTTTTAAATATTCCCGAGTATCTTCTTGACATTTTGAAAGAGAATCCTTCAAATTTGGGTCCCAGTTATCAGTTAAGATACGGTTCAAATTTACTATCATAACATATCAGCCATTATGGCTCACTTTTGTCGGCATAACTTCACCACCCAAGCTTCCGCACTTCAAGACACGCCGTAAGGTCGTGGGCGGCGGTCATAAGTTGGAGACGTCACACGTTCACCTGTGTGGTCGGCTGTTGATTGTATTGCGGAGATTTTCCTGCCAGACACGTTGGCGATCTGAGAGAGGGGCTAGTTAGTCTGTCAACCACGAGTGCAATAAATGAGATTAAGAAACAAGGTAGCCTTTCGTCAGTATCAAATTTTCTTCCATATTGGTGAGTTGCTAAAATGAGTTTAATTTGTGTACCATAGTAGTTGGGGGTTAAATTTTAAAACCTCAGAACTAGGGGTAAGGTTATGTATTAAACCTTTTTGGGTAAAATATGTAATGCATATAGAGAAGCACTTAAAACTGAACTGAAATCAAATAGTGTTCTGGTGACGAGAACAAAATAACTATATTTGCAAAACCTATAGAAAAAACAAAAACAAAAAAAAAAAAAAAAAAACAAAAAAAAAAAAAAAAAGTGATGTAAATAAATCGCAATGGGAATTTACTATGTGTAGAATTGTACCAGGCGTGATTTTAAAGCAAGTAGCGTTTGAATATTTTGCCACTGCAGCGCTGCAGTCGATATTCTGCGTATGCGCAATGTCTTCATTCATTAGGAAACCACATGCAATTGTTTGAGCGTTTCAAAATGTTCAAAACAGCCGATTGTCAAGCCAGATCAGTAATTCATTTTTTGAATACGAGAAATGTTAGTAAACATTCATTCTCAACTGTGTAAAGTTTATGGGGAAAGAATGAATGACAATGCCCGGCCACAGACGGTCTAAACTCGATATCTGATCGCATGATTTGATTGAGAAAAACTTAACCATCCTCCTTACAGCCCCGTTACGTTAAGTGGATAAATAAGGCGATAACTAAATGTAGAAGAAGTGAAAGGTGTTAATAAAATATTTGGAAAATAATTTTGTTATTTTTTAAAAAAATTATAGGTACTTACTTTAAAAATATACCTCGTAATCTTGTAATCCGTTTATTCAAGTTGAATGAAGTGACCATAAATTCCTAATTTAAACAATTAAAATTAAAGGCAGAAACAAAGGTTATAAGCCTCGCTTATCCAAATAAATACCCGAAGTTAGTTAGAAGCATGAGACAAACCTCCGTCCCTTGCTATATGTGTTGCGTTAGAAAGCACGTCAGTTCCAAAGGCTTTGAGAAGCTAACAGCGGAATTAGATAATGCAAATAGGGAGTTGGGAGACTGAAATCCTGAACTGTCACCGTAGAGGAACTAATGAAACAGCTGGGTGCAACACATTTGCATGAATAGTTGGTGCTAGAAAAAGTAAATTACTGCCACTTCCATTTTACATATAGGCAAGCTCCACTAATTTCTAGAAAACCACTACTCTAGCACCGTAACCGACAAAAGTGGGTCAAGCTCAAACCATGTTACAAAAGCTACCTTATTCCAATTACCATAGGAATATCTTAAACATACAGCATTTTAAACGAAATCCTGTGAGCCATTTTTGAGAAAATAATTTTCGAAAAATTTCCCATATAAAGAGTTATTCTGTTTACAGACACAGGCACAGACGCACACACACACACACACACACACACACACACACACACACACACACACACACACACACACACACACACACACATACACACGCACACACAGTTTTCTGAATACGCTGATTTTACTACTTTCTCTACTAGTAGGGGAAGATTGCATTCCACCCAAAAATTCGATGTCAAGATTTCACCGGAAATATATGTTTCGAAACCTCCTGATCCCCCCCCCCCAAAAAAAGAAACATTTTTAGAAAAAGGTCCGTTCGTCCGCGCGCGCGCGTGTGTGTGTGCGTGTGTGTGACTGTGAGTGTGTGTGTCAGCCTGTGGACAGCATAACTCAAAAACGGCAACTCGGTTATAACCCAAAGTTGGTATTTAAGTTTAATGTCTTTCAAGGATGTGACACGAAGATTTTGAAGAAAATAGCCCCACCCTAAACTACCCTTTACATAGAAAATGTTTCGAAAATTTTGATTTTCTTGAAAATGGCTCTAACGATTTTGATTAAAAGGTCATATGTTTGAGATATTTTTATGACAAATGAAATGTATATCTTGAATTTTCTGGCTATAGTCCTTGTAGTCGTATTTACTCTGAACGACTTTTGCATAACTGGTAAACCGTTAGAGATAGACCAAATTGTACTATACAAAAAAATGAAGATCTTGCTAAAATACACAATTTATGTCTCAATAAATTTTCTTGTAGGGTGAAGCATTTCGGAGATATTCCTTGTTATGTGTTTGAGTTTCGGAAAACTTAGAACTTTGGTGAAATGGATCATCGTTGTTAATTTTTTATATGCTAAGTATGCAAAGACAGCAAAGCTTCAAAACATTTGACAATTTGCACAAAGCCTACTGTATTCTAATATTCCTCTTGCACCTACAAGGAAATAAGCAATAAGATAATTTGTACAAATGTTTATCTTAACTAACACGAAGAAGATATAGGAATAAGAGTTTGTAAGAATGGTTAGTACAAGAGTAGTGAAAGTCATGTCATTCTATTTGGTGTGAACAAGAGCATCATTTTGTCCAAAGGTCTCTGTATCAGGTTTTGGGTTCTTTTAAAATTTGCTTATTTTTATTCCATCATGAGTTATGGTTTTGTTTACAAAATTGAGTACACAATAAAATATCTACATTTTACAAAAGCAAATTTTAAGTTGTGCTGGAAATCGTCATTCATGCAGTTTAAGAAAGAGATCAAGGCAAAAAATGCTAGCCAAGGTCACCGAGATAGATCAATACACAGAAAATAATAATGGCAGAAGGACTTTAGTCCTGAAATTACTTTTGTAATTCAGAAGACTGTTTAAGAGTTGAAACGAATTGAGAAAGTGCTTGCTCATACGTACTATTTACAAAATAAACGGAAACTATGGTATACTACATAAATGGCATACGTGAAGAAGGGCTGATAGTCATTTTTTATGAGAGAATGCTTCATACTAAAGGAGACTATATCGAAGCCAGCAAACCAACAGTGTTAATAGGTTATTTTCTATAACTGCAATTCAATAGGCTACTTATAACGAAAGACTATTCACGTTAATAAGTTAAGCAGTTAATAATTACCATTACTTCCGTTTATTCCCTTCCCTGCAGCTTTAACCCTCCAACACATCTTGTATACCCGCGGTAAACTGGTTAAAACGGCGGCAAACAGCTGTAAACTTTGTCCACAAGCTATGACAAAAATGTGCGATCGGCACTTTTCTGGTACCAACACCAGAGAAATTTAACCTCTGCACAAGCATTGTGAAATGAATATTATGCTGCGCGGGAGAAAAGATTGCTTACCTAGGATTGCTGGACTATTCTTTAATCGCAACTTTTAAACTGTTCTTTACCGTACATATTTAGATTGCTGCTTTTGTTACCGTGGATGAAAGAAATGCGACAACTTTTATGTTTAGCAAGAATGAAATTGTAGATCGGCAGTGAAGGCACGTAACCAGGTAACCAGTGGCGTATCTGTATTTGAAATAAATGTCTAGAGTAATAATATGCAGTGCGACTAAATAACAGCTAAAAATAAAATTACAGCGAGTGGTGCAAGTTTTAATTATCACTTTATATTATTGTGTGTGTATGTGTGCGTGTGCGTGTGTGTGTGTGTGTGTGTGTGTGTGTGTGTGTGTGTGTGTGTGTGTGTGTGTGTGTGTGTGTGTGTGTGTGTGTGTGTGTCGTCTGTCATTCTGTGCACAGCCTAACTCAAACACGAAAAGTTGGTTAAAAACCAAATTTGGTATTTAAGTTTAATGTCTTTCAAGGATACGAAGCGAAGATTTTGAAGACAATTCCTCCACTCTAAACCACGTTTTACTTGGCTCTAAGATTTTAACTAAAATGTCATATGTTTAAGATATTTTTATGACAAATGAAACGTATATTTTGAATTTTCTGGCTATAAGCCACGAAGCCCTGTTTACTCTGGATGACTTTTGCGTAACTGGTAAACCGCAAGAGATAGACAAAATCTTACTATACGAAAAATGTAGATCTTGGTAAAATACACAGTTTATGTCTGACTAAATTTTCTTGTACGGTGAACCATTACGGAGATATTCCTTATTATGTGTGTGAGTTTCGGAAAAATTTCTTGAAATGGATCATCGTTGTTCATTTTTTTATATGTTAAGTGTGCATAGAGAACGGAATCTCATAGCTTTGAAAGATTTGACTATCGCACAAAGCCTTGTATCTACAAGGAAATAAGCAATAAGATAATTTGTATAAATGTTTATCTCAACTAACATGAAGAAGATATAGTAATAAGAGTTTGTAAGAATGGTTAGTACAAGAGTAAATAAGGTCATATGAGTGCAACACATCAGATTTTTCAGAATAGTTTGGTTAAGAATAGACAGCTGAGCTTGGTGATGAATACAAACCAGATTAAGAATATAACTGTGGACCGCAAGACTTCCCTACGCTGGTGTATCCTCGGGCACAGTCGCCACTGGAGCAATATGCAGCCCGGGGCAGTAACGTTGAAATTAGATACACATTTTCTGCTACGCAAGTATTCCATCATGTAACAAGTGAACCTGAGACGGTGTGCTATTGTTTATTCCTCTCGCTCTGACGTTTGACACCCTGCTTTAGGACTGACTCATCCTTTCTTTCCCCGTACAATAAATATTACGCGAAAGAATAACTAATACGTTATTATTAGTGCATAAGACAAAGTAATTATGATCACACTTTGAATTATGTTTATTGGAGACTCAAGAACCACAAAAAATTAACATTGTAGCAACAATGGTAGTTCAACAGCTTGTACACAATAATTTTGAACTGTTGGTGTTGTATTTCAGGGGTGTCCAACCTTGTCTCTTTGGATACCCTTGTGCTATTTGCCACTCCTTCAGTTGGACAGCCAGACAGTCAGTATTCAATGACGGACACAGACGATTCCATGGCAGTTTTTAAGTCATACCTTGTATATTCTAGGAATGACCTCAGAATATCTATTCTGGATGACCTTTGCATAAATAGTAAGGTAAAAAGCTTACGAAATACGAAATATGGATCTCGTTAAAACACAAAATTTATGCAAAATATTTCGTTTTCTTTTGAGGAAAGCACTTCCGCGATATTCTTTATTATTTGTTTAAATTTACCAATACTTATAATTTTTTTCAAATAGTAAATATTATTCGTGTTCCTTTTTATCTCTTTGCCTTGCAAAGAGAACGGAATTTCAAAGACATTGCGTAGCAACCAGCACTTAAAACATTTTCACTATCGCTTAAGGCCCGTATTCTCATATTCCCCTTTCACCTACAAGAAAAGGTAATTTCTGAAAATGCTTATTCCCATTAAAATGTAGTAGGTATAGAAATAACCATTTGCAAGAATAGTGTGTAAGAATGAGTATAGCTCTACATATATTTGTGAACAGAGTTACTCCAAATTGAACTATATTAAAAGTCTGTATCGCAATATGTTACGCGACGATCACTTGGTGTATCTTCTAAGGCTCTGCACTTCGACTTTGTCACCAAATATGACAGACTTCTTAACCACAAACAGCACAGGTTTTCTCCGGGTACTCCGGTTTCCCCCGCCATCTCATTCCACCGGTGCTCCATCTTCATGTATCATCAGTGTCACCGCCTGCGATGCCGTAGTAGTAAAAGCGGGCGTTAAACACTACAACAACAACAACATAAACAGCACAAAAGAAATCACTAATAAGCAGAAGTTTATCGCGTAAAATTTGAAAGTGCTTTCGTAGATCAAACACAACGTATATGTAACCAACCCGCCTCTGCAACATTTCGCATGAAGTAGAAGGAGGTAAAGGCAACATCCCCTCTTACACAAACGTTGGATATCGCTGTTCTATTTTTATCGTTCAAAGAAGCTTCAGAGTACGATTGGACGTTCAAGAACAGAGACATTCTCCTGAATAAATGACCGCACTGATCTCATACTCTAACCTTTCAAAACTGATTTGTTTAGACTTAGAATTATTTCTGAGCACTCGAGAACAGGTCGTCCTGTACAGTATGTTTATCTGCACAGCACCTAGCCGCCTAGTGCGACTTAATGAGTACATTATTTAAGGTGTTAAAATTATATCTGATGGCAACAATGCCAGCTATCATTTTGACAATTTTAGGCTTCACGGCAACGTGTCAGGCTTCTATTCGGGGTTTAAATCCTCTGGGCTGACCAATCTGACTGGTGCTTTGCATCGTTTACCTCAGTTGTCAAATATTTATGCGAATACTTAGTATCACAACTCAAAGTTCCATCTTAGGTCTAAATCAAAAGTATTCATGAAAAATAGATGGTAATTGGAAATGCTGTGCCATCTATCCACAGATGATATAAGTAGATAGACCTGATCACACCCTAAACCCATAGATACACACATAGCCAAACTTATGATAAAATACATACACAACGCACACACCAGACAATACAGAAGAACACTCATCAACACCGCACAAAAAATGAAAACCATAACAGAAACAGAGAAACACAAAAATCCTCCTCTCATAACACTAATCGACGTTTACGACAAATACCAGCAACAAGAAGAAGAAAAACTACAACACCTTCAACATTTCCAAAACATCTAAACACATAATAAACATAAACACTTAAAATAAAAACACACATAAACCTAACACACAAACACACAAACATACAAAAGTAACCGAAGAGCTGTTGCAGCAGACATACAAACTTGACAAAACTTCTAGCACAAATGACTTATACTTCCTAGGCTTTTCTTTTCTTTCTTGGGTAGACGACAGGCCATGCAGCTAGGGATGACCAAACACACACATCACTCATCCAAACACAAAACCCACAACACCAACAGGCACACACACACTCGCCACTGAAATCCGCCACACGACCAAAAACAAAAGCACAACCACGAGGCTGAAGAGGGGTGTCCCTGAACAGCCAGGGCATGCCGAAAGACATGCCCAAATAACTCTTTCATTCATTCATTCATTCACACCCTAAAGCCATGGCTCAGTTGCATAAACGTTAATCTCAGTTTAAGCACCTAAAAATGAGCTTCAATCAAGCTGGTTGTATAAATCTTGATCTAAGTTCAGAGTATGTTGATCTAAGATCAAATTTGACTGGTGAATTTCCTCCGGATAACTCCAACATTGATCCGCGGAACTCCAGAAGGAAGAAATAAATAGTATACATTTTAATAAACTGGTAAATAATGATGCATAAAAACCCTATATAATGCAAGAAATACACAAAATGACAACAAAAGGGAAAATAAATAATTTAAATATGCAAGAAATTGCCTAAAATAAAACCTAGGGACAAAACTACAGTAGAAGGACCCAACAACGATCAGATTATGTGGTTAAACCTTAAAAATGACCTAAAAACAGAAAATAGGGGAACATTACGGTGTTACGGTATTAATTACGGTGTTAACGAATTGCATGAAGACAGACAACAGATTTACGAATTGCGCACAAAGCCTACCAACTGTATTCTAACATTGCCCTTGCACCTACAAGGAAATAAGCAATAAGATAATTTGTACAAATGTTTGTCTCAACATACACGAAGAATATGTAGGAATAAGAATTTGTAAGAATGGTTAGTACAAGAGTAGGGAAAGTCATGTGAGTGCAACACATCAGATTTTTACTGAAGCCTTGATATTGTTCTCTAATGGGAAGATTATTAATAGCACATTTGAACTACTTTCTGTTACATGTTCGCTATTTGAAGTTCCTGTAGTATGTGCCGATAGGTTTCGTGGACAAATTGCATTGGTTTAGCATTTTCAAACCCGAGTTTTACGGTACGGGCGTGTAACGTTTCGCAATGTAATCAAATGATGCAGTTTATATGCTTGCTAAACCGTGGCGACCGTCTGTCACAAGAATCCTTTGAATCCCGCCATCTATCCTCTCCTTTCATCGTATTGAAGTGTGAGGCACCTAGATCCCAGGGATAAAATGATCTAACAAGGTACATGCAGTGTTTGGAGCAGAAATAACTGTCCCATATCCTGATTAAATTCCAGATTCACAGAGAAAACAGGAAAAACTACATGACCTGATGAAGGGTTTAAACATGGCAGCGTTGGCAGCCCTGCATAGTAAGCCTTTCGCTTACACTGATGGATATGCTAATCTAGCAAGAAAAGAAATTGGCACCTTTTTACTTTCTCTACTGGTAAGTAGGGGATGTATTGTGTCCCACCCAAAAATTTGTGTCGAGATTTAACCGGAAATATATGTTTTGAGACCCCTTGAATTTTTTAGAAAAAGGTCCGTGTCTGTGTGTCTTGTGTGTGTGTGTATGTGTGTGTGTATGTGTGTGTGTTTGTGTGTGTGTGTGTGTGTGTGTGTGTGTGTGTGTGTTTGGACAGCATAACTCAAAAAGGAAAATTTGGTTAAAAACCAAACTTATTATTTAAGTTTAGTGTCTTTCAAGGATGTGACACGAAGATTTTTAAGAAAATAGCCCCACCCTAAACTACCCTTTACATGGAATATTTTTCAAAAATTTTGATTTTCTTGAAAATGACTAACAATTTTAATTAAAATGTCATATGTTTGAGATATGTTTATGACAAATGAAATGTATATCTTGACTTTTCTGTCTATAGCCCCTGTAGTCGTATTTACTCTGGACGACTTTTGCATAACTGGTAAGCCGTTAGAGATAGACCAAATCATACTATACAAAAAACATAGATCTTGCCAAAATTCACAATTTGTGTCTGACAAATTTTCTTGTAAGGTGAACCATTTCGGAGATATTCCTTGTTAAGTGAGTGAGTTTCGCAAAACTTATAAAACTTTCGTGAAATGGAATATTGTTGTTCATTTTTTATATGTTAAGTGTGCAAAGAGAACGGAATCTCAATGCTTTAAAACATTTGACTAAAGCCTACTGTATTCTAATATTCCCGTTGCTTAAATATGTAGGCCCCTTTGTAAGACGGAATCCGTTTTAGGCAGGTTTTACTGTATTTTTTGTATAGTAATGTGCTCTAATGTAATGTCATATCGCACGATGCGTGAATAAAATGGGTTAAATCGTGCTCAAATGAGCCCGAGGCTCATAGAGCTTAAAATCACCAGACATTCGTCTTCGCACGATAAGGCAAAACCTCGGAGGAAAACCATATCCGGAATAACTCACGTAAATCGAGATTCAAACTTGATATCTCTTGGAAGTGAGGCAAATACGCTACCACTAGACTACAGAGGAAGGCTAAGCAGTATTGTATGTCCGTACTGTATGTTAGGAACCACAGGACTAGGTTTTTTGTTGAAAATGACATTTTAGGTTTCTAAATTGTATCATACTAAAGTGCGTTCCACCCTTAGAAGACAGTACACGTTAAATGGAGCGCAGTGTTGCAACATGTACTAGTTGCGAATCTTTCTCCGCGCGCGATCCCGAGGTGGCCGAGTCCTGTACTTAGTCCTTCAATTGCTGCTTGACGAGATGGGCACTTTTAACTTTGGTATCCCTGCACGCCTTTGTCACTGTATGACCTAAATTTACTAATGACTCGTCTGTATAAACAACTGATTTCCCCTGGTCCCTAAACCTTTTTACGTCTTTTAGATATTTATGTCGCCATCTGATGATATCGATACCTATCATCTCTTTCTATTAATATGCACTTGTTACCCCTTCTTTCATATTCGGACCCCAAATCATGTAAGAACCGACTAAGGGTGGCCCTTGAGAAATTTGGTAGGGTCTCATCACTTGTTGACCCGTGACAAAATTATATTCAGCGTGGGAGGAATATTTGCAAACAGTAAAGAATGAACCATTCGCCGCACTCCACCTTGCACTATTCAATCATATTGCGTTAACCTCGCGTTTTGTGCAGTCCCGCCCTTTTTGCTTTCTTTTTCGATGGCGTTCTTAGAGGTCCTTTCATTAGTTCCTTTTTAATCATACACACTACTGCTTCTGAACACCCGATAGCCTTAGCTGTTTCTTTTACTGCCTCACACGCACTTTGCTTCAAAAATAATCTAACACATTCATAATTATTTGGCGTTCCTTACTTCTTAATTTACCAATATATCGTCTCTTCCTAGCTTCCCCCTCCATAACTACAAATATTTACAAAAATATTAAACAAATAACGCAATAGCAGCTCACAGTTACACACACGGCTTCTTTCGAACTAATGTTAGTGCTGCTCCTTATACTATCTTCTGTGTCAGGCCTGACGCTGAATAGATGAATACCTTTTGTTTGCCTTACTGGATAAAAGAATGAGGTTACTGCCTTTTGGTTTCTTTTAAAAACTTTCTCCAACCTTCCTCAACATTTGTTCTCGGTGGTTCCCTGATGTAAACTCAATAACAAAAAAGTTTCACACTGCGTAACTTTTGCAGTGCACAGATATAAAATTTTCCGAAAACATTTAATTTAAAAAATTATAACACTTAACTGGGTAAACATAGAGAATTCAAAGTGGGCAGGTAGTAGCACTATGGTTTACTCTACCTAAGAAAAAAATATAGACGTATTCTAGCAGTTAGTTTGTTAGTGCGTGATGAGTATAGAAACAGCACATATCGGACTTCTATTGAAAAAAATGTTTTCTGAAGAAATTTTGGCCTGTAGAAATGTATAATGACTCTGAAAAGGATATAACCTGATAGAGAAAAAAATTCTGCATGGGATCATGTGTTCAAATGTGAAATTTATAACACATGAATATTTATACCATGCTATTAGGAACCTGGCAACAGCGCGAGGTGAGAAAAGGACGCGGCTAGGAGCAACTTGTATGCGCTAGATAGAGACAGAGATGTCCCATTTAACTCCATACTGTCTTCTAAGAGTGGAACGCTGTATAGTATTGTATATGGTAGAACAGTTGCCTTGGGTAGAACAGTTGAAAGTGGCATCACGTGTATCCAGAACATGTGTTTATGCAGCATGTTTGCAAGGTTAATTCAAGATCAAGGATTCCTCAGGATAATTTATCTCGATAATATTAATCATCAATACCGCGGGTACAATTTGTATCTTGCTTTTACTCAATAATATTTAAAATACGATCGAACCACAAACCACGGCCACAATTGCCGCGCAATCAACGAAGATTCATTTATTCAGGGCTGCCAACAGAGCAGTTGACGTTTGAACCTATGCAATGGCAACAAGCTGAACTTGCATATCCAAGACGGATAGACCAAAACTGCTTCCAGTTCAGTGATGAACTAAACCGCGGAGCTGATGCTGAACAAGCGTTACAGAAACCAGTGCAATGATGGTATTCATCTAAAAGCAAAGCTTATAAGGCCTGAAGTGTGTTGCAACTTGTTTTTAAGCTGACCTCTTGCTGCTAGTAACAAAAGTGTGTTCCCAAATGGCAGCGAGTGAAAACTTTTGGTGTAGCTGGGGGCCGTTGCTGGCAGCGGAGCGGAGCGCAGCCTGGAAGGGGAGAGAAGAGCGAAAGATTTATCGCGTCAACAACTTACCAACTTCTTCACACTCTATGCCAACGTTCGGAGGCCACTGTAGGTCTTGTATCATGGAAGAGAACAAAAAATGGGTTATAAAGTGTTGCAGCAGAAAACCCGAGGAAAATAAAACTGCTTTGAAACGTTAAAAACCCGTAAATTATGAAGACGTCTTCCACTCTTACTGCTATCCCCCGTGGCAAAAGACATAGACGTCTTCCCAGAATTGCTTGTTTTCCTAGGTACATTAACGGAGCCTTGCTGAGAAAAATACAGCGTTGTTAGTTGCACTAGCAATCTGGATAATCTTTTTAAAGCGAAGTTAACTGGCGAAAATTGGTCGAGCAAAATAAAATCCTTTTACCCCTGCACCATACACTATTTTTTAGACAATGCTGAATATTTATAATAAACTACGTTATTCTATTGCCTTTTTCATGGTCATGAAAGTCATTGGGCTGCGCTGTTTAGTTGTTGCCTTTCTTAGCATCAGTGTTAACAAAACGATGCCTTTAAGGAACCACAAGATTCTACACGAAGAAGGCAGTCGAAAAACGATTTTTTTTTTTTATCTTGCACTAGTCCAGAATGTGTTGTATGCAATGTCGCATTGGTTTCTTGATTTTTTACTTTCTCTACTGGTAAGTAGGGGAAGTCTTGTATTCCACCCAAAAATTCGATGTCGAGATTTCACCGGAAATACATGTTTTGAGGCCCCCTGAATCCAAAAAAAGCATTTTTAGAAAAAGGTCCGTGTGTGTGTGTGTCTGTGTGTCAGTCTGTCAGTCTGTCAGACTGTGGACAGCATAACTCAAAAACGAAAAGTCGGTTAAAAACCAAAGTTGGTATTTAAGTTTAATGTCTTTCAAGGATGTGACACGAAGATTTTGAAGAAAATAGCCCCACCCTAAACTACCCTTTACATGGAAAATTTTTCGAAAATTTTGATTTTCTTGAAAATGGCTCAAACGATATTGATTAAAGTATCATATGTTTGAGATATTTTTCTGACAAATGAAATGTATATCTTGAATTTTCTGCCTATAGCCCCTGTAGTCGTATTTACTCTGGAGGACGTTTGCATAACTGGTAAAACGTTAGAGATAGACCAAATCATAGTATACAAAAAATGTAGATCTTGCTAAAATACACAATTTATGTCTCAGTAAATTTTCTTGTAGAGTGAACCATTTCGGAGATATTCCTTGTTATGGGTGTGAGTTTCGGAAAACTTAGAACTTTCGTGAAATGGATCATCGTTGTTCATTTTTTTATATGTTACGTGTGAAAAGAGGACGGAATCTCAAAGCTTTAAAATATTTGACTATCGCACAAAGCCTACAGTATTCTAATATTCCCCTTGCACCTACAAGGAAATAAGCAATAAGATAAGTTATACAAATGTTTATTTTAACTAACACGAAGAAGATATAGAAATAAGAGTTTGTAAGAATGGTTAGTGCAAAAGTAGAGAAAGTCATGTGAGTGCAACACATCAGATTTTTGGATAACAATTCTAATCTCATACCAGAGATAAACACCCTAAGTGTGACTTACAAATTTTAAGTAGTTTATGTCCCGGGTTTTAAGTAACTTTTAGATGATAAGGGGAAGATCCGTGGTTCAAATCCCGGCTATGGAATTGAATAATCGTGATTCAAACTGTCAAACACTTCCCGCACACGGCGTGTGTATTTGAAAACAACGTCAGTAAGTTTTCTGGCATAAATAAATAATATTAATTTAAATACTGTACCTCCAGTAAGTGCTTGAAGCAATTATTTTATTTTTATACATGTCTGACACACGCACACACACACGCGTGCGCGAACCTTTTTCTATTTTTTTTTTTTTTTTTTTTTTTTTTTTTTTTTTTTTGTTCAGGGGGTAGGAAAACATATATTTCCGGTGAAATATCGACATCGATCTTTTGGGTCGATAACAATACTTCCTTCTACTTACAGTAGAGGAAGTAAAAATGATTTCTTTTTAGATCCAGAGGGTCCCAAAGCATGTATCTCGATATAAAATTTTTACCTTTATTATTTTCAAGGATATCCCTGTATATAACAGGATTTATTAGTTTTCCGTGACGAAGGAGGTACTAGGAATAATCATTGAAATTATTTTGATTTCTGTACTTTCCTAAGGGTGTGTAAAAACAACTAATGTGTGGGGAAAAATCAATTTTAATGAGAGCTGGTATAGAGTGTAATCTATGGGTGAAAAACTGTTCGTCCAATATTTTACAGGCAAAAAATGAATGTCAATGGGAATGCAATAATGGTTTTGCCTCTATTTTTGGCTAGCTATCCGAGCGGGAAGGTAATTTCATTCCCCTGTCTCTCATCGGACGGGATATAGCCACATAACCCATGTTTCGTTTGAAACAATTCATGAAGTGTTCCAGGAAAGAGATGTTGGTAATAATGCGTGTTTCCACGATTCTGTAATCTAATCCCATGCTATTTTTTAAATGGGCAGTTTCGAAAACAATAGCGACCGCTGAAGAGGTACGAAACAATTTCGCTTCGAGTTCCCTCAACTAAGCGACTCTTTGTTAGGAAACTTTGAACGTTTTCAAAGCTGCGGTCTAGTCTGAAGTCAGATATATCGTATATGTTGTTTTGTTTTCTTCGGCTGTCTGTTTTGAGAGACGCCTAAGCAATTTTTGGGAGGAATTCTCCAAACAATATGTTGTCTAATGTTTCTTCGGTAACAACCGAACACCGTCCTTTAGATTTCTGAGCCTCAGTTGAGCCATGATAAACTTTGTGACTAAGTACAGAACATAATAAAGCCCGATAATAACTCAACCACATATATATGCGTCAGCTCTATACTGCACTTGCAGTATACTTGTGTGGGTATCGATAGGGCCTCTACGCATTGAAATACTAATACCCTTCGTAACCTAATATCTTTAGTATCGAATATCTTCAAAGTATCTGAAGGGACAAAAGGGTTATTTTCAATAAATTTTTTCTTAAAGAGATATACGTTTTTTTACATTTACTCGGTCGTTTAACGTTTGCCAATAATTTCACACACACACACACACACACACACACACACACACACACACACACACACACACACACACACACGCACACAGACCCGCATTAGGTAGCACTTGTTTTCCCTATCCGTTTTCTGCTAAGGTGGTAAGGAAATGGCTTGGCACCTTGGGAGTACTGTTTCCCAAGCCTGAAATACTTATGGTGTATGTTACATTTCATCTTACTGGCTAAGAAGATGCCTTACAGTCATATTGCAGTTGTAATACGTGACGCAACTATGTGGCAAACTACTGATTGGCTGGCGCCTGTTTGCCGATCTGTGAAAAATAGGGTGAGATAATAGACGCTCTCGCCCATCGTAAATACCAGAAGGGCTATCAAGATATAACCAGAATATTCCAAAAGCTTCCCTTCTCCCCGACTGTCGAAAAGTCCAGAATGTTCTAGGGAAAATTCCAGTGGCTACTTAGATGAGCGTTCTCTCGAGTGAGCGAGTAAATGATACATCAAGTGTGTATTTGGGACGACAAAGTGACTTTTGCAAGTGAGTTTGTGACCTCAGAAGACTGCTGGTACTCCGAGAGATTAGCGAGTTCCTGTGTTTGACGCCCAACGAGTCAAGCTGATAGGAGAGGAAATTTTGCGTTTGTTATATTACGCTGCTACGTCACGTCTGAGGGTAAAGTAACAGTGAACAGTAAATAAACGGACAGTGAAAATTAAATTAACAATAGTAAGTGACAGTGAGAAATGAACAAAGTCAGAATAATGTTCTAACCTTAAAATGCCTTCCTGTACATAATTTTCGGCTTTTTACATACTATGTACACCAAGTAAATAAGGTTTGTTTCAAAACACTCTCTGATTGATGGTACGAGTCTGTGATTGCCTAGTACGCATGCGTTGCTTTGGCACCGGTTGATTGCCTACCTGCTGGGTAACTGGCGGACAGTTAGCCTTCAATCTGTATCGATACCATCCTGCTTTGTCACAAGTCCACAGAGGAAGCAGCGCAGGACAATAGTACCTCTGCCTCTGTGACGGCAGATGGCATTAGGGTGCTATCCAGGTCAGCTGCTTACATTATCTGTGGATAGATGGCGCAGTATTAACTATTACCACCTGCTTTTCATTATTGCTATTGTTTTAAACTTAAAGTGGAACTTTGGGTAGTGGTATGAAATACCCAATCCGGTATTTACCTTGATATCTAAAGGAAACAACAAAAAACACAGTGAGATTGATTGGCCCACGGCATTTCAACCTGGGACCTCCAGAATGCGATTCATTCGCCTCTGGGAAGAAGTGAACTGCTATAGTTGGATAAACTCTAATTTTCTCACTGCATCTAATGGTCGGTGGTTAGGTATTGATTGCCGTCGACAAGTTAAATACTTAGGGATCACCTTGGACCGCACAATGTGCTGGTCCACCCACATAAAAAATAGCGCCAACAAAGGCAAGCAGCAGCTAAAGTTATGCGCCCCCATCTTCCGCAGCAAACAGCTGCAATTGAAGTCCAAACTCATTCTGTACAAAGCTTTTATCCTGTCAGTGGTTCTATATGCGTGTGTGGCCTGGGCAAACGCCTCAAAAACCGCCCTAAAACAGATCCAAAACCTCTCCCTCCGAAAAATCCTCTCTGCTCCTCTCTTAACCACCAACCAAACCCTGCACCTGGAAACCCAGATCCCCTCCATCCCTGAGGCAATAACCAAAAGAGCCTCCGCTGCATGGGCGCGCATCAGAAACCACGACAATTACGTCATTGCCAATATCGGCAAAGGTGAGCCGAAGCATCGAAAACATGCACGAATCAAAATGTTTTAGACGTCGCTTGGCTCACCGACTGATGTGCGTCCATGCAAACACGGGCCCCAGGCCGCACACAAGCTACCTCAGAGGCCTGCACCCCAGAGAACCAGTCAGGAGCTGCAACCTGCCCGCCCAGGAAAACCGCGGAAATGTATATAAAGCGAGTGTAAATAGCGCGTGTAAATAGTGTTAATATGCGTGTGTGTGTGCGTGAGAGCATATCTCACGATATGCCAGAGTGAATGCGGGAGTGCATGTGTGTAAATAAAGTGTATATATGTATATATAGAAAAAACAATAACAAAAACTAAACACAAAAACCAAAGACAATACAACAGGGAACTGTTCTCGGCGGCCCAAGGACGGCCACTGTATGGGTTTCCTGGAAAACCCGTTGTATATAAAATGTAAAAACAAAAAATTGTAAATAAATATAAATGTAAGTCTGTTAGCTGGGCCTGCTGTACCAGCACCAGACAAAATTGAAATAAACAAAATCTGAAGTCTATCTTCTGTGAGGTCTTTGCCCAACTTTTGCTTCCATATTGCAAGGAAGGAACAGCCAATGTTTAATATAATTTAAGTTTAGAGACTTTTCTGGTTTTCCGACCTAAAGTTCTTTTAGTGGTTCCACATATGGCCTGGAATTTATATATTTTGTTTTCTATATCTTTATCTTCTTTGTATGTAATATCGCACCCCAAATACTTAAAGTGTGTTACTTGTTGCATTATTTTATTTTCCAAAACAATTTTAGTTCTTATTTCATATTTACCTATGAATGCCATTGTTTTTGATTTACTAATATTTTTTGGAACTTATAAGCCAACATTTGTAGATTTCTTTTAGATTCCTCAATTAGTAACACATCGTCTGCGAAAAACAGGGCATTTATTCTACCCTTATTGTAAATTAATATTCCTTCCTTACTAATATGTTTTTTCCATTCAATTAGAATGTCGTCAATGTAGATATTAAATAAAATAGGTGATAACGCACACCCTTGTCTCACTCCTTGGTTTATTTTGAAAAACTTTTACTGTTTCTAGTTAGCATCGGGTCTACACACATATTTGTCTCATAGATAAGCTCTTAATAGTTTCTTTTATTTGATAAGGGATACCTTTGTTTCCCAGGGTATTCCATAGTAGTTCTCTATTTACTCTATCAAACGCTTTTTCGAAATCTATGAATAATAGACGTGTGTCTTTATTTATTTCTGTTCTTTTTTCTATGATTTTTATAGCAAATACTCCATCTGTACAAAATCTCCCTTTTTGGGAACCCGCTCTGCTCTTCTCCTAATTTATTTTCAATTACTTTTTGTATTCTTCTGGCTATTATTCTAGTATATATTTTATACGCACTATTTATAAGGGTATACCTCTATAATTGGATGGTTGATTTCGGTCTAATTTTTTACTTTCTCTGGTGCTAAGTAGAAGTATTGTATTCCACCCAAAAATTCTATGTCGAGATTTCACCGGAAATATGTTTTGGGACTCCTGAATAAAAAAAAAAGCATTTTTAGAAAAAGGTCCGTGTGTGTCTGTGGACAGCATAACTCAAAAACGATAAGTCGGTTAAAAACCAAAATTGGTATTTAGGTTTAATGTCTTTCAAGAATGCGACACGAAGATTTTGAAGAAAATAGCCCCACCCTGAACTACCCTTTACATGGAAGATTTTTCGAAAATTTTGATTTTCTTGAAAATGGCTCTAATGATTTTGATTAAAATGTCATATGTTTGAGATATTTTTATGACCAATGAAATGTATATCTTGAATTTTCTGGTTATAGCCCCTGTAGTCATATTTACTCTGGGGGACTTTTGCATAACTGGTAAACCGTTAGAGATAGACAAAGTCTTACCATACAAAACATTTAGACCTTGCAAAAATACACAATTTATGTCTCAACAAATATTCTTGTAGGATGAACCTTTTCGGAGATATTCCTTGTTCTGTGTGTGAGTTTCGGAAAACTCCAACGACACAGAAAACTAGTTCTGGCTTTTGTGGACTAAAACAAACACATTCAATGTATTGTGTTCTACGCTGCACTAAAGATAAAAGTCAAAGATAAAAGTTCGCGTGTTGCTGCCTATGAATCGAATCTAACATTATTATATACTAACGCTTTATTCGCTGCCAGTAGCGAACAATCACTTAAGATAACAACAGAGCATAGCACACACAAATGGGGCGTTTTTATGGGAATGAAGATGTATGTCTTACATAGAGTTTACCTATATACTGTGTGCTTTTAACGGGAAATTTCTGATACGTAAGTGTTGTTTAGCCATGAACGCACAACTTAATGTAGCAGTCGGAAGTTATTTAGTAGCTATGACGTCAAGTGGGGTCATTTTGTTTAAGTACACGTTGCAATCATCTCTTGGAAAGTTATTGCAGTTCAGTTGTGTTGGTCTGGTATTAAAACAAATTTTGCAAGAGAAACCTGGATAATAACTGTAAGAGTGGAAAACACAGGGTGCATAGCTAAATACTAAAGCACCCTCTTTCCCTTCACGTAATTAATAACATACAGGGTGGAAGAGAAGTCTTTACATTCCTTCTAACAGGCGCTTCAGAGAAGCATTGTTCTTTCATCAACCAATTTCAAAAATGATTAAGGCAAAAATAGTACACCCGGTTGTCAGTATCTGGCTCACTGCAATTTGCAAAAAATAAGCTAGACTTTGTAAAGAAAGGTCCGAATAACTTTACCTTATCAAAGTTCGCACGAACATTGAAACGCGCATGCGCACCGACTCCCCAAATGCCTTGCCTTGGTACTGCTGCAGTGTGCTGTTCACAGTGTCGGTTCAAAATCTTTAAGCAATCGATGGCCCGCTGACTGTGAAATACTGTGATATGGGAATACAATAGGGTTTCACTGATAGTCAGAGCTTAATTCCGTTCTCTTTGCACGGTTAACATATCAAAAAATCTTATATGTTGCACTCACATGACTTTCTCTACTCTTGCACTAACCATTCTTACAAATTATCTTATTGCTTATTTCCTTGTAGGTGAAAGGGAAATGTAAGAATACAGTAGACTTTGTGCGATAGTCAAATCTTTTAAAGCTTTGAGATCCCGTTCTCTTTGCACGCTTAACATATAAAAAATGAACATCGATGTTCCATTTCACGAAAGTTTTCTAAAACTCACACACACAACAAGGAATATCTCCGAAATGGTTCACCCTACAAGAAAATTTATTCGGACATAAAGTGTGTATTTTAGCAAGGTTTACATTTATTGTATAGTATGATTTGGTCTATGTCTAACGGTTTACCAGTTATACAAAAGTCGTCCAGAGTAAATACGACTACAGAGGCTATAGTCAGAAAATTCAAGATATAGATTTTATTTTTCATAAAAATATCTCAAACATGTGACATTTTAATCAAAACCCAATTCTGGTTTTTAACCGACTTTTGTATTTTGAGTTATGCTGTCCACAGGCTGACACACACACACACACACACACACACACACACACACACACACACACACACACACACACACACACACACACAAACACACACACACACACACACACACACAAATTTTTCTAGAAATGTCTTTTTTGTATTCAGGGACCTCAAAACATGTTTCGGGGAAAATCTCCACAACGAATTTTTTTAGTGGAATAAAATACTTCATATACTATACGTAGTAGGGAAAATAAAAGTGGGAGGAAATAAATAAAACAACCTTTTATAACTATCTATGATAGTTTGATGTGCACAATTTATCGGATCGTACCTCATACTTTGCCCTGGTATAATAAGATGTGATGTATTCTATTTGATAAAATATGCACACTGAATTAAATTCTGTAGAAGTTTATGTAATGTATATACATCCACCAAAAAAAAAAAAAAAAAAAAAAAAAAAAAAAAAAAAAAAAAAAACTGTTTTACTTTCAAAGCATGATCTAAATCCTGACATCATTATTATCTGTTATTCAGAAAATAAAACTGGAAAATGTAGCCCGAGGTCTCAAGATACAAAACCATTTGACTATTATGTGCAGCCAAAATGATTTGCTAATTACATGGGATAATTAATTAAAAGCTTCTCTTCTCACTGTGTATTAATTATATTCACAGGTGGAAGCTGGGAGCGCGTGTAAGGGAGAAATGGGTAACAACAAATATGACAGATGAATGTGAATGGCCTGTGTAACAGGGAAGACTAGTAAATAAATCAAAATTAGTTTGCATGGAGGATAAATAACTGTAAAACATTGTCACTCCCAGATCCAAAATGCCATTGATTATTTCATTAGATGATACTGACACGCAAATTTTTAGGTTCATCTGAGCATTACGCTTGAGAATTTAATGTTTAGAATGGTCAAATTTTATTATTATCCCTTAAGTTGTGAGGTGCGGTCTCTCATACCGATCGATGATTGTAAATTATTACTTTCTCTACTGGTAAGTAGGGAAAGTATTGTATTCCACCCAACGATTCGATGTCGAGATTTCACTGGTAATATATGTTTAGAGACCCCCTGAATCTAAAAAAGGAAGCATTTTTAGATAAAGGTCCGTGTGTGTGGACAGCATAACTCAAAAACGAAATGTCGGCTAAAAACAAAAGTTGGTATTTAAGTTTAATGTCTTTCAAGGGTGCGACATGAATATTTTGAAGAAAATAGCCCCACCCTAAACTACCCTTTACATGGAAAATTTTTCGAAAATTTTGATTTTGTTGAAAATGGCTCTAACGGTTTGGATTAAAATGTCATATGTTTGAGATATTTTGATGACAAATGAAATGTATATCTTGAATTTTCTGGCTATAGCCACTGTAGTCGTATTTACTCTGGACGACTTTTGCATAACTGGTAAACCGTAAGAGATAGATAAAATCTTAATATACAAAAAATGTATATCTACCTAAAACACACAATTTATGTCCAAATACATTTTTACAGAATGGACCACTTCACCGTTGGGTACACTAGTAGAATAAGGTTGGACACAGAGCAATTTAAATCTCCCTAATGAAAAGGTTAGGTGGCTTCAGTGCTTAGAAATTCCTATTCCTAAAGGTGGTCACAAAAGTATTGTTTTCTTAAATGAAATAAATGCAGAGGACCTCTTAAGATGTAACTGTAAGGAAGCAAGCGCATAAATCTGTTTGTAGCGGATCGTTGCCCCTTGGCAAAGGGAACTACATAAACAAACATCCACGCGCCGTAAATAATCCAAGTCTTCAGGGCGGACTCTGAGCATGAATAAATCATAGACTGGAGCCTTGTAACTACGTGTTAGATGAATTTTTGGCATCGTAACTGAAAGACTCAACCCATCTCCCTCGCAAGGAATTTTGCTGGCGCGGTGCCGTTAATTACAACGTCCAGGTCGCTGAAAATCGTCATCGACTTCCTCTTTTTAAAATGCTCTAGGGAAGAAGAACGTTTTGTCAACATTAATGTAGACGGTCCTTTGAAAATCATTTCTGACCCTTTTACTTGTATAACTCAAGGATTAAATCACGTTTTCTGCAGAAGCATGAACGGTTATGCAGCGAGGCACTAGATGGGTACCTATATTTCCGGGAGCCCGCGCCCTCAATTTCTGTAAGCAGCTTTATGCATAGCAAATCTCTTGTGTTGAATCAGTCCACATTGGGGATCGATTCCGGCCCCTCGAGCATCAGGCCGCTGCTGATAATTATCATTATTATTATGTGGATAACTTCATTGGCGACATTGACCTCCTTATTAGACAAGAATATGATGCTCATCTACCGCTTTCAAATATGGTTCGGGTTCTAATGATCTAGTTGTCGACGGGCCCTTAAGCACCACTCACTCACTTATTTACTCACCCTAACATGCTTTCGAGTAGTCAGTTATTAGTTCTACTCAGTATAGTAAGTGGAGGAATTATTGTATTCCACCCAAAAATTCGATGTCGAGATTTCACTGGAAATATATGTTTCGAGATCCCCTGAATCCAAAAAAAGCATTTTTAGAAAAAGGTCCGTGTGTGTGTCTGTGTGTGTCAGTCTGTCAGTCTCTGGACAGCATAACTCAAAAACTAAAAGTCGGTTAAAAACCAAAGTTGGTATTTAAGTTTAATGTCTTTCAAGGATGCGACACGAATATTTTGAAGAAAATAGTCCCACCCTAAACTACCCTTTAGATGGAAAATTTTTCGAAAATTTTGATTTTCTTGAAAATGGCTCTAACGATTTTGATTAAAATGTCAGATGTTTGAGATATCTTGATGACAAATGAAATGTATATCTTGAATTTTCTGGCTATAGCCGCTGTAGTCGTATTTACTCTGGACGACTTTTGCATAACTGGTAAACCGTTACAGATAGACCAAATTATACTATACAAAAAATGTAGATTTTGCTAAAATACACAATTTATGTCTCAATAAATTTTCTTGTAGGATGAACCATTTCGGAGATATTCCTTGTTATGTGTGTGAGTTTCGGAAAACTTAGAACTTTCGTGAAATGGATCATCGTTGTTCATTTATTTATATGTTAAGTGTGCAAAGACAACAGAATCTCTAACATTTGACTATCGCACAAAGCCTACTGTATTCTAATATTCCCCTTGCACCTACAAGGACATAAGCAATAACATAATTTGTACGAATGTTTATCTTAACTAACACGAAGAAGATATAGGAATGAGTTTGTTACAATGGTTAGTACAAGAGTAGAGAAAGTCATGTGAGTGCAACACATCACATTTTTATCTCTTGGCCGTGCGAGGAGAACTAAATTTGAAGGTCCTCATAATATAGCGACTATTTTTAAGACATTTGACTATCGGTTAAGGCCTACTGTAGCGGTGTTAATGTTATAGCGCATAGACCTGTGTTACGTGCTTTTGCGTGTCGGCGTGCTAAATTGAACAGAGATGGTTAAAGAGCAAGAATGGATAAAATATGGAGTATTTTGGTGCATGGGATAGAATAAGGACCAGTGGTGGACAAGACTTAGCATTATGTATGCACATGTTTGAAAAATGAAAATAGATTATACTATTAGCCAAAAAAAAAAAAAAAGAAAAAAAAAGTCGGCATCGGCGTGAATGAATAAACCTTCGTGAATGAAAACATTTGCAGAAATCCACGGCGCAAGAGAGGGCAGTGGCATTTCTGCCTCTCAGCGAGACCCGAGGTGAGAGGCAGTTGAACTAGCGTGTGTAGTCCGTGATAATAGACAGTAACAGTATAAACAATAAAAAATATCTCACATTACTTACAGGATTTTTATTTTCCAGGGAATAAACTCACTCCTGTATGTGCTGATATTGTCTAACATTTGAATTGCAGATTTAAATAAAATTATTTTGCTGTTATTGACATAATAATTAATAATGATCATAATAGTCATAATCTTAACGGTTTAACAGAAATACCTGCGAATAAAGACAGAGCTGTTTTTAGCTGCCAGAAATGACTGTGGAAGAAGCTACCTGGAAGCTAATTTGCAAGTGGTTTGGACTAAATTAGAGCTGTTTTGCCTTCGCATGCGCTAAAACAGTGGCATCGCCTCAGTGCATTAATTCAGCTGGGATTCCCTTCATTCCATTTGTGGTTTATCCAGTCGACAACTATTCGACCGTAAACTGCAGGTAAAAACGTGGCAGAGAGGAATTGTAGAAAGTTGCAGAAAGTAAGGTACATTGATTCTAGAAACTATAAACCTCATTAAAAAATTTAGTAGCCAAATGAATAGATAATTCCGGTTTTGAGTACGCGATCGGTAGGTCAAGTCTATGCACCCAAACTGACATACTTATATTTCAAATTGCATGAACACCGTATATAAATATTTTATTGCAAGTTTTCAAAACATCACACGCACGTCTTTTAATAGGGAGGACAGAGGGGAAGATTGGGGGAGAAAGAGGAAGAAAAGGGGACAGAGAATGTAACAGAAAGAGAATGTGCTAAGAGAGAGGAGGCAGAGGGAGTGATAAAGAAGCCAAAAGGGAGAGGAGAGCGAAAGGGAGAAAGAGCAGAATGTTAAATAGAGTAAAGGAAGGAGGATAATACGCAAGAATATTTACATTTAACGCAACATCGGGCCATTCCATTTCAAATCGGACAAACAATGAGAAAATTAACCTTGCATTTTTTTAAAATAATTAAGAGCTTCCAAATGCGTCAATTACTGTAAAAGAAAACAAATTTTGTAAAATTAACTCTTACATTTTTATAGCTTTCCAGTTAAACACGGTAATATTTGCGTTATTTTCCGAATAAGACAATTTTTTTGCTGAATAACTCAAGAACCCTATATAGGATTTCAGTAAACTATGTTTCATTTGGGAGCTGAATGTCCGTTGTTGAGTAACAATAATATAGCAATAATTACATACTTTTTAAAACAGTTTTCTTCATGTATTAAGTATAAATGCCATTCCTATAAAGGTTAAACTTACATAGGCTTAAACCTCATTCTATTGTACATTAATTGCAGTTTTCAGTTTTATGGCACACCTTGTTTGAAACGTAAAAAAAATGAAATAATAAATATTTAAGCTTTCCCTGTAAGTGGCTTGACTTTTGTCATCTCAGTCGTCAGCATCCACTCAGAGAAAAACAGCAGCGGATCGACAACATCCTTGACGTCATTCATGTGTTATGCGGAATTGACCTTCTTTCTTTTGCCTTCAATATGAAAATTGGAGTAAATTTAATTTCTAAAAATATGGAATAAATGCCACCACAAACTACACAATGTGACCTTAATTTTGAAGTTTGTTAGAGAATTTTACGTTCAATAGTTTCTGAGTTGTGAGTCGTAGAATCGCGTAATAGCTGCGAGTTTGCAAAAGATATTAAGTTAACGTCTGCTTTAGACGACACCCCCCCCCCCCCGAAAAAATAATACACTTTCCTGCTGTCTGAAATAAAATAGAACAACTCTAACGCCTGTTCATCTGATTCAGCAGTAATTAAGGCAAAACAAGCCGGGAGTTCCGAAAATATTAACATTTGAATATGAGTGGCAAAACAAGAGAAAATCGCCTCAAAAAGTCTGCCATTTACATACTAGGTCCTATTCTGAATTATTAAATCCTGGAACGGAATAGAAATCAAATATGTATTCTGATGAAGTTTACAAGCTCTAAAGGATTTTGGATATCAAGCAGAAATAATGGAAATTAGATGTTAAACGCAATTGCATAATCGAACTAGTTCAATTGTAAACAAATATCATTCCGCTGAAAGTAAATTAACTTGTCAGCGGTACAAAGCGAACAGCAAGAGCAATAACGCTAACTCCAGACCGAGAACTTTGGTGCAATAATAACATCATTTGTGAAGCAAATTTCACTGCCAGTTGATCTAAACCAAATATAACGAAGATAGCTGTTTGCGAAGTCAGTTCATATAGAAGCACTTTCACTTATGGCATTTCAATTTAACGCAACGTGCAGTGCTTCAATTACTCCGTATACAGCGGAAACAAAATACACATTGCAAGAACTTTCTATCTCAGGATAGAAAAATACCTTCAAGAAGTGAAATTAAAGAGTTTCTCCTATAGTACAACCATACACACATGACGTAGTGTTCTTAGGTTCTGGCCAATCAGGACTCATCTCAACCTGTCTGCGTGTATAAAAAGCTGACAAGCGCAACAAGCTCCTTGGAAAAATACGTGATCGCCAACATTGTCAAAGGCGAGCCGAAGCACCGCAAACACACTAGAATAAAAATGTTCTAGACGCGGCACGGCTCGCCGACTAATACGCGTCCATTTAACCTCGGTCTTAGGCCATACACACGTTACGGCAGAGGCCCTCGCCTCGGAAAACACCCAGGAGCTGCACCCTGCCCGCGCAGGAAAACAGCGGGAAACTGTAAATAGTGAAATGTAGTGTAAATAGTAAAGTGCGCGAGCTGGTATGCATATTTTTGGTGTGCCCAGTGAAGGTAGGTGTGTCTGCACGCGCGCGCGTGTATGTGTGAATGTGGGCGTATAAACGTGTATATATAAAACTAATGAAGTAAAGAAAAGCAAACATACGAACAAAAACTGTCCTCGGTGACCTAAGAAAGGTCACGTATGGCTTTTTGTTGAAACACAGAATTATAAAACATGTATATATGTGTAAAATGTAAATATAAATTTAACCTGTAAGCCTCTGTACCGGCACCAGGTCAAAACTTATTAATAAAAACTGAAAAACTGAAGCGGCACAGTTTGGCTTTGAAGACGACCACGACAAGATGGTCGACACTTCGGTTTCATCCAACTTGCCGTGATAGCCAAGATATTATTAATGCTGGCCGTAAAAGCTTCAGAGAATATAGCACAGATGTCTCTCCCATAAAACTTGGAATTGCTTTTGTAAATAAATGCGCAATTCAATGGAAAGAGTGGCACAATCCGCATACAGAGGAAGAAGGTAAACCTAACTTCTCCTCTTTCGCAAACAATGCACATCGCTGGGTAAATGTGCTATCCCTATACTCCTGTTCTAAAGAGTTATTTCGAGGTTTCGAATTTATTGGGACTCAAAACCTGTTTTAATATTACACATGTTTCAAAGAGAGAACAAAAGAGATTTTATTTCCCAGCATTGTTTAGCCATTATGAAATAAACTGTTAAAAATTCGCCGTATTTTAGAAATCTCTGTTGAGCCTCTTAGGACTAAATCCTAAATACTGTAACGGAATAGCCGCCGCCGTTCTTTGTCGCTGCTGCAGCAGGCGCAAACACCCCCTTTCAGGACTTCTTCCGGTCATCGCACCGGCTTAGAGCTCCTCTATCTTGTAATCTAGCTAGGTACTGGTTCTTTGAAGTGTAAAGCGAATTTTTCGTAAGCCGAAAGAACCTTCAGTTGGAAAAAACAGGATGGAGAAAGTCACAGAGATGAAGCAGTATGTCATACAGAAATTATACAACAGAGAATGTTATTATTTCTTCCGTGGCTGTCTCAACCAATCCACTACAAAACGAATATATATGTTGTGGTTCATGAGGTAGCAACATTAATGCCCTTTCACATTTGACCCGAAATGTTTTCATTTTTACTTTCTCTACTGGTAAGTAGGGGAAGTATAGTATTCCACCCAAAAATTCGATGTCGAGATTTCAGCAGAAATATATGCTTGAGGACCCCTGAATTAAAAAAAAAAAAAAAAAAAAAAAAAAAAAAAAAAAAAAGAGGAAGCATTTTTAGAAAAAGGTCCGTGTGTGTGTCTGTGTGTCTGTGGACAGCATAACTCAAAAACGAAAAGTCGGTTAAAAACCAAAGTTGATATTTAAGTTTAATGTCTTTCAACGATACGAGACCTAGATTTTGAAGAAAATGGTCCCACCCTAAACTACCCTTTACATGGAACATTTTTCGAAAATTTTGATTTTCTTGAAAATGGCTCTAATGATTTTTATTAAAATGCCATATGTTTGAGATATTTTTATGACAAATGAAATGTATATCTTGAATTTTCTGGCTATAGCCCCCTGTAGTCGTATTTACTCTGGACGACTCTTGCATAACTGGTAAACTATTAAAGATAGGCCAAATAATACTGTACAAAAAGTGTAGATCTTGCTAAAATACTCAATTTATGTCTCAATAAATTTTCTTGTAGGGTGAACCATTTCGGAGATATTCCTTGTCATGTAAAAGCTTAAAACTTTCGTGAAATGGAACATCATTATTCATTTCTTTATGTTAAGTGTGCAATGAAAACGGAATCTCAAAGCTTTAAAACATTTGACTATCACACAAAGCCTACTGTATTCTAATATTCCCCTTGCACCTACAAGGAAATAAGCAATAAGATGGTTGTACAAATGTTTATCTCAACTAACACGAAGAAGATATAGGAATAAGATTTTGTAAGAATGGTTAGTACAAGAGTAGAGAAAGTCATGTGAGTGCAACACATCAGATTTTTCTCCCTTGTAATAGTGATTCTTGTTTCTGAAGAGGGCATTTAAAAGTACTCTTTGTCATATATTTTTTTAATTTTATTTTTATTTCGTCTGCTTCTTTGAAAAGGATTCCAAGATTAATATTTCTGGATGTGATTCAAAGATATTGAACTAAAATATAAACACATCTTTCATGTACACATATCTGCCAAAATATACAGTACTCATTTTCGAGCAGTGCGCATGCGCACGCCTGAGAGCCTGCGTGTAGTTACATCGACATGATGTATTGTTAGTTGTGTAAGGAACGTTGTGCTCGGTGATTGCCAGCACCAAGCAACACAGTTATGCTATCTATTGTTAAAAAAAATCCCCAAACGCACACCACCTGATGCTTACGTGTGGGGAATGTTAAAGGAGGAAGTTTTCAATTGTCCAGATCCACCCAAAACTGCCCGCAAATGAGAGTAATAAAAATGTTGCATAGTATACAGCTACCCAAGGGGTTTAGATTAAGCTAATGCTATGTAGAAAAAATTGTGAAGTGAGGGAATTACATCCTCGATAAAAAAGACCCTTAAAATAATAATTGTAATGGCTTGTACATTCAATGACTATTATATGCTTCAAATAAATTGGCAAAAAATTTTTTCTTTCTAATGACTTAGCGCTGTTTCACGTGTGTGTGTGTGTGTGTGTGTGTGTGTGTGTGTGTGTGTGTGTGTGTGTGTGTGTGTGTGTGTGTGTGTGTGTGTGTGTGTGTGTGTGTGTGTGCACTGAAAGTGGCTCAATTCTAGAGAACCATGCTTTTAGACAATTATTTTCGTTAGAGAGCTAGAGGTTCAAATGCCTGGGCATATAACAATATAGTTAATGGAAATTACCGATATAAACATAGAAATGAATTGGGACAAGTGATTCTAAATCGAATTTAATTCGATTACCGAGGCCACCACTAGTAAAGAAATACCCGAGCCATTTTTAAAACAAATTTATTTTAAAATTGGGTATTCTGTCTTGTCATATTCATAAAGGTAACACAGTTTAACTATTCTTTGTTTACATGAATTATATTAGGCATTAATGCCAATCCCTATTATAGAACGTACACTACTAAGTGAGGTTATGGAAGAGTGATGCCACATATTTTAGACTTCATTTGTTGTTTTTGTTGTACAGTATAAATAAACAGTAATAAACAACAAAAAAAACTGTCGTTATTTTCCAGGCGATTTCCAACAAAGGTGATTGCCGCTGGTAAGAAAATGTATGACTACTTTTTTGAAACAAATGTATTTTTATCTTGTTAAATTTATAAAGGTAACATTTAACATTGTTTAACTGTTGCTTTTTTACTTTTTTACACGATTCACATTATACCTTCGGGGCAGTATTTTACGACCAACTTGACACTTCATTGTTTCCCACAAAGACCAATAATGAAAGCTTTGAAACAATTACACAATTGAGTAGTAGAAACAATGATTGACAATGACTATTAATTGCATGCCTTTAATCTAAAAATTAATGCATAGAATGCCTCAAAGTGAAATTGCTGCCGGCTGCTACAGTTGTGAACTATGCAATCGCTATGGATTCTCTCAAGTTATGTGTGGTATATTTTAAGCGACTGGCCGATTGAATAAGCATATTGTACCTAGTATTAAACTGTTTCTGAAATTGTCACTATTGAAGGAACACACCTGCTTTGTTCTGACGTATGAATACTTTAAGTTTAAAAATAACTTTCAGTAACAACAATGGGAAGCGTGAATTGAAATGTTAAGTGGAAGATCCTCCTGGGATAACCGCCAAGTTTCTTCAACCCAAGCGCGATCTTTAGACGCTAGGGGCTCCGATAATCGATCGCAGTAAACACTTCTATACGGCACCAAAATCAGGAAAGTTAACCATTTTTGAGATGTTCCTTGTTATGGGTTTGAATTTTGAAGTAATTATACTTTTCTTAAATGGGAAGACATTATTTTTAAATACCGCCTACGTCATATGCCTCCTCTTTTCTATTAATTTCATCCATTCCCCCTGGATATCGTAGCCATCAGTGGACTCTACTAGCTCTCCTGAGAGTGACACTTTAGTTTGATCAAGCAAACTTGCAAGGCAAACTTTCACACTCAGATGTGGAAGTATTTGATAACAGTAAATGTAGTGGACAAAATGAACATTGCCTCCCAAGCGAAACGCATGTACAACAAAATGCACTTTACATGTGCAATTCGTTTACCGCAATCGATGCTAAAAACATTCCATGTTTTTCCTGGGCTGTTACAAAAAATGACAGTGACGAAGTGAGAAATACCAAACCTAATTGCACATTGTTTTTTTCTATTCGCTTCTTTACAAGTGCTTCCAATGATGCAAAAAATGTGGTACATTACCAAACGAGTACAATTTTATGCTGCAGATTCTGATGACTGTAAAAAATTATCAGCTGATAGAAAATTATTAAAAGATTAGAGGTACGCCAAAGTGAAAATGTAACTGGATTTTACATTTGAATACGTATACATCTTTGGTCACCAGTTGTACATATAGAATTTTAAAGTTCTTTCGTCATAATGGTTCCAATTGATATGTTGCACTCACATGATTTTCTCTACTCCTGTACTAACCATTCTTACAAGCTTTTATTCCTATATCTTCTTCGTGTTAGTTAAGATAAACATTTGTACAACTTATCTTATTGCTTATTTCCTTGTAGGTGCAAGGAGAATATTGGAATACAGTAGACTTTGTGCGATAGTCAAATCTTTTAAGCCTTTGAGGTCCCGTTCTCTTTGCACACTTAACATATAACAAAATGAACAACGATGTTCCATTTTACGAAAGTTTTAAGTTTTCCGAAACTGTCACAAATAACAATAAATATCTCCGAAATGGTTCACTCAAACACAAAACTTATTTCGACATAAACTGTGTATTTGAATAGTATGACTTAGTCCATCTGTAACGGTTTACAGTTATGCAAAAGTCATCCAGAGGAAATAGAACTATAGGGGCTATGGCCAGAAAATTCAAGATATACACTTCATTTCCATAAAAATATCTCAAACATATGACATTTTAACCAAGATCGTTAGAGCCATTTTCAAGAAAATCAAAATTTTCCAAAACTTTTCCATGTAAAGGTTAGTTTAGGGTGGGGCTATTTTCTTCAAAATCTTTGTATCGCATCCTTAAAGTACATTAAACTTAAATACCAACTTTGGTTTTTAACGGACTTTTCGTTTTTGAGTTGTGCTGTCCACAGGCTGACACACACACACACACACACACACACACACACACACACACACACACACACACACACACACACACACACACACACACACACACACACACACACACACACACACACACACACACGGACCTTTTTCTTAAAAGGCTTTTTTTGGATTCAGGTTTCTCAAAACATATATTTCATAATAATAAAAATATGAACAAGACTAATAATAATGATTACTCTCCCCTTGTGTAGGGCTTACAGCCTCTAGGACCTACAAGCCAGTGTCGAGAGCCAGACGCCTGCTATTTTGAACCAAAGGATACAATCTTTGTTTTGATTACAATTACCAAAGCCATAACCACACCTTTTGGTGATTATTACGTTTGAATTTCTCATTCCTTTTTTTTTTAATTCGTCGTATATTCCTATTGTGTTTTTCCCCTGCTAATGCTACAAATACTGCCGGTAATTTACTAAGTAGTTTTAGTCGTGTGCAAGTTTGTATAAAAGTCATCTAACGCCCAGAAATCCAGCTACTGATGTTCAACTGTTTGGTTAACTTAACTACAATTCCAAGAAGAGATACAGACACCTAGTTGAAAACCCTATATTGGTTGAAAGTACACAAATCGAGACTAAAAGGTTTAAAACGCAAATATATAAAATATAATTAAAGTTTAAACATCTATATACTTGCAAATCTTTTTGAAAATAAGAGTCTATAGTTATAATTTTCTGTTACTTTGTCTACTACGTATAGAAAAGTAGACGAAGTATTGTATTCCACCCAAAAATTCGATGTAGAGCTATAAAACAAGACACGAGCGACATCTGGTGTATATAATTTGTATTTACAGATGTGCTGTCGGGAGCTATGGGTGACAAAATTTCAACTGCAAATGGTTCTGTGTACTCACTGAAGTTAACTTCCAGCGATAAAAACAATTTGTCTCCCCGAAGAGGAACACTGGACTGTTTTTGGCTGAAACGCTCTCTCATTTTAGCTCGGAATTTCCAACAAACCTTTTAGTCATCAAATTTTAATCTAGCTATGTAAGACTGATAACATAATTAAAATATTAACCCATTTCTACTTTCCCTAAACAGGATTTCGGTATTTGTATCCACTTTGTTTTGTTAGTTTTTGTCTTCAACAAAGAATTTTCTTACAAACCAATCACAAAGTTTACTATCTGATGTGCTTTGCGTGGTCGTAACTGTGCCGTGAAATGAATAACGGCTGTCGCATACACTTAATGTGTGACCTACTGGCCCAGATACTGTGAGGTCATTGACCTTGCAAAAACATTGGAACTCAGTTCCGGCACACCATCCCGAGTCCGGCCCGCTCTGCGTTATGCTTCTGTACCTCGCCTACTCAGGTGTACTAACCAACCTGAAAACATGCTATTTTTAGAAGGTAAAATTATAAGTTTGCAAGTGAAGTAATAATTGCTGTAATATTGTTCATTACATTGCCCACAATTAGCAGTACAAATATCTGCACTTGCATCCCCAACAGCCTTTATAGTAAGCAAATCTGATGTGCTGCACTCACATGACTTTCTCTACTCTTGTACTAACTATTATTACTATATATTCTTCGTGTTAGCTGAGATTAGCATTTGCTAAAATTATTCTATTGCTTATTTCCTTGAAGGTGCAAGGGCAATATGGGAATACAGTAGGCTTTGTGCGCGTCAAATATTTTAAAGCTTTGAGATTCCATTCTCTTTGCACGGTTAATTAAGTTTTCCGAAACTGACACAAATAACAAGGAATATTTCCGGAATGGTTTACACTCCAAAAAAGTTATTGGAACATAAATTTTGTGTTTTAGCAAGATCTACATTTTTATAGTAAGGTTTTGTCTATCTCTTGCGGTTTAAAAGTTATTTAAAAACCATCCAGAGTAAACAAGACTACATATGCTATAGCCAGAAAATTCAAAATATACATTTCATTTGTCTTAAAAATATATTCAACAGATCGTTAGTCATTTTCAAGAAAATCAAAATTTTCCGTATAGGGGGTAGTGTAGGGTGGACCAATTTTCTTAAAAATCTTCGTATCGCATCCTTGAAAGACATTAAACTTAAATATCAACTTTTGTTTTTAAGAAACTTTTCGTTCTTGAGTGATGTCTACAGACTGACACACACACACACACACACACATACACACACACACACACACACACACACACACACACACACACACACACACACACACACATATACACACACACACACATTCGCGCCCAAATGTGACCAACGTAAGCAATATAACTCAAAAACAAACTAGTTATTTGAATATGAAACTTTGGCGCTTTCTTAGAATGCAGCACTAAGGTTTTCAAAAACCAATTCCTTAACCAAGCTGCTATTTACTTGCAAATTTTTGATATCTAGAAATAATAGATTTATTTAATCAACATGTTTTAAGACGTTCGTATAAGAAATGAAATGTATGTATTGAATTTGTTGGGAACAACTCGAGAAGGGCTTTCCATTCTGAATTACCTTTGCATTATTTGCAAACCATAAGAAATATACAAAGTCTTAGTACGCGTAAAACTTAGATCAAGTTAAAACACTATTTATGTACTTTTTGAGTTAACCATTTCAAAGTATTGCTTGTTATTAGTTTGAACATTTGAACACAGACTTTTCTCAAATTGGAAGTCGGTCTGGCAAAAAGGAATTTTAAAGCTATTACATATACACCCTCCCTTAAACAATTACTCTGTCTTACGCCTATTGTATTCTCCTAATGTTTTTCTGCCAACAAGGAAATAAGTAATAAAGGTATTTCTGTAAACATTTTTCTGGATTAAGGATAAAAGAATAAGTTTTGTGAAGGTAATTTGTTGAAGAACGAGTAGGTAAACTTCGAGCAGTTAAGTTCAACTGGGCGTTAAGTTTCAGTTGTTAATTTCAGGAGACAAAGTACTACGACCTGGATAAATAAACATTAATCTGAGTTCATCTGCGTAAAAATTATCTTCAGTCATAGAATTTTGGTTGTATAAACCTTGATCTAAGTTCATGTTCTGACCTTGGATCAAACCTGCCTCCAGTCAGCGATATATATACTGTTGGCTAATTTAGTCCTCTCATCCTGAATAACGTTAGTAAATTAAGAAAAGGTTTATAAGTCTGTAAATCTAATTTTGAGCAGATAAGTTATAAATACTTAAACTCAGAAGAAATGAAGTATATCAGATTATAAGCTGAATATATCCTAATGAAAGAGCATCAATGATTATTTTCCAAGGGAAAAAAAGTAGATAGAAAGTAGATGCTAAAATTGAAGCCGACGTGAACAGCAAATGGAAAATATCAGTCACGGTTTATTTGTGCGTATACCTTGCAGCGAACTTTAAAGAAAAGCCATGACTGGGGAACAAAATTCAATTTGTAATGTAAAAACAGTCGAAATGCGATACTGAAGAGGTTGATCCAATTATAAAGGAAGAACCGAGGTTGAATCACATGAGGCCCGCTGGCACATGGAAGCAGGGGTTGCAGTAAACAAGGTTGCGAGAATATTAAGTTAAGAAGAGTGCTGAAAGGGGGGGGGGGCGTTTTCAACGATCGGTGCAGGCATCACAAGCGACAATACGATTATCATAATGCACTTAAAAGCTCCTATCCTGCTCTTAAAGTGCACTCAGGTATGTGTGTGAGTGTGAGTGTGTGTGTCTGTCAGTCTGTGTACAGAATAACTCAAAAACGAAAAGTCGGTTAAAAACCAAAGTTGGTATTTAAGTTTAATGTCTTTCAAGGATGCGACACGAAGATTTTGAAGAAAATAACCCCACCCTAAACTACCCTTTACATGGAAAAAGTTTGCAATATTTTTATTTTCTTGAAAATGGCTCTAAAGAATTTGATTAAAATGTCATATGTTTGAGATATTTTGATGACAAATGAAATGTATATCTTGAATTTTCTGGCTATAGCCCCTGTAGTCGTGTTTACTCTGGACGACTTTTGCATAACTGGTAAACCGTTAGAGTTAGACCAAATCATACTATACTTCCTATTAGGACTTTAAATACTTCACACATGGTACCCTTCAGGAGTATGCATTAAAGGTACGAGAAAACCTTAAATAAATGCTTCGGTAGTTGCAGTTGGGTAATGTTACTTTTTGAAGAAAATGACATTTTGTGAACTTCCAATTAGCCAGGTGGTCTATATGAACCTGCACGTTGACAAGCAGATCTCAACGCCTTAGCCAAGCGGTGAATTTGATTTCATACTCTGCCAAGTTTCCAGCATATTAGCCTAATGGAGGCGTTTATAAAGTTATAATGAGTAACAAGTGCCAAAACCGAAGAGTAATCTAGCGAAAAATGTGTTCTTTACTAACATGTTATACCATTAACCAGAATACACATTTATACATCAAAGATACTTTATTAAATAATGAAAGTATGGTTTGAACTATGCATCTTTCTTTATCAGCAGAGGGTGTCCTTCTTTCAAATAGGATTATATACGTATCAGCGTGTCATGACTAAATCTCGAAAGTTTGACAAAAATCCTTTTTTGCCCTGTTGCGCTCATTATTATCATTATTATCTTTTTTCAGACGCGCCCAAATAGCACTACACAAAGGTACTCAGGGACCTTTCTTAGTTCTCCTGGAAAACAAAGATCCCATAAGTAAAGTGTTGTTGTTTATGCTGTTATTCTATATTATCACGGGCTGCACACGCTAGTTCAACTGCTTGTGATCTCAGAGGCAGAACACGCCACTGGCTTACGGCGATGCCGAGTGAAGTGGGCCACCTGGTATAATAAAACCACTTTCAATTAACGCCTATCTCATTAACATAAAGTAGATAGACTAATAAAAGGTTGTGAGTGTAACACAGCAGAATTTTTAGGCCTTTTTTAATCCTTAGCACCGTTTACTTTCGATTACAGTGTTGCCACCTCCACAAATCAAATATACAAATTTATTTAGATTCACATTATCCACATAATAAACTCTTTCTCAAAGAAATGCACTTTGATGTCACCTGTGTGTGTGTGTGTGTGTGTGTGTGTGTGTGTGTGTGTGTGCGTGCGTGTGTGTGTGCGTGCGTGTGTGTGTCTGTGTGTACAACAAAGCAAAAACGAAAAATCGGTAAGAACCAAAGTTGACATTTAGGTTTAATATCTGCTGAGGATGCGACACAAAGCTTTTGAGGAAAATCCGTCCATCTTAAATAACCCTTTACATGAATAAATGATTTTCATCAAAATGTCATATGTTTGAGATATTTTTATAGAAAATGAAATGTATATTTTGAATTTTCTGGCTATAGCCCATATAGTCCTGTATACTATGGACGACTTTTGCATAACTGGTAAACCGTCAGAGATAGATTAAATCACACTATACAAAAGATGTAGATCTTGCTAAAATATACAATTTATGTCTCAATAAATTTTCTTGTAGGGTGAACCATTTCGGAGGTATTCCTTGTAATGTGTGTGAGTTTCAGAAAACAAAACTTTCGCGAAATGAAACATTCTTGTTCATTTTTTTATATGTTAAGTGTGCAAAGAGAATAAAATCTCAAAGCTTTAAAAAGATTTGACTATCGCACAAATCCTACTGTATTCTAACATTCCCCTTGTACCTACAAGGAAATAAGCAATAAGATAATTTGTACAAATGTTTATCTCTACTCACACAAAGAAGGTATAGGAATAAGAGTTTGTAAGAATGGTTAGTACAAGAGTAGAGAAAGTCATGTGAATGCGATACATCAGATTTTTTATTTATAGGTCCTTAAGCAGTACCCAGTGAGTCAGAGGGTGCAAATAGGACCCACGTACAGTTTTTATCCAAGCTCTCAAAGTGGTGCATTAGTCTACGCCACCTCCGCTTGAAACAGCCACAAGGGTTTTGGGCTTGGTAGGAGAAATTCATGAGGATGAATTAGTTGAAAATGACTGTGGAAATTGTTGCATATTCATTGAGAAGGTTGGTAGGGTTGCAACATCCCTTGAGGTTTTCTAATGTTTGAACAGACTTTGTGTGAGAAGGGGTAAAGAACAAAAAAGTATATATGTGCATGTGTATGTGTGTGTGTGTGTGTGTGTGTGTGTGTGTGTGTGTGTGTGTGTGCGCGCGCGCGCGCGCGCGCGCGCATTGGGCACATTTACTTTTCTGTCGTGGTAAAGATATTCCTCTTTCATTTTAGTCCCCCCTAAACATCTTTCTTCCTTATTTCAAATTCAAGTCACGTTTCATTACAGGCAAACCATTAGTAACTAATTATGCATTGGTAAAAACAAAGAAAAAGAGAAGCAAAAACTGTTTTGCTGCAAACTTCTGAGGCGCGTTTAATGAAAATCAATCTTTCCTCTCTGGAAGGCTTTTCCACAAAATTATAGTGGTGTGCTCATTCCGGCGTTTCGCCGAGAAAATACATTAACGAAAAATGAGTGGAAATTAACCGCTGAATACTGCGGCAGCACAAAAAAGCGAGGGCTTGGTAATTTTTCCGTTGATGGTCATTAACTGCTACTGTTTAAAGTAACTTAATTACCAGGTGTAAGTCCAACAAGAAAAAAACCTATTTTTATTCTAAAAGTAGCAATTTTTACTTTCTCTACTGGTAAGTAGGGGAAGTATTGTATTCCACCCAAAAATTCGATGTCGATATTTTACCGGAAATACATGTTTGAGGCCCCCTGAATCCAAAAGAAGCATTTTTAGAAAAAGGTCCGTATGTGTGTGTGTCTGTCAGTCAGTCTGTCAGTCTGTGGACAGCATAACTCAAAAACGAAAAGTCGGTTAAAAACCAAAGTTGGTGTTTACGTTTAATGTCTTTCAAGGATGTGACACGAAGATTTTGAAGAAAATAGCCCCAACTTAAACTACCCTTTACATGGAAAATTTTTCGAAAATTTTGATTTTCTTGAAAATGGCTCTAACGATTTTTATTAAAATGTCATATGTTTGAGATGTTTTTATGAAAAATGAAATGTATATCTTGAATTTTCTGGCTATAGACCCTGTAGTCGTATTTACTCTGGACGACTTTTGCATAACTGGTAAACCGTTAGAGATAGACCAAATCATACTATACAAAAAATGTAGATCTTGCTAAAATACACAATTTATGCCTCAATAAATTTTCTTGTAGGGTGAACCATTTCGGAGATATTCCTTGTTGTGTGTGTGAGTTTCGGAAAACTAAGAAATGGGTCATCGTTATTCATTTTTTTATATGTTACGTGTGCAAAGAGAAAGGGGCATATTTTGGGAACGGCTCTAACTGTTAGAATCAAACTGTTTTCAGATAAAGTTTTGCTTTTTAAGCTTATCTCTACATGTCCTGAAAAAAGAACGTTATTTTCCACAAAAAATATTTATTTCTTCTTCTACAAATAATTTATACAATTTTCTGTATATTTGAGTTAGAAATGCTACCTGTAAGGTTCACACTGTTTTCTCTTCTTAGGTTTAGGTAACACATTCATGTATCTTTCTCTACTCACTCTTCTACATATGTTTGTATATATGTAACCATTAATCTCGAAAACTGCTTGACAGATCATCGCGAAATTTGGCACGTGTATGTAGTTTTTCATGAAGAAGCTTCTTATGCTATCCATTTTACTATGAAATATATTACTTTCACACGGTTTTCTCTACTCGCTTTTCGTTTACATAACATATTCATATAATCTTCTCTACTCGCCCTTAAACATAAAATTCATACAATTGTCTATATGTTTGAAACAGAAATTCCACGAGTTATCCTCACACTACCTTCTCTGCTCGTTTTAGTTTTACGTAACAATTCACAAGTTATTCTCTACTCGTTCTTCAACATACAATTCACACAATCATATGAGGTAGTTGCCAGATTTGAACACACACACACACACACACACACACACACACACACACACACACACACACACACACACACACACACACACACACTCACACACACATACATACTGCTAACAGCTATCTCCTTCAAAACCCATGATCTATATAAATATAAAAAACTAAATAAATAAATAATAAAAAAAAAAGAAAAAAGAAAAAAGAACTAGCTCGATTTTGTCGCCACCGCACTCGAGATAGTCTTAGTTATTGGTTTTAATTTTATAATAATTGTATTTTTCTCAAATAGAGTCATTCGCTTTTCTGCCACTCCAGATTATGCAAAGAGTGGAATTTCAATCGCATCACAAACCAGCCAACTCTACTATCGCTTAGGTCTATTGTTAAAATGTTCATCTCAATAAACGTGAATAGATAGACGAACAAGTGTTTTAGGAATATTTTCGGTAGCAATGACTTCTGAAGGTCATGTGAATGTTTAACATATCAGATTTTTACTTTCTCTACTAGTAATTAGAAGTATTGTATTCCACTAAAAAATGCGATGTCAAAATTTCACCGGAAATGTATGTTTTGAAAAAAAAAAGCATTTTTAGAAAAAGGTCTATGTGTGTCTGTGTTTCTGTCTGTCTGTGGGCTGCATAACTCATAAACCAAACTTGGTATTAAAGTTCAATGCCTTTCAAGGATGTAACACGAAGAATTTAAAGAAAATAGCCCCGCCCTGAACTACCCTTTACATGGAACATTTCTCGAAAACTTTGATTTTCTTAAAAATCACTCCAACGATGTTTATTAAAGTGTCATATTTTTTAGATATTTTTATGATAAATGAAATGTATATCTTGTATTTTCTGGCTATAGCCTATGTAGTCGTATTTACTCCGGATGACTTTTGCATAACTGGTAAAGCGTTAGAGATAGACCAAATCATACTATACAAAAAATGTAGATCTTGCTAAAATACACAATTTATGTCTGAATACATTTTCTTGTGGGGTGAACCATTTCGGAGATATTCCTTGTTATGTGTGCGAGTTTCGGAAAACTTAGAACTTTCATGAAATGGATCACCGTTGTTCATTTTTTATATGTTACGTGTGCAAAGACAACAGAATCTCAAAGCTTCAAAATATTTGACTTTCGCTCAAAGCCTACTGTATTCTAATATTCCCCTTGTACCTACAAGGAAATAAGCAATAAGATAATTTGTACAAATGTTTATCTCAACTACCACGAAGAAGATATAGGAATAAGAGCTTGTAAGAATGGTTAGTACAAGAGTAGAGAAAGTCATGTGAGTGCAGATAGTAATACGCTGCAGGGGATTTTAGGAGCTTGTTATTTTCTCCTGGACACAGCACGTATCATGGTGCACTAAATAAAACGTAATTGTCCGCTGCCGTTGTGATATATTACTTTACAGTTCTTCCGTACACGAAACACAGTTTCGTGGAAAACACCCAGGTCGACAATAAAAATGTGTTTTATTGTGGGCCGTTTCCTGTGGGGAAATTTCGATGAGGGAGAGGAGCGATTTCTATTAGACCAGGGTCTGATCATTCGTGACAAGATAGGCAGGTGATTTATCCCCATTAATATGATTGTGAAACCCCCAGAGTCGCATTCTGTCGCGCCCGACGTGAGAATTGCCTCGTTAATAAAGTCTGCTGCGACTAGATAGCGCACTAACACTGAAGAAAATGCAAATTGGAAAACCCAAACTTTAATAGAGCCGAGTCACGACAGATGTCACTAGCCTAGGTCTCGCAGACAACAAATCTGTTTGATAAATACTGCTTTTACTCGTGGCAATAGTTAACGCAAAGCCGAGTTATTTTTAGACCAATATCCCCATCGTGACTGTAGGTACTCATTCGGGTTACTGTATGCATGAGGGTAATCTAAACATTGATCTTCTGGTGTGGGTCACCTGGAGGTAATGTCAACTTTCTCAATTTCTGTGTAATGTTCACCACATTATCGACAATTTGCTTCATTCAATCTCTTTTAACCAGGGAGCGGGGTTTTAGTACATAAACATAGGAATTATATCAACAGCATTGAGTATAGAGCCGGCAGCTAGCGCACCCCTACACAACAGCCTGTTTCTCTCTATTGTGTCTATCCAATAACACAAAATGCTTCACTACTTGTTACTGACGGGACTTCCTATATGAAGAAAGCTGCCACAGCAATACAGTAAGCATTTCCAAAACTAAAGCTTGTCTAGCACATAGTCTCCAACAAGTTACGGAAGAAATTATATCCTCTTTTCCGGTTTTAAATGCTTTTATAGCCAACAGGAAAAAGATACTTCGCAAAAAACCCTCCAAAATCAATCCTACCCGTTGTAGGTGCACGGTTAACTTGATGGATTTCTTACTATAACCCCGCTCCCTGGTTATGACTCTTAACCTTACTGTTCGCTACAATATAATCCGCAATGCATATCGATTTCTGATTCTCTCTTAACTGAAGTGCAATATACCTGCATAACTGTGACTTTGGTTATTATTACAAAATCAATTTACTTTCTACTTTCTCTATTACGTATAGCACAGGAAATAGGTATTCTATTCCATCCAATAATTCCAAGTCGAGATTTCACCGGAAATATTTGTTTTGAGGCCCTCTGAATCCAAAATAAAGCAATTTTAGAAAAAGGTCATTGTTGATTGGAGGTATTCTTTTTTTTCAAAATCTTCGTTTAGCATCCTTAAACGATCCTTAAATTAAATATCAACTTTGGTTTTTAACCAAATTTTCTTTTTTGAACTAAGCTGTGAACAGTCTGACACACGCGCGCGCGCACACGCACACACACACACACACACATACACACACACACTTGCGTGGATATTGTGTTAAAATGCTTTTTATACACGCATGGCGGACCAAAGGGTGTTTTCTAGTTTTTTCTTTTTTCTCTACAGGACTTATTGTACTTATTATAAGTAAGACTAGATAATTAGTGTAATTTTCTTATACTTTGAATACCCAAACATAGACGTTAGATATGGAAGAGGTAGACCTCAGGTGAGGTTTTGCTTAATCCTTTTAATGAGATTCCTGTTACTTTATTCGAAGGAGAAGGAGAAATGTATGTTATTTCATTACTTAGTATAACTAGCAATGGATTTTAGAACTATCATTAGAAATTAACTGTAAAATATCGAATTATTAAGAAAAGCGAGTCAAATAGTAAAATTCCCAGCAACAGGCTATCGTGCAGGTTTACATTGCCTAGAAGATGAATAATGCGGAAAGTTTGATTTATTATGATGTAAATTCGGTATCCCAGTTTTATTTATATAAAAGGATGCCAAAAATAAATTTTGATGTGCTATGTTTATTACTGTCACTTCACAGCTAATATTCCGCAGTTACATTTCATCACCATCGCCTTGGTAAATTTAATACAAAATATTTTAAATATTTGCGTCCAAAGAAATACATCACATTTTAAAAAAACCGTTCCAAAGGGCACAAAAAATGCATCGTGATAAAATGTTGGATGGTGTAAGTAAATCTGAATACAAATACTTCTCTACAATAGTGTCCAACTTAAACGGGGCCTTGTCTTGGCCGAACCCCTCCCCCCCCCCAAACTAACTTTTAGGTTTAGGAGTTATGTGAGAGAACACACTATGTGGTGGGTTTGGAAGGATTTTTCTGCTCAGCCGCCAGTGAAATTTAACTTAATTTTAGGGATGAAGTGAAGCCTTGAATTATAATTCCAAGGTGGTAAGGGAATACGGGGTTTTACGGTTAATGACCTCGCGGCTGTCCCATTCTCCCCTAGGTGCCAGAGGCTATGCATATCAAATTATGCTGGGCCGGTCCTTTTTTCCCCCCACTACGAGAGGCTGCTTTTGGGGAATCCCACATATTGCACTAATATCACACTGACATACTCACACCACCTCAACTGTACATAATTATTTATCAGGCAGACTAAAGTCATAATTTAAATTGTATGACAAATAACTTTTGTTGCTATCCACTACTTAAACCACCCTAGAGGCACCTGAGTGACACAGGCTAAAGGCTACAGTGGAAGAACTAAGTGTAAAAATTAAGGAAATCAAATCCCTTGGAAAAACGTGAACAGTAAACCTTAGAATCTGTTAGAAAAGAACACAGGTTTTTCAATAATGTGTGCTGTGAGGGATTGCAGAAGATCACCGAGCCCTCCTAAACAAAAGACGTAAGAAATACTCGTATTTCAGTGATATAGTGTATCATTCGCATGCATCTTCTATCTCTGGCGATGTCAAAACGAGATTATCGTTTTACGAAAATACAAAGTAACTCAAATTCGAAATCTCGGTTAAAAACCAAACTTAGTATTTAAGTTTGATGTCTTTCAAGGATGCGACACGAAGATTTTGAAGAAAATAGCCCCACCCTAATCTACCCTTCACATGGAAATTTTTTCGAAAATTTTTATTTTCTTAAAAATGGCTCTAACAATTTTGATTAAAATGTCATATGTTTGACACATTTTTATGACAAATGAAATGTATATCTTGAATTTTCCGGCTATAGCCTTTGTTGTCGTATTTACTCTGGAAGACTTTTGCATAACTAGTAAACCGTTAGAGATAGACCAAATCATACTATACAAAAAATGTAGATCTTGCTAAAATACACAATTTATGTGCGAATAAATTTTTTTGTAGAGTGAACTATTTCATAGATATTCCTTATGATGTATGTGATTTTCGGAAAACAAAAACTTTCGTGAAACGGAACGTCGTTGTTCATTTTTTAACTTTAAGTGTGCAAAGAGAACGGAATCTCAAAGCTTTAAAACATTTGACTATCGCTCAGAGCCTGCTGTATTCTAATATTCCCCTTGTACCTACAAGGAAATAAGCAACAAGATAATTTGTACAAATGTTTATTTTAACTAACACGAAGAAGATATAGGTATAAGAGTTTATAAGAATGATTAGTACAAGAGTAGAGAAAGTCATGTGAGTGCAACACATCAAATTTTTTATTTAGTAAACTTTTGTCTGTTTCTTCTTATTTATTCTTGTTTCTGGTTAAATCACACGATTTGTGTGAAATAGTTTTTTCTTTTGAATGAAGCATTTCCAAAATATCCTTTATTATTTGTACGAATTTGGCAATACTTATACTTTTCCCAAATAGGTATGAGATACCCTTGGCATTACAAAGAGAACGGTATTTCCAAAGGTATCGCATAGCAAACAGCTCTTAAAACATTTCAGTCTTGCTTAAAGCCTAGTGTATTCCAATATTCCCCTTAAAACCACAAGAGAATTAGCAATAATAGAATTTCCGAAAACGCCTGTGTCGATTAAAATGTACTACAGACGCAAGAATGGATGTTTCTCTGACACTTGCGACCCTAAAAGAAGCAATGGGATGAAAGATCAATGAAATGATTAATAAAACGGACTGGTAGAAGAAACCATGTTTACTCAGGGGAATCGAACCCACTTCCCCCCGATGCCAGCGTCACACAGAGCTAGGGATTACTTTAAAAATTCATTTTATTGGTCTAAATGTTTGCTAAAAGCTTCATATTACTTTCATAATGGAGAAAAATTTTTATAGCTCTGTAGCATATAAACTGGGTTTGAATCATCCGCTTCAAATTGAACTTTCCATTCATTTCTTCGGTATTTCTTCACTGATCCAGAATCTGACCGCATCATAGACAATATATGGTCAATGGAAGGATATAAAAGTGTTGAGGTTGGCGACAGTTATTATCAAGCATAAGGGAAAAAGGGGCTTGACGTATTTCTTTTGTCTTTCATTTAACTTTTGCCGAGGAAAGGTTGTTTTCTTGCTAGTTTTACTCCACTTTCTTCGCATGGACTTCCTTTTAGCGCAACAAAAGGAACGGCCTTTTGTACCTACACGTCCAACATTGTTTTGCTTTGACAGCTCTTCCAATTTCTCACTGTCAGCTTCTGAAAACAACGCCCATCACGTTATTTCTGAAAGGAAGAAGAAAGCCATTTTTGTACTCTCTCCGCGCTAGCCGTTGTTAAATCTCTTAATGTCTTCTTCCCCAGTTTTCCTAAGCTAAGGCTAGGTTAATAAACATCTATAGCTACAGCAAAGAACCTTGGTGCATTGTTGAGAATTTTCAGACTCCCGGGCGAATGCATCTTCGGTAATCTTCATTGGAATGGAAACTGAACCATAGTGAACCATGTGGTTCCGTTATACAAGATGGTGCACATATGCTTCTTCTTCTTTAACTGTTTAACTTCCCCTTATGCAAGAGGGGAAGGTAATTACATCCCAGACGAACCGGGTGGTCAGCCCAGCACCAGGTATGAGGGTGAGCAAGTCATGAATGTCACGAAATCGATGATATGAAAGGTTATGATGGAGCAATTTTTGGAATGAGTGGCGGAGGAAACCGCAAAACCTTCCCAGACGCCGCTTCGTCCACCATGAATACACATGCGGGTCCCTGGGATCGAACCCATGCCATCTAGGAGGAAGGCGAACGCTCTAACCTCTCTGCCACGGAGCCGCGGCAGTATATGCCCTTAATAAACATCTAATAAATAGTGTCTGTTTTGAATACACCTCTGCTGGTCAACAAAATTATTAACAATAAAAGCTGCAAACGAGACTAAATTGGTTCCAAAATTGTTATAAACCTAAAAAAGATTATCAGAGACGAAACTGCTTCACGCCACATTCCTGGCTGGTGAGCAAACACAGTCACAAGGTGAGGCTGCCTCGAGCGTCTGTTTGTGTGTACGTGACTGTGAAAGTCGAGGCGGCAGAAGCAAAGGGGGTTTCCGGAATATTGTCGAGTCTTCTAGTTGAGTCATTTCCGGTGCGTGCCTTTGGACTCGAGAAAGCTCCGTGTGACGTCATCCCTAGTATATAAGACTACACAAGAGCAGAGCAACGAGTTTTAGAATTGAGTTAAGGACATAAGTCGGTCAGTGTGAGTGAGTGTGAGATAGTTGTGCGTGTATGTGTCGTAATACATACTTCGGTCGTTTTAAGAAGATTCACCGAGCGTCACGAGTGATTGTAACGTCCTTATTAGAAAGACGAAGTGATAAAAGACACTAAAAGAACTGAGCAAGGCAATAAAAATTGAGAGTTGTGATAGAAACAAGGATATATAACGCAAGCTTTTATTCTCTCTATTACGCATAATAAAGTTGGGGAACAATCTTCTTTAAAACTATTGTCGCATCCTTGAAATAAATTAAACTTAAAAACCAACTTTGATTCTAACCGACTTTTTGGAAATATCTTCATTACTTCACACAAATGTTGAAACTACCATTTATTTTTAGTAAGATTTCAACGTCTAAACTCCTGCTACTTGATGTCGGATTTATGCATGAAGAGGAGATGATAAAGGAACGGTGATCTTCATCGCCTAGCTCTGGTATGGGAGGTAATTAAAAGGAAGAAAACTCATCTTTCGGGATAGGCGAAAAAAGCGAAAAATGAGAATCACTCATTTCTCTTTCGCTGCTCTCTTTATATGAAGATCCACAGGAAAATATTAAACATCCCTCTTCCCTCATTCCCGTCACACAGGATTTGTCCACGATTAAATTAAAATTAGCTTTTGAGTCCCCATATACGAGTAGTAACCGCCCTCACACCATCTTTAACTTATTCCAGCAATGATACATTATTACTTTCTCTGCTGAATATATGCTTTGAGAGCCCCTGAATTAAAAAAAAATCATTTTTAAAAAAGGTCCTCCTGTGTCAGTCTGTTTCTCAACCTGTGGACAGCATAACGAAAAGTCTATTAAAAACTAAAGTTGGTATTTAGGTTTAATGTCTTTTAAGGATGTGACACGAAGATTTTGAAGAAAATAGCCCCACCCTAAACTACCCTTTACATGGAAGATTTTTCGAAAATTTTGATTTTCTTGAAAATGGCTCTAACGATTTTCTTTAAAATGCCATATGTTTGAGATATTTTTATGACAAATGAAATGTATATCTTGAATTTTATGGCTATAGCTCCTGTAATCGTATTTACTCTGGACGACTTTTGCATAACTGGCAAACCGTTAGAGATAGGCCAAATCATACTATACAAAAAATGTAGATCTTGCTAAAATACACAAATTATGTTTCAATAAATTTTCTTCTAGAGTGAACCATTTCGGAGATATTCATTGTTATCTGTGTGGATTTCGGAAAATTTAGAACTTTCGTGAAATGGGTCATCGCTGTTCATTTTTTATATGTTAAGTGTGCAAATACAGAATCTCAAACATTTTACTATCTCACAAAGCCTACTGTATTGTAATATTCTCCTTGCACATACAAGGAAATTAGCAATAAGATAATTTGTACAAATGTTTATCTTAACTAACACAAAGAAGATATAGTAATAAGAGTTTGTAAGAATGGTTAGTACAAGAGTAGAGAAAGTCATGTGAGTGCAATACATCAGATTTTTTTAGAAAAAGGTCCGTGTGGTTGTCTGTCAGTCTGTGGACAGCATAAATCAAAAACGAAAAGTCGGAAAAAAACCAGAATTGATATTTAAGTTCGTTTTTGAAGGATGTGACGCAAAGATTTTGAAGAAAATAGCCCCCCGTAAACTACCCATTACATGAAAAATGTTTCGAAACTTTTAGTTTTCTTGACAATTTCTATGAATAATTAATTAATAATTCTGTTATGAAACACACTTTCAATTGTCATTGGTTGTATGAACTGTTGCAGAATATTGTTGAAAGAAGCCAAAATCACGCTCCCTGTCGGTTAATTGTCTAAAAAAAGGCGCAAAATTGTGGTGACGTATGTACGGGCGTCAACTGTTGACTCGAAAAAATCACACTGTGCGGCAGAAAACAAATGCCGAGCCATAACACACTTTGTGACTAAGTACAGGACTAAATAATGCTGCCGCACGATATCGCGTCAGCTCAATACAGGTTGTGAGCAGAGCAGAGAAAAACAAGTGATGCTCGTGTAGTTGTGTATATCAGCTGCTATTATGGTTTGAACTGTTTTTCTTGCTCTATGAATCACGCCTTGTCATTTATTTAATTTAAAGACAAAGTCCGTCATAGCCACTACTAGAAATAAAACAGGTATAAACCAGCACATAGCTTCATCTTAGCCAAAGAGGTTCTCCCTTTGATCAGATTGTAGTTACTTACCAAATGTTTGCTTTCACAAGTTTTTAAGCACTTGAGACGTCTTTTGTGACAGACTCCGACAATCGCTAGTGCTGTGTAAAGTACATAACGTTGGGTCTGTTAGCTCAATGATCGTCTGGTATTAGCATTACCGGGAAACGTTTCAAAGAGTTAGGGAGGAGTTAAGAACGGTTTTTCCGTACGGTAGCAAGGCTTTGATCTCCTGCAGGACATTTTGTTACCAAATTCAGAGAGATGCAGCATAAATGAAAGCGCCACTGTCTAAAGAGGTAATTTCCTGTAATTATGTACTAAACTCTGAAAGAGGTAGGAGTTATGTTTAAATCGCCTAAGGGACAGCAAAGTTTAGCTTTTATTTGAATATAAATATATTTGAATGTTTATCGTAAATTCCATGGTTTATCCGAAGGAATTACTTGTGTTGCACTTGCATGACTTTCTCTACTCTTGTACTAACCATTCTTACAAACTCTTATTCCTATATCTTCTTCGTGTTAGTTGAGATAAACATTTGTACAAATTATCTTATTGCTTATTTCCTTGTAGGTGCAAGGGGAATATTAGAATACAGTGCGATAGTCAAATCTTTTAAAACTTTGAGATATCGTTTTCTCTTTGCACAATTAACATTTAAAAAATGAACAACGATGTTCCATGTCACGAAAGTTTTGCTTTCCGAAAATTATTTAGACACAAAAAGGACAGCATTTAATTTACAGACTCATATGCGATTTGCTGACTATGTAAAAACATTCCATAAAGTAATACGGCAAAAGCTATGGGATATAACGACTGAAAACGGATATCCTCAACATTTACTTTTAATGATAAAGGAAATGTACGAAGGGACTTGTATCAGCATGCATAATCGTTTTAAGACAGAAACTATTAACCTAGTTTTAACACAGGGCTGCCCAAAGTCGCCAAAAGCTAAATTCTATCGTTTGCATGACCAACGACGTAAGTGATACGTAACGACTTACCACTTGAAAAAATGTATTGACGTATGATGTATGCGTTTGAAAATAAAAAGTAATAATAATGAATAAATAGGAAATAATGCTAAATATTGTTTAATTTAACCTGTTAGGGCCACGAGTACCATTTGGTACCAGAGTACCATTTGGTACCAGTGTGCCTGATGTGCCTGCATTGTTGTGCAGCATTTTATAAACAATTGTCATTTTGTTCATCGTCAGTTGGAACGTACATTGTGACAGCTTCTTAACAAATGGAGTGGGTTTTGAAGCTTTAAATTGCATTTTTTGTCGCGGAGTATATTTTTTTATTTGCGCAAAAAAAATTGCTAATAGTTTGTAAAACATTATAGTTAACGATTTAAAAAAGCTACGATTATTAGTTCAAAGCTCCAATTCCACTGTTTTGTGCGTAAGAATTTTCCTCTTACTTACTGTTTACATTTTTACAAAATGCCGAATGCAGAAGACTTACAGCATATTCCCAGAAAATTCAAGATAGGTATTCATTTCATGCAGCAAAATTTTTTTATCCATTTCGCAGATTGTGATGCCGCGTTTTCTTGGAGTTATTCTACACACACACACACACACGCACGCACGCACGCACACACACAGCACGCCCGTGCTTAGGAGTCGTTTTTTACAGAATATATTAATATATAAATTAATCTGAAATCTGCGTGAGAAAAGTATATTTCAATATATACCCTGCATCTGTAATTCCACAGCACTAGAAAAAATAGCAAATCAGAATAAAGTCAATAATATACAGTGTAACCCATATAAAACGTCACACACCTTTTAAAAGAACAGAAAGAACCAGATGCCAAGAAGAAATTCTTAGGACAAAAGGCAAATTGCTATATGGAAAATATTTTCATAAGATCCAACCTCAAACAACGAAAACATCCTATAACAGCTCATTAAAAAAATATGTTGAATTAAACTTTGACTAATTTATTGCAGAGAACCAGAACATAGTACAAAATTACGATGGTTTCACTTGAAACTCTGAAGTTGGGCCCTATGGTCCCCATAACGGGCCTATTGAAGACATTTTCCATAACACAATTTGGAAGAACCCTTGCTCCTATAAGATTTGGAGTGCTTGTTATTTTATTGACTGATTGATTCATTCAGTCACTCACTTATTTGGTGGTTCATTTATGTCCCAAAAACAATACAATTAAACCAACTAGGAACAAAACGAACACAAAAAATATACCTGCAATAGGCTTTTTTCATTTGTCCTACATTGTGTGAGTTTCTAATTTTATTCTTTGACCTCCCATGCATTTTAACTCCATGGTTTCATTGTTTATAATATAATAATAGTTTTTCCGCCACCAACACCTGCAGATAACAATGTTAATGTAAACATCGAGTGAGTTAGAACCGGGAACAACAAGGAGAAAAATCTGATGTGTTGCACTCACATGACTTTCTCTACCCTTGTACTAACCATTCTTACAAACTCTTATTCCTGTATCTTCTTTCTTGTTAGTTGAGATAAACATTTGTACAAATTATCTTATTGGTTATTTCCTTGTAGGTGCAAGGGGAATGTTAGAATACAGTAGGTTTTGTGCGATAGTCAAATGTTTTAAAGCTTCGAGATTCCGTTCTCTTTGCACACTTATATAAAAAAATGAACAACGATGATCCATTTCAAGAAAGTTTTAAGTTTTCCGAAACTTACACACATAACAAGGAATATCTCCGAAATGGTTCACCCTACAAGAAAATTTATTCAGACATAAATTGTGTATTTTAGCAAGAACTACATTTTTTGTATAGTATAATTTGGTCTATCTCTAACGGTTTACCAGTTATGCAAAAGTCGTCCAGAGTAAATACGACTACAGGGGCTATAGCCAGAAAATTCAAGATATACATTTCATTTGTCATCAAAATATGTCAAACATACGGCATTTTAATCAAAATCGTTAGAGCCATTTTCAAGAAAATCAAAATTTTCGAAAAATTTTCCATGTAAAGGGTAGTGTAGGGTGGGGCTATTTTCTTCAAAATCTTTGTGTCACATCCTTGAAAGACATCAAACTTAAATACCAAGTTTGGCTTTTAACTGACTTTTCGTTTTTGAGTTATGCTGTCCACAGACTCACAGACACACAGACAGACACACACACGGATTTTTTTTTTTTTTTTTTTTTTTTTTGGATTCAGGGGGCCTCAAAACATATATTTCCGGTGAAATCTCGACATCGAATTTTTGGGTGGAAGGTAATGCTTCAATAAAATCAAAGACATCTGTAATCTTGGGTCTTTCTCTCTCGTTTTTCATTTGGAAGGCCCCTCTGTGTCAGATAAGTATAAAATCAGAGGTCCATATTTGTTGCTCAATTTGGATCCATCCAAGAGGAAACCCGGGATAGCTTTATAAACGACGCAATGACTTGGCAGTGTGGCTATGTTTGGCTTCACCTCTGTAGCAGTGACCGGCTGGTTGGTTTCTTCAGACCAGGTCTCTAATTATTGTGGCGACTTGCCAGGTGCCCCAAGGGACTTTGATGAATGACTGCTTTTCATTCTCAGGTACTATCAAACACACACACACACACACACACACACACACACACACACACACACACACACACACACACACTCACACACACACACTCACACACACACACACACACACACACACACACACACACACACACACACACACACACACACACTCACACACACACACACACACACACACACACACACACACACACACACACACACACACACACACACACACTCACACACACACACACACACACACACACACACACACACACACACACACACACACACACACACAGCTCCGGTGTGAAACAGTAAATGAGATCTTGCAGATACGACGTTCCCAGATAAAGCAACATCCAAGATGACATGCTTCCAGGGAATACTTCATCTGACCTTGTTTGTTGTGGTGATAAATTAATAACAAAGTTCGTTTTGGTCAGCTTACCTTTATACCTGCACCTGTTTAACCTTTCCTATGTTGCCATTAGGCAGCAAATATACTGTCAAATTTTTAGAAACTTGTGTTTTTGTTATCTATATATTATATTACCATTTAACAAAAAAAAAAAAAAAAAATAAATAAATAAATAAATAAATAAATAAATAAAAATAAAAAATAAATAAATAAATTTATTTGTAGCTGTTATCTTCCGTTCGTTGCTGTCCTGTTCCAAGACTAATTGCATCCTTCCATGTTCTTCTTGATCACACTTCCCAACGGGTTGATAAAAATATTCCTGTCTTGGTAGTCTGTCAATGGACACTCTTCCTAATTGATCCTGCAAGTTTTTAGTTCCTAATTTCATCTGTAATATTATTTATTATTTATATTTAGTTTCTTTCCTTATTTAGCTGCTTTTCCTTTTGTCTCCTTCTCAACTCATCTGAAGAATGTCATTCGTGCCGATTCTGAACTCTCTTATCCATGTTTCACCTCTTCTGAAACCTCTCACAAACAAGCCGGCAATAGAAAGTTCTGGAACAGTTTGGCAAAGCACTGTTCAGCTGTTCCATTGTTGCTGTTTACTTGCCGAGCAGTGCGGTGAAGTAGCTTGGCCTTACGCGCCGCGGCTGCCGGACGTCACTCTCTCTCTCTCTCTCTCTCTCTCTCTCTCTCTGTGGGGGGGGGGGGGTACGGTCGTCGTGAAAGCCACACCAAGTGGAACTAAACAAGATTTAACGAGCGTTGAGTGATTGTATCGTCGGAGTCAGTGTACGAGAGACAGAGACAGTGAACAAAGACAATAAAAGGAGTGAATCAAGGCTATGAGTCGTAATATCACAAAAGACTGTAGACTGTGTTAACGTCAGTTGAACAGAACTGTGTTGTTGTGATATTATGTTGGAGAAAAAACTAATTAATTTATCTGGATTTTGGTGTCAGGAGTGGGATTCGTCAAATTACCATTTTATTTCCTCCTAATTACTTTAGTCATGTGGAAGTAAAAAGCAACAAAACAAGGCAAAACTTGCGGGGTGGCAAGCCTAGGCCCTTCATAGGCTGTTGCGCTGGTGCCATTACTTTCGATTTATACGTTATATTTCCATTTTATAATCTTTTAATACATTTTTTAATTTGGTTATATTATATTGGAGGTCCTCCTCTTTACTAGCTAACAGTACATGGACATCCTCATATAACAATTTTAATCTACTTATTCATTTTTATGTTTATGCCTCTTGGCCCAGTCAATTTCCACTCTTCCAAATTCTGTTCATATAAATATCAAACAAATAGGAGAAAGTCCACAACCTTACCGCAATCCTGTCTTTGCTATTGTGTTTAAATTTGAGTTATGTTTATTTTACACGTTAATATGTGTTTGATCATACAAGATAATAGCATTAATTAAACTATTCTATACTCCCTCAATATATTCCATTATTTGTGCCTATTTTTGTAGCTGCTTTATATAACAATATGTTTGTGTTTTGTTTATGTGTTCTGTATTTGTTTTTTGGATTAAGATAATGTACCTTACTAAGATAAATGCAATACTAATGTGCATTGTTCATTTTGCAGTAAATACTTAAACAGGGTGGGAGGCAGTCATCTATGATATTAACTCGTCTAGCGCTTAAACGAAGCACCGCAGCAAAAAACTTTCCTTAACAAAAAGTGTTTAAAATAATGTTGTCTATCAGTTCCCAAAGTTTGTCGGTCTAATTTTGGGACATTCTGAAGAAAGGGCTGCACAAAATTTACACAAGCTGTAATATTTCACAAAATAAATACGGAATAATAAATATACATACCAAAAGCTAAAATTGTTGTCCATCAGGAGGTATATATAGACATAAGCAGCAAGTCAACGATATTAACTGTTCGTGACAGTGTCTTTCTTTCCTTTTAGCCTTTGCTGCTAAGAATCTCTCACCTGAAAATAAGAGAGAATAATGTACTTTAATTTTCGTCCAAGCATATTTCAGTAACACAATGGAGAGTTAAATGTAAATCAAAAAGGAATTACACTAAATAGTACAACTCTTAATACAGTTATATTGGCAGATAATGAGAAACATATGCAGAAATCAGTGTTTAATTTGAATGAGATAATAAAAGAATATAAAAACAAAAGGGTATGACTGGAAAGAACAATTTTGGGTAAATATAGCAATTAGACCACAAATAATTGAGTAGGTGTCTACGTTAAAATATTAGGGATGAAATATATGTCAGTAATTTATATAATGGCAGAATTGAAAGAAAACATCAAGGCGTATAGTAAAATCAACGGGTTTATAAAAAGATATTTCGGAATATTTACTAATTTCACATAACTATTACGACCAGAAACATTCATAAAACCTTCGTATTAAAACACTGCATTCCTTCATGGTAAAAGTTAACATTTGCATGGCTATTTTTAAATACTTATAAACACTTGGAATAGGTCATAGACCTTTACTGTTTCCTTTTACAAAATTCTGATGTGTTACACTCACATGACTTTCTCTACTCTTGTACTAACCATTCTTACAAACTCTTATTCCTATATCTTCTTCGTGTTAGTTGAGATAAATATTTGTACAAATTATCTTATTGCTTATTTCCTTGTAGGTGCAAGGGGAATGTTAGAATCCAATAGGCTTTGAGCGATAGTCCAATCTTTTAAACCTTTGAGATCCAGTTCTCTTTGCACATATAGCAAGGAATATCTCCGAAATGGTTCACCCTACAAGAAAATTTATTAAGACATAAATTGTGTATTTTAGCAAGATCTACATTTTTTGTATACTAAGATTTTGTCTATCCCTTACGGTTTACGAGTTATTTAAAAGTCACCCAGAGTAAATACGACTACATAGGCTATAGCCAGAAAATTCAAAATATACATTTCATTTGTCCTACAAATATCTTAAACATATGACATTTTAATCAAAATCATTAGAGGCATTTTCAAGAAAATTAAAATTTTCGAAAAATTTTCCATGTAAAGGGCAGTTTAGGGTAGGCCTATTTTCTTCATAATCTTCGTGTCGCATCTTTGAAAGACATTAAACTCAAATACCAACTTTGGTTTTTGACCGACTTTTCGTTTTTGAGTTATGCTGTCCACAGACTGACACACACACACGGACCTTTTTCAATTTTTTTTTTTTTTTTGATTCAGGTGTCTCACAACATATATTTCCACAGCCTTTTTCGAAAATGACTTTTTTGTCTCTAGCGTGCTCAAACTTTCTTGTAGCGCGGAGTACCACCACCACCACCACCGCCACCATAGCCCTCAAGCTCCAACAAATAAATGCCTTCTCTGATATGAAAGTCACCTTTTTTCCTTGCTTTACTAAAGCTTTATGTGTTTTAAAAATGTATGCCGACCTCCTTCCATTTTCCTCTATTTTATTATTTAACTCTAATATCTTTATTGCCTGCAGAATATTCTTTGATGTCCTGATTCCTGCCACTTTCTTTAAAAAATAATTTCAGCCTGATGGCACTGCTTAAATCCATTATTCAGGTTTCACCTCCGTGAAATAAACACATCTTTCGGAATATTGATTCAAGAACCCTCAAACTTGAAAAGCACGCAGTCCTAGCGGGGACATTAAAATTTAGGAGGTATGCTAGATATGTATGCTTATGTTAGAACGATTAAATATTGCCTAACGGCTAAGGCATGTGATATATGTTGTGTTTTGCACTCATATGACTTTCTCTACCCTTGTATACAAACTATTCTTACTATTATTCCTCTACCTTCATGTTAATCGAGTTAAACATTTGTACAAATTACATTATTATTAATTTCCTTGTAAGTGCAAGGCGCCTTGATCGCCTCTAGCGATCTTGTAGGCTTTGAAATTCCGATTTCTTTCTACGGTAATATATCATGTAAAAACGTAAAAATGACCTTGCATTTGAGAAAAGTTTTAGTATTGCAAAACTCACACAAATAACAATGAATATCTCCGAAATGGTTCATTCCACAGAAAATGCAATCACATATAACTTGTGTTTTAACATCTACTTTTTGTATAGTAAGATTTGGTCGATCCCTTATAGTTTACTAGTTTTGCAAACAGTATCCAGAGTAAATAGGACTTCATGGGCTACAGCCAGAAAATTCAAAATAAACATTGCACTTACCATAAAATATCTTAAAACATATGAAATTTTAATCTAAGTGGTTAGAGGCAATAGGGCAATATTTTTCCAAATTTTTTTGTCGTATCCATGAAAGATGTTAAATTTAAATATTAAATTTAGATCTTAACCAACTTTTCCTTTTCGAGTTACGCTGTTCATAGACAGGCGCGCGCGCTGTGTGTGTGTGTGTGTGTGTGTGTGTGTATGTGTGTGTGTGTGTGTGTGTGTGTGTGTGTGTGTGTGTGCGCGCGCGCGCGCGTGTGTGTATATGTAAGGCTCTGGACAGCCAAAGGCGGCATTTAAGTTTAAAATCTTTCAAGAATGCCCCACGAAAATTTTGAAGAAAAATCCTTTACCCTAAACTATCATTTACATAGAAAAATTTTCGAAAATGTTGATTTTCTAGTAAACGGCTCTAACGATTTTGATTAAAATGCCATAAGTTTGAAATACTTTCATGACAAATGAAATAAATATCTTGAATTTTCCGGCTAAAGCCCATATAGTCCTATTTATTCTGGATGACTTTTGCATAACTGGTAAACCGTAAGAGATAGACCAAATCTCACTATACGAAAATATAGATCTTGCTAAAATACACAATTTACACCTGAATAAATTCTTTTGTACAGCGGACCATTTCGGAGATATTCTTTGTTATTTGTGTGAGTTTTAGAGAACATGTTTATTCATTTTTTATATGTTAACTGTGCAAAGAGAACGACTATCGCTCAAAGAATACTGTGTTCTAATATTCTCCTTGCACCTACAACGAAATTAACAATCAGATAAGTTCTGTAAATGTTTATCTCAACTAACACAAAGATTATATAGGAATAAGGGTTTGTAAGAATGGTTAGTAAGTTATGTGAGTGTAGCACATGATATTTTTTGTTTATAATATTGCGTTAGACCTGAATTTTGTGTCGTGGTATTAAATATCCAATCTGATTTTACCTACGCGACTGAGGGAAGTTACGCAAGAAGCCCAGTCATATTGGCCGGTCCTCGGGGTTTGAACTACCCGTCTAAGCCATCCCTCTGGGTCGTATACTTTATCGTTTCCAGGTGAGGTTAGGCTTCACCTTCGCCAATAGATCTGGTTTGACTAGTATGTATGTATGTATGTATGTATGTATGTATGTATGTATGTATGTATGTATGTATGTATGTATGTATGTATGTATGTATGTATGTATGTATGTATGTATGTATGTATGTATGTATGTATGTATGTATGTATGTATGTATGTATGTATGTATGTATGTATGTATGTATGTATGTATGTATGTATGTATGTATGTATGTATGTATGTATGTATGTATGTATGTATGTATGTATGTATGTATGTATGTATGTATGTATGTATGTATGTATGTATGTATGTATGTATGTATGTATGTATGTATGTATGTATGTATGTATGTATGTATGTATGTATGTATGTATGTATGTATGTATGTATGTATGTATGTATGTATGTATGTATGTATGTATGTATGTATGTATGTATGTATGTATGTATGTATGTATGTATGTATGTATGTATGTATGTATGTATGTATGTATGTATGTATGTATGTATGTATGTATGTATGTATGTATGTATGTATGTATGTATGTATGTATGTATGTATGTATGTATGTATGTATGTATGTATGTATGTATGTATGTATGTATGTATGTATGTATGTATGTATGTATGTATGTATGTATGTATGTATGTATGTATGTATGTATGTATGTATGTATGTATGTATGTATGTATGTATGTATGTATGTATGTATGTATGTATGTATGTATGTATGTATGTATGTATGTATGTATGTATGTATGTATGTATGTATGTATGTATGTATGTATGTATGTATGTATGTATGTATGTATGTATGTATGTATGTATGTATGTATGTATGTATGTATGTATGTATGTATGTATGTATGTATGTATGTATGTATGTATGTATGTATGTATGTATGTATGTATGTATGTATGTATGTATGTATGTATGTATGTATGTATGTATGTATGTATGTATGTATGTATGTATGTATGTATGTATGTATGTATGTATGTATGTATGTATGTATGTATGTATGTATGTATGTATGTATGTATGTATGTATGTATGTATGTATGTATGTATGTATGTATGTATGTATGTATGTATGTATGTATGTATGTATGTATGTATGTATGTATGTATGTATGTATGTATGTATGTATGTATGTATGTATGTATGTATGTATGTATGTATGTATGTATGTATGTATGTATGTATGTATGTATGTATGTATGTATGTATGTATGTATGTATGTATGTATGTATGTATGTATGTATGTATGTATGTATGTATGTATGTATGTATGTATGTATGTATGTATGTATGTATGTATGTATGTATGTATGTATGTATGTATGTATGTATGTATGTATGTATGTATGTATGTATGTATGTATGTATGTATGTATGTATGTATGTATGTATGTATGTATGTATGTATGTATGTATGTATGTATGTATGTATGTATGTATGTATGTATGTATGTATGTATGTATGTATGTATGTATGTATGTATGTATGTATGTATGTATGTATGTATGTATGTATGTATGTATGTATGTATGTATGTATGTATGTATGTATGTATGTATGTATGTATGTATGTATGTATGTATGTATGTATGTATGTATGTATGTATGTATGTATGTATGTATGTATGTATGTATGTATGTATGTATGTATGTATGTATGTATGTATGTATGTATGTATGTATGTATGTATGTATGTATGTATGTATGTATGTATGTATGTATGTATGTATGTATGTATGTATGTATGTATGTATGTATGTATGTATGTATGTATGTATGTATGTATGTATGTATGTATGTATGTATGTATGTATGTATGTATGTATGTATGTATGTATGTATGTATGTATGTATGTATGTATGTATGTATGTATGTATGTATGTATGTATGTATGTATGTATGTATGTATGTATGTATGTATGTATGTATGTATGTATGTATGTATGTATGTATGTATGTATGTATGTATGTATGTATGTATGTATGTATGTATGTATGTATGTATGTATGTATGTATGTATGTATGTATGTATGTATGTATGTATGTATGTATGTATGTATGTATGTATGTATGTATGTATGTATGTATGTATGTATGTATGTATGTATGTATGTATGTATGTATGTATGTATGTATGTATGTATGTATGTATGTATGTATGTATGTATGTATGTATGTATGTATGTATGTATGTATGTATGTATGTATGTATGTATGTATGTATGTATGTATGTATGTATGTATGTATGTATGTATGTATGTATGTATGTATGTATGTATGTATGTATGTATGTATGTATGTATGTATGTATGTATGTATGTATGTATGTATGTATGTATGTATGTATGTATGTATGTATGTATGTATGTATGTATGTATGTATGTATGTATGTATGTATGTATGTATGTATGTATGTATGTATGTATGTATGTATGTATGTATGTATGTATGTATGTATGTATGTATGTATGTATGTATGTATGTATGTATGTATGTATGTATGTATGTATGTATGTATGTATGTATGTATGTATGTATGTATGTATGTATGTATGTATGTATGTATGTATGTATGTATGTATGTATGTATGTATGTATGTATGTATGTATGTATGTATGTATGTATGTATGTATGTATGTATGTATGTATGTATGTATGTATGTATGTATGTATGTATGTATGTATGTATGTATGTATGTATGTATGTATGTATGTATGTATGTATGTATGTATGTATGTATGTATGTATGTATGTATGTATGTATGTATGTATGTATGTATGTATGTATGTATGTATGTATGTATGTATGTATGTATGTATGTATGTATGTATGTATGTATGTATGTATGTATGTATGTATGTATGTATGTATGTATGTATGTATGTATGTATGTATGTATGTATGTATGTATGTATGTATGTATGTATGTATGTATGTATGTATGTATGTATGTATGTATGTATGTATGTATGTATGTATGTATGTATGTATGTATGTATGTATGTATGTATGTATGTATGTATGTATGTATGTATGTATGTATGTATGTATGTATGTATGTATGTATGTATGTATGTATGTATGTATGTATGTATGTATGTATGTATGTATGTATGTATGTATGTATGTATGTATGTATGTATGTATGTATGTATGTATGTATGTATGTATGTATGTATGTATGTATGTATGTATGTATGTATGTATGTATGTATGTATGTATGTATGTATGTATGTATGTATGTATGTATGTATGTATGTATGTATGTATGTATGTATGTATGTATGTATGTATGTATGTATGTATGTATGTATGTATGTATGTATGTATGTATGTATGTATGTATGTATGTATGTATGTATGTATGTATGTATGTATGTATGTATGTATGTATGTATGTATGTATGTATGTATGTATGTATGTATGTATGTATGTATGTATGTATGTATGTATGTATGTATGTATGTATGTATGTATGTATGTATGTATGTATGTATGTATGTATGTATGTATGTATGTATGTATGTATGTATGTATGTATGTATGTATGTATGTATGTATGTATGTATGTATGTATGTATGTATGTATGTATGTATGTATGTATGTATGTATGTATGTATGTATGTATGTATGTATGTATGTATGTATGTATGTATGTATGTATGTATGTATGTATGTATGTATGTATGTATGTATGTATGTATGTATGTATGTATGTATGTATGTATGTATGTATGTATGTATGTATGTATGTATGTATGTATGTATGTATGTATATATTTTCTGCGAATGGGTATTACCCGGTGGCAGAGTTAAATGTACAAATTAAGGTTACAAACAAAGTGCACAAACAATAGTAATACAATCATAATACAATAAAGAACAATAATAAAAATATAAGATGAAATGCACTAAATACTAATTAACACTCATTAATAAATTATAACCAAATTAAATTTAGCATTAGTATTCACCATCAGTTCAATAAATGTCAAAAATACACTTGAGTAATCTTTATAGTAAATTACACAGCATTTACTTGATTTACGATATTTTTCGAAAATTTCTTCACAGATAAAGGACAGCCCTGAAAGACTGCTACAGGTAATTCATTCCATTCCTCAATGGTTCTATTAACAAAGGAGAACTTTCCTACGTCGGTTCTGTGCCTTCTACCTTTAATTTTATACAAATGATCCTTTCTTCCGTAATATGTAGGGTTGTCCAATCTTTCACTAATACCCACCCATGCATTTGAACCACGATATGCTTGAAATAATGCGCATAACCTCTGCCTCTTACGCCGGACTTTTAGAGGCTCCCATTCAGTCTCCTCCCCCTTTTTAGGCCCAAAAGATTTACCTTGTTTTATAAATTTTATAGCCCTTCTCTGAATTCTTTCTAGCGAATCAATTTGACTAAGTCTATATGGGTCCCAGCATACTGCTCCATATTCCATAATCGGCCGCACCAAAGATTTGTAGGCAATTTCCCTGGACCTTCCGCTCCCCTTTTTCAGTACCCTCATTAAGAAATGTAACGCTTTCCACGCTTTCCTGGATGTAGAATTTACCTGGTCGTCCCACCCAGCGTTACTCGCCAGGTACACTCCCAAATACTTGCAGCTATCTACCTGCAGAATTTTTTCTCCGCCCATGTGATAGTTATGAACAATTTCCCTCTTAGATCTTCTAAATGCAATGGACTTACTTTTCTTAGCATTAATCGTCATCTTATTTGTAGCAGCCCAATTACTAATTTCATTTAAATCACCCTGAAGCAGAGACTCATCTATGGCATTCCGAATTTTATTATAGATAATGCAATCGTCTGCAAACAGTTTTATCTGACATTTAATATTTACACTTATATCATTAACAAAAATAAGAAAAAGTAGCGGACCCAGTACTGAGCCTTGGGGTACTCCCGAACTAACTGTGCCTCTCTCGGAGATTTCTTTACCTACTTTTACCTGCTGTGTTCTCCCATCCAGAAACGCTTTGGCCCATAAAACCACTCGTTTGTCTATTCCTGTGCCAGCTAGTTTCCCAATAAGTAAATTATGCGGCACTACATCAAATGCTTTAGAAAAGTCTATTACCACTGCATCAGTTCTTCCTCCTGCGTCCACTTCATCTGCTAAGTCTTGAAATAAGGAAGTTAATTGACTTTCGCACGAGTACCCAGGTCGAAACCCATGTTGCGCTTCCTTGAAACATGTTTTGTTTTCTAACTCCTCCCTTATATATTCTGCTATTAAATGCTCCATCAACTTACACACTATTGACGTTAAACTAACTGGTCGATAATTATTTATTTCTGTTTTATTACCCCCTTTATAAATAGGAACTACAATAGCGGTTTTCCAGTCTTCTGGTAAGTCACAGTTATTGATTGACATGTTAAACAAAAACATTAGATAGGGAATCACAGCTTCTCCCCCAATCTTCAATATTTCAGTAGGTGTGTTATCGGGCCCCCTCGACTTTCGATTCTGCAACATCTTGATCCTTTTGCGTAATTTGCAAGCCATTATTTGAAAAGTAGATTCCCCACTATCTCCAATTACCTGTTCAGCATTATCATCCAACTTATGAAAAATAGATACAAAATGTGAATTTACTGCGTTCGCTTTGTCCTTATCGCTTACTATAGCAATCCCATTTACGCTAAGATCTGGTATACTCTCCTTATTACCCCTGCGTCTATTTACATAATTGTAAAAGGATCTCCAACAGTTATTTGCCCCACCAAAATTTTGTTCAAAAAACCGTTCTTGTGCTTGCAACTTTTCGTCTTGTAATTGTTTAGACAATTCCTTAAATCTATTGAAATGCCATTCGGATTTCTTCCTTTTATTAAACGCTCGCCTGGCTTTTCTTTTAAGTATCCTAATAGATTTTGTATAAAATTCTGGATCAGCGTTTTGTTTAATAATTTTGTATGGAACGTGCTTTTTAATTGTTTCCGAAATCAGTGTTTTAAAACTAACCCATGTTGCATTTACCCCGGAAGCAGATTGTACAAATAGCCTATATTGTTCACGGAGGAATATTTGAATAGCGGTCACGTCAGCACTGCGAAAATTCCAACTAATTACTTCTTCCCCTTCAGACCGGTTTCTCCGCCCCTTCCAGTTCAGTTCTAGTTGTACACTGCTGTGGTCACTTATACCTGGTAAAACCGCGTATGAGGAAAACAATGATTCCGGCCTGCATAAAAATACATCCAGTACAGCTGATTGCCGGGTACCTGTTTTAACAACTTGCAGTAGCCCCTGATCCCAGATGAGAAGGTTAACCAGATTTTGAGCTTCGCCTCCTATTAACTGTCCGTCCCAGTTCACGTTTGGCAGATTTAAATCTCCTGCTAAGATAATATTATGTCGTGTTTCAGAAGCGATTTTTGCTACTAGTTTATGGAGAGTTACATAGTCGGATTCGCCAGGTGGTCTGTAGCAAGCTATTATTGTTACATTGTTCCCTTCATTTCTTTGATCGATAATTTCTATTGCCATGATTTCTACATCCTCTTCAACCCACAATACTTTGCTGCTTAATTCTGGTTTAGTACAAATAAAAATCCCCCCTCCCCTGCCATCCCTGTCCCTTCTGAACACCCTGTAATCTGATCTAAATACTTCCGCGTCATTAATATCAATGCTCAGCCATGATTCCGTACCTATAATTACATTTGGATTACATATTTCTACTAAATTCCAAAATTCTACAGTCTTATTCACAATACTACGACAATTTACCTGTAACAGCCTTAAAGAATCAGTCCTTACCTCTGAATTGTCGTTTCCTAGGAGTTGATGTCAGTGCCGTATGAAAGCGCAACCTCAATAACAGACGTAAAAGAAACGCAATTAACCATTAACAGCGATATAGGACAGTGCAGTGTTAACTGTGTAATACAGAGGGTGGTGAAATGGGGTGAGTGTATTATGCTGACACAGCTGTCACTTACACTCGTTTATTGACACCAGTTACACAAAATGAGCTTAATAAACAGACACAGCTGGGACTTCAAAATTTAGCAGACCTATCTATTATATCTCCTAAATTTTAATATCAGTTTGCCCACAATGGTTGTGCACTCTTTCATATAACTTTAGCTCTATCAATATGTATTGCCTATGTAATTTTACTTCCTCCACCAAGTACATCGATGAATTATTTCATTCCACCTAAAAATCCCATACCGAAGTTTTACAGGAAATAACATTGGCAAACTCTTTTTCCTATATCATCTTCGTGTTAGTTGAAATAAACATTTGCACAAGTTATCTTATTGCTTATTTCCTTGTAGGTGCAAGGGGAATATTGCCTTGAGCGATAGTCAAATCTTTTAAAGCTTTGAGATTCCGTTCCCTTTGGACATTTAACATACAAAAAAATGAACAACGAAACCTTTTTAGTTTTCCGTCACCGCCGCCACTACCACTATTACTGAAACCTTTAGCGGAGATCAGAAACTAAGAATGTTTCATTCACGAAGTTTTTATGGTAGACAAAAAGCTACACCTAAATGGCGGAACTTTCAGGTTAGTTCTGATCCTAGAAACACGTTTTTCCTCAACACGAAGGTTCTTCATTATGTCACGTGGTACAAAGTTTTAAATGAAACATTTCCTGGAAGATACGCCTGTGGTGAATGTGCATTTATTGCGTGTTCGTGCAGATAAAAGGGTGTTAAGAAATCTGTTTATGTCGCCATTAGTCATGATATGGATCTATTTAAGGGCAAGCTGTCTAGATATAACTCTAATGAATGTTGCGATATACATTTCTTTTGCAACGTAACCAAATTACCTTACCTGGATTTAGACTTTGATCTTATCAGAAGAGTTTTTGGTTATCATTCTCAAGATCAGAACAACAATGGTATTTTCTTTATCAAGAAGTTTATTAGGGCAACAGCTGTTATAGAATATTTAACGTTGGTAATTTAATTAGTATTTTATTAAAGAAATTTGAGATAATCTTTAGCCTTTAAGGAAAAGACAACAATACTGATGTGATATTTTAGAACAAAATATATTGTGACGAATGACAATTAGACAAATTCTACTCCTGACAGCAGTGTGACAAAATGAAATTTGAGCTTTTGTTTTCGTCACATTTTAAAACTGACTAATAAAAACACAGTTCTGTTTCGTCATCAACACAGACTACAGTTCATTGTTACCTTGCAACTTTTCTACAGCTATGGCATCCTTATCCCAGTTCAATACTTTCGACATATTTTCGCACCCCGTTTTTCTAATTTCAATATTTGATCAAACAGTATTTCTGAGTCGGCTAATTAGCTAAGATTAAAGCATACAAATTTTTCGTACTGTGGTCACCGATCTTCTTCCTTTATATTAATACTGAATTATATTTTATTTAGTAACTCTGTTATCTGGCATTCCTTCAACATGTTCCTTCCACTATTGTTTGAAATATTTTAACCTTTCATTTATATAAAATTTTCCTAAGTTTTCTCTTATATTTTCATCTCTTATTAGGTCTCTTTTCGTACATCTCTTCACACTTCTTAAGAAATTAATTTTTGGAGCCTGTATAATTGATTGATTAATAAGAAATAAAAAAATGCCAACGAAACCTTACGTGACCTCATTCCTGCAGTTTACAATCTATAATTCGTAAAGTTAGACACCAGCGCCATATACAGGAGTGAGTTTATTGCTTGGAAAATATACTGTAAGCAAAGTGGGACCCTGTCAGTTGTTTATACTGGTATTGTCTATTATCACGGACTACACACGCTAGTTCAACTGCCTCTCACCTCACGTCATCGCTGAGAGCCAGAACACGCCACTGCACCACGACTCACTTTTTTGAACTACAACCGAATCGACGGCAAACAATAATATATGTATTTAAGAAGTTGTTCTTTGAAATTTTAAAACTCACATTTACTAGTTGCTTCCAGTGTAGGTGATAAAATATACTCTTGTCTGACACCCTGCTGTAATTTTATCGTTCTTCCTTACATTTATTTTTGTTTGAAGGTCGAACCATTGTATCATTCTTATGAATTATTGTGGGTATCCTCATTCTTCCAATATTTGCCATCGTACATCGGTTTACTCTATCAAAGGCTTTTTCAACAACTTATGCGTTTGTGTATTAAATTGCCTGTCTTTTTCAATCATCTGTTTAACGTGAATCACTTATGAGGTAAATTTGGAATTAATCCAGTACGAAGTCATTGATGTAGCTTCCATGAAAGTCTCCTGTTTTCTGCTGGGGTCTGTAAATAAGGCGAGCATCTAGTATTGACCTCGAACCTTCCACCTGCATTTACTTATGTATAACATAAACCCAACTGCGGCGACAAAGTAATGGCACACCACCCACAGTTGTTGGAAAATCTCATTTTAGAAGGTTTTACTTTGTGCCCACGCGCTTGCATGGATTATTAAAATCGCTACCTCAAATGCAAGTAGAGAAGTTACACGTGCGCCTTCAAACACAAACACATTTCGCTAAGTGAGGTTATGTTTATGAATAAGAATGGAATTAATTTACTGCAGTGTGTCGTTCAACACAGTAATTCAGTAGTACATCTTGTGAACTATCTAATCAACACCAGAAAACAACCTAGAGAAGTCTGTGTTTTTCCATTATGAAAATTAGACACTAATAGCTACCTGTTCAAGTCACAAGATTATTTAAATATTGAAGAATGAGCGATATTCGCCACTTAGCTACCTTCAAAGTAATTTCTGAATCACGTCCCCCCCCCCCACTCTATCCATTAACCGCCTTTGTGCACGGAAAAGAATGAGTCGGAAGCCTGAAGGGAAATCGTTGTTCCCATTGAAGGAACATAATGAGATTATTCGTCAGAATTTAATTTATTAGCTGCATCTTTCTTAGGGCTTCAATATTTATAATCTGAAAGTGTAACAAAGAACTTCAATTTACATAGATTAAACTCTTTTACAACTGGTGTGATGTAAAAAACAGCTTTCGTCTTCAAAACTTACGATTAAAACCCATGGATTATAAAACTCCATGTAACACCGAAATCTCATTGGAAATATCTGATGTGTTGCACTCACATGACTTTCTCTACTCTTGTAGTAACCATTCTTACAAACTCTTATTCCTATATCTTCTTCGTGTTGAGATAAACATTTGTACAAATTATCTTATTGCTTATTTCCTTGTAGGTGCAAGGGGAATATTAGAATACAGTAGGCTTTGTGCGATAGTCAAATCTTTTAAAGCTTTGAGATTCCGTTCTCTTTGCACACTTAACATGTAAAAAAATGAACAATGATGTTCCATTTCACAAAAGTTTTTAATTTTCTCGAAACTCACACACATAACAAGGAATATCTCCAAAATAGTTCACCTTACAAGAAAATTTATTGAGACATAAATTGTGTATTTTAGTAAGATCTACATTTTTTGTATAGTATGATTTGGTCTATTTCTAACGGTTTACCAGTTATGCAAAATTCGTCCAGAGTAAATACGACTACAGGGGCTATAACCAGAAAATTCAAAATATACATTACATTTATCATAAAAATATTTCAAACATATGACATTTTAATCAAAATCGTTAGCGGCATTTTCAAGAAAATCAAAATTTTCGAAAAATGTTCCATGTAAAGGGTAGTTTAGGGTGGGGCTATTTTCTTCAGAATCTTCGTGTCTTATCCTTAAAAGACATTAAATTTAAATACCAACTTTGGTTTTTAACCGACTTTTCGTTTTTGAGTTATGCTGTCCACAGACTGACACACACACTGACACTCACATTCGGACCTTTTTTCTAAAACTTCTTACCAGTAGGGAAAGTAAAAAGAGGCGGGGACTAGCAGCAGGGAGACAAGGTTGGACATCGCTGATGTAATATGCTCTAAAAATAAAAGGTTCCGATATGAGCACTGTTAAATACGGATATAAATGGGAGAATATGAAGGTATTCTTTGGTTTTTGATGAGTTTATATATGTACTTCTTAAAAGGAATATCTTCCCAGAAGTGTAGGAGCTATTTTTAGACATGCCTTGTGTTCATAAGTTATCTGAAAACTTCGTTGCGTCATTTTCTTTTCTTAAGCTTTCCTTGGTGGATTGCACCAGTCTTTTGTAGGCATTCTTTTTTTTTTTTTTTTTTTTTTCATTGTGAGAAAAGGACCTTATCATTATAACTCCAACCACGACAAAAATCACTCTAGCGAAGTGATAATGCTAGTAACCCTTTGCAAAGAACCAGCTCGTGTATTGTCTCCTTCTTCCTTGGTTTCTACAATAGCCCGGAAACTTTTTTGTTGCTAAAAGTAAATGGTAGCAACACAGAAAAGGCATGTTCCGCCATTGTACCCGTCTCCGTTTCAATTAGCAGCACCTTGCAGTTCACTGCTCCCCAAACAAAGACACGGCGTTTCCAACAATGTGCCCCAAAAGGTCGACTGCGAACCCATCTATCCACTGGGGAAGAGAAATAGGAACTTAAACAGTTTAGCGTATAATTTGAGGCCCTATCGATTGCAGCGCTAACAAAGTATGCTGTCACCGGAGCCAGGAACCTTATTAACAGGTATCAGAATTACTGGTACGCTTCCACAAGCAAGTCCATTATCGGCAAGCTCAAAATACTGGACTATACAGTGAAACTTGGATAGAATGTGGTTAAACATCGAGAAGGGCGAGGAATTAATGTGTATTGGAATTTCCGGAATATCAACAGTTGTTCGCGGATGGCTCGTAATAACCCTCCAGGGGGCTGTTTCATAAAACCTTGCTCTGAGGAAGTAGGGGTAGTATGGAATAGTCAAGTTACTTGCGTGTTTGTTGCTTAGTATACCACGGTGTCTACTATAATCGCTTCTCTCTTAGATCCCAACTTGATGTAAACAAACCCACGAAACCGAAGTACACCACAAAATATAGTACCTTAAATACTGGCGACGATCTCTGAGTTTTCAAGATATATTTCAATCAAATTTTTGATTAGTATAAAATAATAAATAATATTATTAGGCATATTATCTGCCTGACGTTTGTTTACTTGTTAGTCGCAGCTGATATGAACATGAGGGTACCGCGGAGGGATACAAGGTGCGGATCTAAGGATGGGTAGAGAATGGAGGTTACTTTTACAGCCCTGCACTCAGCCTCCCCAAGCTTGGTGGGCTATAAACTTGAAAATATTGCCCTTAGTCTTTTAACCCCTGGCAGCGGTGCGAACGACACTATTAGATATTTCTCTATGTAATCTAATTTCAAGCTAGAAGCATTTACTTGAATACAGAAATCACCCAAAGGAGTAGCATTGCTAGAATTAGGGAGAATAGGAAGTAAAAGGTTTATTATGGAAAGGTTGTTAAAAATATTGGTATCGGGTTAGAGCGTTAGAGGATTATTCAGTAAAACAGTGTGATAATACAAGAAAAAATATAAGCACCAGATATTTGGGCTTTATCAGTGCAGAAGAGATAGGAAGGGGAACGTTTGGAGAAAAATCTGATGTGTTGCACTCACATGACTTTCTCTACTCTTGTACTAACCATTTTAACAAACCCTTATTCCTATATCTTCATGTTAGTTAAGATAAACATTCGTACAAATTATCTTATTGCTTATGTCCTTGTAGGTACAAGGGGAATATTAGAATACAGAAGCCTTTGTGCGATAGTCAAATCTTCTTGACCTTTGAGATTCCGTTCTCTTTGCACGATTAACATATACAAAAATGAACAACGTTGTTGCATTTCGCTAAAGTTCTAAGTTTTCCGAAACTCACACACATAACAAGGAATATCTCCGAAATTGTTCACCCTACAAGAAAATTTATTGAGACATAAATTGTGTATTTTAGCAAGATCTATATTTTTTGTGTAGTATAATTTGGTCTATCTCTAACGGTTTACCAGTTGTGCAAAAGTCGTCCAGAGTAAATACGACTACAGGGGCTATAGCCAGAAAATTGAAGATATACATTTCATTTTTCATAAAAATATCTCAAACATATGACATTTTAATCAAAATCGTTAGAGTCATTTTCAAGAAAATCAAAATTTTCGAAAAATCTTCCATGTAAAGGGTAGTGTAGGGTGAGGCTATTCTCTTCAAAATCTTTGTGTCGCATCCTTGAAAGACATTAAACTTAAATACCAAGTTTGGCTTTTAACCGACTTTTTGTTTTTGAGTTATGCTGTCCACAGACTGACAGATATACAGACACAGACACACAGACACACACACGGACCTTTTTCTAAAAATGCTTTTTTTGGATTTAGGGGGCCTCAAAACATTTCCGGTGAAATCTCGACACAGAATTTTTGGGTGGATTACAATACTTCCTCTACTTGCCAGTAGAGAAAGTAAAAAGACAAATTCTAGAAGAAAACTTTTGAAGGGGATTAGACAAAGAATTGAGGATATAAATATTCAGTACTATTGCGGATAAGGGAACCTTGGCATTGTACAGACAAATTAAGAAAGATTGGGGCAGAGAGAAACATATTGATGTGTGTAATAAATTGGAAAGGGAGGGATGGGTATGGTTTAGATCTGGGGTAATAGAATTGAGTGGTATGAAACAGGGAATGGACCTGCAAAAGTGCCCTATGTGGGGGGTAATAGAAAAGGATATGCACTTTATTATAGACTCTGAAAGGACTGGAGTATGGAGGGGTGGTTCAAAAGTATCAAGAGAGGTATTAAGGGGTCAAAATTCCTTGATGTTGCCATATGGCAACGTTAGGCGTCTGCATCACCTACATTATTCTTCGTGTTTCCGATACATTTTTAGGCTAGACTTTTCTCCTGCGAATCCCTAGGCATAAATGAAGATATCGCTGCAGTAGAAGCAAATGAGAATTCAAGATATGAAAACGAGAGCGAATAAATATGTTATTCGCTGTATAATTCACCGACCAGTGTTGAATATATTATAGGCTTGTTCATTGGCTTTAGAATGCGTGCGTGTGCGTGCGCGCGCGCGCGCGTGTGTGTGTGGTGTAAGCCCTTAATCCACAGACTATGTTTTCCCATCCCTCTGTACTCAATTAATTTTCGTTGGCAGGAACTCCTTATTTTGTATGATTCCATCGAAGTCTATCCCGTGATAGGCCTATTCTTTACCTTCATTTAAATTTGTATATATTTAAAGAAGCTCACAATTATAATTTTAATTCTGTAGTAATTATAACCACGTGTGTTTCTCAAAGGTAATGAATACTTTAACTATCTCTTTCACAGTGTGGTTTTCAAAGACTTTCCAGCTAATTATCCTGAAAGCGGTAAGTTTTCAAGGAAATAATTTATGGCAAATATTTCTTCATTTGTAGGGAAATGCTGATATAGTGTATATTTTCAAGGTTTCATGGTCAGCTCAATGGGTTTAATCTGGGAACCACTATTATATTTTTAAAAAAGTTCAATTTTGCACATAAAGTATACCTTTGAAAAAAAAATTGTTTGTTAAGTAACTTCTATTTTATAAAACACTTTAGACGTTTGAAATCGACAGAAATATTTTGAAGAAAGTAGTCGCACCCTAAACTACCCTTTACTGGAAAATATTTCGAAAATTTTCATTTTTTTTTTTTTGAAAATGACTAACGATTTTGATTAAAATGTCACATGTTTGTGATATTTTTATGACAAATGAAAATGTATATTTTGAATTTTCTGGCTATAGCCTATGTAGTTCTGATTACTCTGGGTGGCTTTTCAATAACTCATAAACCCTAAGAGATAGACAAAATCTTACTATACAAAAAGTATAAATCTTGCTAAAGCACACAATTTATATCTGAATAATTTTTGTAGAGTGAACTATTTCGGAGATATTTCCTGTTATTTGTGTCAGTTTCGGAAAACTTAAAACTTTCGTGAAATGGAACATCGTTGTTCATTTTTATATGTGAAGTGTGCAAAGAGAACGGAATCTCAAAGCTTTAAAATATTTTACTATCGCTCAAAGTCTACTGTATTCTAATATTCCTCTTGCACCTACAAGGAAATAAGCAATAAGATAATTTCTATAAATTTTTATCTCGACTAATATAAAGAAGATAGAGAAATAAGAGTTTGTGAGAATGGTTAGTACAAAAGTAGAGAAAGTCATGTGAGTGCAACACATCAGATTTTTCTAAAAATGCTTCTTTTTGGATTCAGTAGGTCTCAAAACGTATATTTCCTGTAAATTTTTGACATCGAGTTTTTTTATGGCATACAGTACCTCCCCTAATTATATCCAATGGGCTCTAATGAACTAGATGTCGAGGGGCCCTTAAACCGTACTCACTCACTCATACCCTCACTCACTCACTCACTCACTCACTCACTCACTCACTCATTTATCGCTTCTCCTTGCTACCGTCTTCTGAGCTTGCCCAAAGCATATACATTTTCTCGCCCCTATTTTGTTTTATGCTACTGTATGCCTATTTTCTGTGCAGCACGTCAGTGAAATCGTTTTTGCACACGCGAATATACAAGAGTCGAACCCGGTCGTTAGAGTTGCATGTTTTATCTACTAATAACAGTGTGGCTGCTCCTTTTAGGTCACAGGTTAACCTGTAATAATCACGGTGAGTTTAGACGGTGATAGAGTAATTAGAAGTGATCAACAACTTTAACGACGTTAGCACGGTGATGAAGTGATTGGAGTGATCAGGAAGCAATTAGGAATGACTGTGACGTCAGCAGGCCTGACTTGTCATCGACGCTTTCACTTAACAGTGACGTAATATTTGCTATCGGATTTTGCCTTTTTGCGTTCCCTGCAACCCACTTATTGTAGGGGAAAGGGAGAATTAATTTTAGATTTCACCAGAAATACACGTTTTGAGGCTCTCAAAACAAAAAGCTGGTGTGTTGCACTCACATAAATATTTCTAATCTTTTATTAATTACTCTTGCAAGCTCTTATTCATTTAAGAAAATATGGGAATAATGTAATTCCGTTTTGTTTGCACGGCGAAACATTTGAGAAGTATTACAAAGGTCTCACAAATAACAAGGAATATCTCCGAAATGGTTCAACTACGAAAAAGAAAAGAGGTCTACATAAATTGTGTTTTAGCAAGATCTACATTTTTGTATTGTAAGATTTGGTCTATCTCTTACGGTTTACCAGTTATATAAAACTCATCCAGAGTAAACAGGACTGGATGGGTTATAGCCAGAAAAGTTAAGATAATTTCATTTGTTATAAACTTATCTCAAACATATGGAATTTTAATGAAAATCGTTTGAGCCATTTTCGAGAGAATCAAAACTTTTGAAAAAAGTTCGATTGAAAGAATAGTTTAGTGTGGAGTAATTTTCTTCAAAATCTTCGTGTCGCATTCTTGAAAGATGTTAAACTGAAATACCACCTTTGGTTTTCAACCGACTTTTCGTTTTCGAGTTGTACTGACACACACACACACACACACACACACACACACACACACACACACACACACACACACACACACACACACACACACACACACACACACACACGCACGCACACACACACACAGACCTTTATCTAAATATATTTTTTTCGAATTTAGTGGATTTTAAAACATATATTTCCAGTGCATCTCGAAAAGGAAATTTTGGGTCGAATATTATTCTTCCCCTAATTCTTATAGAGAAATTAAAAAAACAAAAAAAAAAAAGAACACTTTTAAGTAAAGAACTCATGAGTGTCTACGTGTACGTCTTTCTGTCTGACTGTCAGTCAGTCTGCCTCTCTTTTTGTTTGTCTTTCAGTCAGTCTGTCTTCCCCTGAACAGCATACTTCAAAAACAAAAAGTCAATTAAACACCAAACTTAAGAAATTCACCATCTTCCGTGGATGCGACACGAAGGTTTTCAAAGGAATTTCCAAGGTACCCTTTAAACCAGACATGGGTAAGATTGGCTCAAAAGAACCACTCCACTGCAGCGCATTCTTGCCTCACTCCACCGGCCATATTTCAAATTTTAATTTGGCCAAAGTTTGGACAGAATTGAGTTTAAAATGAAACGATTTATTATATTTATGAAATAGATTTAAACCATTTTCAAGGCTAAATAACAATTAAACATTACTGCTTTCTTTATTGTAAAAGATAAACCATTTAGTATGTTAGTCGTAATGCAGTGCACAAGATAAATTTAGGTTATAAGCTTGAACATTATCTAATTTTCCTAGCCAAGTATGTGTAATAAAAACAAAATTATTAAAATTCGCGTAGAAATTATTGCTACCGCGCAGATGGAACGAAAACATCACTGCGCTTGTATCAAAACAACCTTCGTCACTCAGCAAGCGAATGTGCAGTGAGCAAGGCAAGTTCAATCGCTACCTCTCCGCTCGTGCCCATGCCTGCTTCAAATGGGAAAATTGTCGAAATGGTTTACTTTCTCAAAAATGGCTCTAATAGTGTGTGTGTGCGTGTGTGCGTGCGTGCGTGTGTGTGTGTGTGTGTGTGAATTTAATGAAGTTACAGAAAGGTTGTATGAAATTGTTTCCAAGTTCTTCTTTGTTTATGGGCCAAGTAGCACCTTTACTTTGTATTTTCCTAATCATGGCGTTTCTCTGGTTGTTTAGTATTTTGCATCGAAATATAATGTGGTTTACTGTTTGGTCCTCTTCTTCACATTTGCACATAGGTTATCTAAAAATCCAAACCTGTGGCGATATGATCTTAGCTTTCCATGTCCTGTTATCATTGCTGTGAACTCCGGAGATATTGGTAACCGTTGCTTCAATCTTCTTCTCAGGGATGGGAAATACTCTTTGCTTACTGCTCCTTTCCTTGAAGCTGTCCATTGTTGTTGCCATTGTTCGAGTCCAGTTTCTTTCTCTCTAGTTACTATAGCTTCTTTTGATACTTTGTCATATATTATTTCTTTTGCTAGTCTGTCCACAAGTTCATTTCCGTGTATTCCCGCATGTCCTTTCACCCAGCCGAAATGTAGTGTCCAGTGTGTGTGTGTGTGTGTGTGTGTGTGTGTGTGTGTGGTGTGTGTGTGTGTGTGTGTGTGTGTGTGTGTGTGTGTGTGTGTGTGTGTTGTGTGTTGTGTGTTGTGTGTGTGTGTGTGTGTCAGCCTGTGGACAACATAACTCAAAAATCTTATGTGTTGCACTCACATGACTTTCTCTACTTTTGCACTAACCATTCTTCCAAACTCTTATTCCTATATCTTCTTCGTGTTAGTTAAAATAAACATTTATACAAATTATCTTATTGCTTATTTCCTTGTAGGTGCAAGGGGAATATTAGAATACAGTAGGTTTTGTGCGATAGTCAAATGTTTTAAAGCTTTGAGATTCCGTTCTCTTTGCCCACTTAACATATAGAAAGATGAACAACGATGATCCTTTTCACGAAAGTTCTAAGTTTTCTGAAACTCACACACATAGCAAGGAATATCTCCGAAATGGTTCACCCTACAAGAAAATTTATTGAGACATAAATTGTGTATTTTAGCAAGATCTACATTTTTTGTATAGTATGATTTGGTCTATCTCTAACGGTTTACCAGTTATGCAAAAGTCGTCCAGAGTAAATACGACTACAGGGGCTATAGCGAGAAAATTCCAGATATGCATTTCATTTGCCATCAAAATATCTCAAACATATGACATTTTAATCAAAATCGTTGGAGCCATTTTCAAGAAAATCAAAATTTTCTAAAAAGTTTCCATGTAAAGGGTAGTTTAGGGTGGGGCTATTTTATTCAAAATGTTCGTGTCGCATCCTTGAAAGACATTGAGCTTGAATATCAAGTTTGGTTTTTAACCGACTTCTTTTGGATTCTTGTGTGTGTGTGTGAATTTAATGAAGTTACAGAAAGGTTGTATGAAATTGTTTCCAAGTTCTTCTTTGTTTATGGGCCAAGTAGCACCTTTACTTTGTATTTTCCTAATCATGGCGTTTCTCTGGTTGTTTAGTATTTTGCATCGAAATATAATGTGGTTTACTGTTTGGTCCTCTTCTTCACATTTGCACATAGGTTATCTAAAAATCCAAACCTGTGGCGATATGATCTTAGCTTTCCATGTCCTGTTATCATTGCTGTGAACTCCGGAGATATTGGTAACCGTTGCTTCAATCTTCTTCTCAGGGATGGGAAATACTCTTTGCTTACTGCTCCTTTCCTTGAAGCTGTCCATTGTTGTTGCCATTGTTCGAGTCCAGTTTCTTTCTCTCTAGTTACTATAGCTTCTTTTGATACTTTGTCATATATTATTTCTTTTGCTAGTCTGTCCACAAGTTCATTTCCGTGTATTCCCGCATGTCCTTTCACCCAGCCGAAATGTAGTGTCCAGTGTGTGTGTGTGTGTGTGTGTGTGTGTGTGTGTGGTGTGTGTGTGTGTGTGTGTGTGTGTGTGTGTGTGTGTGTGTGTTGTGTGTTGTGTGTTGTGTGTGTGTGTGTGTGTCAGCCTGTGGACAACATAACTCAAAAATCTTATGTGTTGCACTCACATGACTTTCTCTACTTTTGCACTAACCATTCTTCCAAACTCTTATTCCTATATCTTCTTCGTGTTAGTTAAAATAAACATTTATACAAATTATCTTATTGCTTATTTCCTTGTAGGTGCAAGGGGAATATTAGAATACAGTAGGTTTTGTGCGATAGTCAAATGTTTTAAAGCTTTGAGATTCCGTTCTCTTTGCCCACTTAACATATAGAAAGATGAACAACGATGATCCTTTTCACGAAAGTTCTAAGTTTTCTGAAACTCACACACATAGCAAGGAATATCTCCGAAATGGTTCACCCTACAAGAAAATTTATTGAGACATAAATTGTGTATTTTAGCAAGATCTACATTTTTTGTATAGTATGATTTGGTCTATCTCTAACGGTTTACCAGTTATGCAAAAGTCGTCCAGAGTAAATACGACTACAGGGGCTATAGCGAGAAAATTCCAGATATGCATTTCATTTGCCATCAAAATATCTCAAACATATGACATTTTAATCAAAATCGTTGGAGCCATTTTCAAGAAAATCAAAATTTTCTAAAAAGTTTCCATGTAAAGGGTAGTTTAGGGTGGGGCTATTTTATTCAAAATGTTCGTGTCGCATCCTTGAAAGACATTGAGCTTGAATATCAAGTTTGGTTTTTAACCGACTTCTTTTGGATTCAGGGGGCCGCAAAACATATATTTCTGGTGAAATCTCGACATCGAATTTTTGGGTGGAATACAATACTTCCCCTACTTACCAGTAGAGAAATAAAAATGAAAACCCGGTTAAAAATCAGAGTAGTTTAGCACTTTACCAACCATCACGTGTTGTAATCTAGTTCAGCAATTATTGACACAGATTTAAAGGTTCTTAGGGTGCAAGTGAAGGTCTCCAGTTTTCTTTAGCGTTTAGTAAACGCTTACATCAATCGTATCATCCTGCAGGTCCTTTAGTATTTGTAACGTTGCCAGAACGAATGACGCACCTTTGCTATTTTCAAAGGCAACGTCGAAGGTTCCCTCTTTTTAACCGGCAGTGTTTGCGCTTTTCCGAACACACCTGTGAGCTCAACGCCAAATTCCGTGACAACCTCTGTAAACTATGTAACATGACGTCATTGAAGCAGAGTAAATAACGATTCACATTCCACTCATGCCCGTTAACGCTATTACATTCTCACACCCTTGCCTAGCGTACGCGCCAACAAAACCTTGTTTATCTTAGTCACTCAGCAGCTGAAATTTGGCACTGTTGGACCTTCCTCAATTCAAGTATCTTTTACACATTTCAGGATCAAGCTGTTTTCTCAACAGAACTTAAAGTTACCAAAATATTATACTCTTAAGAAAGCTAGTTGTTATTGGCCTTTTTACTAATTAGGGGAAGTACTAAGTAAAGGTCCAAGTGTGTGTGAGTGTTTGTGTGTGCGTGTCTGTGAACAGCGTAACTCAAAAATGAAAAGTAGGTTAAAAACTAAAGTTGGTATTTAAGTTTAATATCTTTCAAGTGTGCGACACGAAGATCCTGAAAAAAATTGCTCCACCCAGTTATAAGCAGGTGGTCTAGGAAAAAAGAGTTTCAAAAATATACCCCAATTCAAACTGCGGTTTGTGCGGAAAACCATTTTCGAACATTTTGATTTTCTTAAAAATGCCTATAGCGATTTTGATTCAAATACTAGTTAAGATATTTTTATAATAAATAATTTGCATATGTTACAATTTTCTGCAAATATCCTCCGAAGTGCTCTGTATTCTGAATTATTTTTCTATAACTGGTGGACCGTAAATCTAATGTGTTGCACTCACAATATCAACTTTTCTACTCTTGCACAAAGAATTCTTACAAACAGCTATTCCTCGATCTGCGTCATGTTTTTTTTTTTTTTTTTTTTTTTTTTCCTTACCTGAAAACCCTCCCCTTATGTAGGACTTAAGGGTCGGTGCCTGCCGGAGCAGACGAACCTATGGACCGGACAAAGTGAAGACCTGGAAGCGGGTGGTGAACCAAGTGCCAGATATGATAGTGAGGAAGATGTTATGAAATGTAGACGAAATCGACGACTGGAAAGCTGATAATTGAGCAATTGGTGGCGGTGGAAATCGGAGAAAACCCGCCCTGACGCCGCTTCGTCCATCACAAGGACCGCACGCGGGTCCCTGGTATCGAAGCCGGGCCGCCTAGATGGTAGGCGAACGCTCTACTTCATGTTGATCGAGATAAACATTTGTACACATTATCTTCTTGCTAATTTTCTTGTAGGCGCAACAGAAATACAGTAAGCTTTAAGTAACAGTCAAATATTTTAAGAGTGGTCGCTGTTTGACGACTTTGAAATTCCATACTCTTTGCATGACCAAGAAATAAAAAATGAACTAAGATTTCCCACTTGGGAACGACCTATAAGAAGTGCAAAATTTTGAAAAATAACAAGGAATATCTCCGAAATCCCTCACTTAAAAAAATAAGTTACATAAATTGTGGATTTTAATGAGGTCTACATTTTTGTGCAGTAAGATTTGGTCTATCTCTCAAGGTTTTCATTTATGCAAAAGTCATCAGAATTAAACAGGACTACAGGGGCTACAGCCAGAAAATTCAAAATGTGTATTTCATTTGCCATAAAATATCTTAAACATTTTAAACACAATGGTTGATAAATTTCAAAGCTTCCAAAAACTTTCCTTGTAAATGGTAATTTAGGTTAGAGGAATTATCTTCAAAATCTCCCGGTTGCACCCTTGAAGGATATTAAACTTAAAGATAAACTTTTCGTTCTTGAGTTGTGCTGTTTACAGACTCTCTCTCTCTCTCACACACAGACAGACACAGACACACACACACACAAGCGCTCGCGGACCTGTTTCTAAACAACCTTCTATTTGTTTGCGTCTTAACTCCTTATTTGTCCCCCTCTCAGTCTTAGCCATACGAAGAAAATGGCATTTCAAAGTTATTACGTGAAGATCAGATCTAAAAAAGATCTTCCTATATTGTCGTGGGCTAATTGTAGCAAGGAAATATGCAATAAAAGAATGTAACTGTTTATCAGGATTAACATGAAGTAGACAGACGAATTTAAGCGTAGATAACATTATTTGTGCAAGAGTACAAAATAAAAATGCTTCTTAAACAGTTGATAGTAAAAGTGCGCCTTTTAGTAGTTCACGACATTGTTAAAAGTACAAAATCCTTTCGCTCAGTGACGAAAAGCTTTTAACACGCCGGTAATGCCAACTTTGTTTTCTTGTGGAATATGACAATCGCCTCATTCCAGTAGGCCGTGAATCTGAGTTACACAATGCTTGTTTAAAATGGCGGCTCATTTGAATATGTGCCCGTTAATAATATTGATTAAATTTCGTTACGTTATTTTCGTCGTTTTATTATTTCCACTGCCTTCCTTATGTCGAACATTATGGTTTTGGAAAAGTCATGTTGCCAACACTGATGCTACGCAAGGCAAATGAACATCGTAATGGCTATGGGAGAGGTAAAACAATACCGTACATTTATATAGGTTATTTACAGCCCATTGCAGCTTCAGGAGTTCGTTGCACGAGTATATAATGTTTGCAGTTCCTTTATACCTTACTTTAGCTACACACAGAAAAGACACTTCTGCATACACTGTCTTTAAGACTGGGAAACTTCAAGGAAAGGTACGCACTTCATTTTTCTTTTCCGCGAGCAGAATTAAGAGGTAGGGTTAGCAGTTAAGGGTCGCACTGCGAGAAGATGCAGCTTTGAGATCTTAGGCAAGGCCACTCCAATTTGGAGTACGTCACAGAGGTTGTCCTGATTAACTCAGAAGACTAGGTCACGTCTTACCCAGCAGTCTCTTCAGATACCTCAACAAGCACGCAATTTCACACACGTCCGCCACAATTAAACAGCTCAAAATGAGAAGTAGCTTTTCATGTTCCTCAATTTTGTGCGTGTGTTTTCGCTTTTCGTCCTTTCCTTTTATCTCGACAATTTCACATCTACTCCGTTTTTGTACAAAAAATGTAGCTCTTGCTAAAATACACAGTTTATGTCCGAATAAATTTTGTTGTAGGGTGCACCATTTCGGAGATATTCCTTGTTATGTGTGAGAGTTTCGGAAAACTTAAAAGTTTGGTGAAATGGAACATCGTTGTTCATTTTTTATATATTAAGTGTGCAAAGAGAATGGAATCTCAAAGCTTTAAAGGATTTGACTATCGCACAAAGCCTACTGTATTCTAATATTCTCCTTGCACCTACAAGGAAATAAGCAACAAGATAATTTCTGCAAATGTTTATCTCAAGTAACACGAATATATAGGCAAAAGTGTTTTTGAGAATGGTTAGTACAAGTGTAGAGAAAGTCATGTGAGTGCAACACAAGAGATATTTTATTTTTGTATTCTTGCGCATGCGCAAACACATATATATGCACATCATCTTTAATATCACTTACCCTTTAAGTTACTAAACGAATTGCCATGTCCTTTGATTATATTCATTTAGAAAAGAGACTATATTACGAGCCATTACCTTGTTTCAGCGTGTGGATAATTTTAAATGAGCATAACGCACAAGGCACACATTATTACATGCCAAAATAGAAGGGAACTGAATGTGATATCTTCCTGAGGACAATGACGCAGTACTCTTTATCGAAATGCACAGCGCGTAGGGAATCGATTGTTTCAAAGTGCGAAACGTGTTTGAGGGTGCACCGGAGTGGAAGCGCAATACAAATGGAATAGTGCTGCGCCAGAATTAATTATTTACATCCTGAGCGTAGCATTAAACGGCAATGACGCCTACTGATGCGCCACTGTGGTTCCCGAATTGATTAGAACCTCTTACAACCCCACAAAATTAGTGCTTGGTGCGTATTTCTGCATAGGAATAACCAACAGCGTTTAACTCTTCCTATGAATTTGATAGTACCCATTTCACACGTGCTTGCAACATTAAGTTTTACGTTCAGCTCTAACCTTCTCATAAACGCCTCGAACGAGTGCCTAAAGTGTAATTTTTATCATTATTGCTGCATAATGCAGTCAGCAAATATGCTCTAGCAAATTAAAGTACTAACAGAGTTAAACAGAATACCAAACACACGTATTTATTTATAACTCAAAAACTGAAATTCGGAAGCAATATTTGATAGCTTTTTTTAAATGTGTACCTTGGGAGTAACATAATGTAAACATGTTACAGCCCAAACTCTATTCTTTTTGCTTTACAAACAAATATGTTTATTTCTACTTTGCCTACGATGTATTCTAAATAGAGGAAACGATAAATCCATTCGATTTATCATTTATGCAACGGTTATGAAGAATAAACAGGGTTACGTGGACTGTACCCAGAAAATTCAAAATATACATTTTAATTGTTATAAAATTATAAAAATATTTTAATCAAATTTTGGAGATAATCAAAATTTTCTTCACAATCTTTGTGTCACGTCCTTGAACGATATTAAACTGAAATACCAATTTCACCGGAAATACATGTCTTGAGGCCCCCTGCATCCAAAAAAGCATTTTTAGAAAAAGGTCCGTGTGTGTGTGTGTGTGTCTGTGTGTCAATCTGTGGACAGCATAACTCAAAAACGAAAAGTCGGTTAAAAGCCAAAGTTGGTATTTAAGTTTAATGTCTTTGAAGGATGTGACACGAAGATTTTGAAGAAAATAGCTAGACCCTAAACTACCCTTTACATGGAAAATTTTTCGAAAATTTTGATTTTCTTGAAAATGGCTCTAATGATTTTGATTAAAATGTCATATGTTTGAGATATTTTTATGAAAAATGAAATGTATATCTTGAATTTTCTGGCTATAGCCCCTGTAGTCGTATTTACTCTGGACGACTTTTGCATAACTGGTAAACCGTTAGAGAAAGACCAAATCATACTATACAAAAGATGTAGATCTTGCTAAAATACACAATTTATGTCTCAATAAATTTTCTAGTAGGGTGAACCATTTCGGAGATATTCCTTGTTATGTGTGTGCATTTCGGAAAACTTAGAACTTTCGTGAAATGGAACATCGTTATTCTTTTGCACCTACAAAGAAATAAGCAATAAGATAATTTGTAGAAATGTTTATTTTAACTAACAGGAAGAAGATATAGGAATAAGAGGTTGTAAGAATGGTTAATACAAGAGTAGAGAAAGTCATGTGAGTGCAACACATCAGATCTTTCGTTTTTGAGTTATGCTGTTCACACACATACACACACACGCACGCTCACAGACTGCTTTTTCAATAATAATTTTTTTTTGATTAAGGGGCCTCAAAACATATATTTGCGGTGAAATTTCAGCATCTATGGAATACAATGCTTCACCTACTCACTGTACGTATTAAAGAAAGTAAAAATTGAGCCAAAGAGGTTATTAACACTAAAGTTGTTCCAAAAAAGCATTTTGAAGTTATTCTATTATTCTGAAATGTGATTTAAATGCCTTCAATAATTTTCCAATAAGTGTCATTTATGCAAGAAGTTATGCGTGTAAGAAAATAAACTGAAAAGTAGTTTACATTTTTACAGCACAATCTTCCCTAAGGGATAGGTTAGTCCAAAGTGTGGAAAGTTATGATCTTCTTTGTGAAATGGTGAAGTAGTGACAGTCTGAAGTGGCAGATAAGTACCCTTTTAAAACTGTATTCAAAATATGAACACTGCCAACAATGATGTGGTATGACCTACTGCAACGCGGCACGAATTTATTGCGGGCTACCAACCCCTGAGAGGGAGAGATGAGATGAAGGGATACCAAAATCACGGCACACATCACAGACAGGCGGAAGCCCCTAAAGGTTGTCCGAGAGATTTAAAAAAAAAAAAAAAAAAAAAAAAAAATAACAGATCTTACCCAGCAGCAGTTAATCATTAAGTCAGGTGCCTGCCTGGTATAAACCGGGCTGTTTTCGTCTATTAGTTTTCATACAATAACGAAGATATATACATAATGGTTGTTTATTCTTCGGGAATTTTGAATATGGTTTGAAATGTAACTGTCAGTCTACCAGACGATGACCCTTGTGTGCAGAATAATGGTTTATTCCTCACGCCAGTAAAGCGCAGATGCTGCCTAAGTAATGATTTAAGGGAGGTCATCCAATTAAGATGCTGTGAAGGACCTAGCAATTATCCATGAGAATAGATAGCAGCATCGTCTGGGGAAGACAAACAGCTGTATACACATTAGTTGATGAATGTTAAAGGGAACTGCAATCTCAGTTGGTTTATCATTTCCATTGTCCGCTGAAGAGATGAATATTAGAAGCCGCGAGGCACGTAACGTAGATTGACAGACGATATACAGTGTCCCAAAATTAGACCAACAAACTTTGGGAGCTGATAGATCACATTATGTTAAACACTTTTTGTTAAGGAAATTTTTTTGCTGCAGTGTTTCGTTTAAGCGCTAGAAGAGTTAATATCATAGATTACTGCCCTCCACCCAGCTTAAGTATCTAACGCAAAATCAACAATGTAAATTAGTATTCCATTTATCTTAGTAAAGTACACAATTTTAATGAAGCCTAAATCTTACAAAGGTGTCTATTATGTATTAACCTATTTTTCCCAAATCTTCGTTGCTTTTTAGTTTCTCTACTAGTAAGAGAGGAAGTATTGTATTCTATCCAAAAAAATTGATGTCAAGATTTCGCGGGAAATATGTTTTAGGACCCCATGAAATAAAAGAAAAGCATTTTTAAAAAACAAAGGTCCGTGTGTGTGTGTGTTTATGTCAGTCAGTCTGTGGACAGCATAACTAAAAAATCTGATGACTTTCTCTACTCTTGTACTAACCATTCTTACAAACTGTTATTCCTATATCTTCTTCGTGTTAGTTGAGGTAAACATTTGTACAAATTATCTTATTCCTTATTTCCTAGCAGGTACAAGGGGAATATTAGAATACAGTAGGCTTTGTGCGATAGTCAAACATTTTAAAGCTTTGAGATTCTGTTGTCTTTGCATACTTAACATATAAAAAAATGAACAACGATGATCCATTTCAAGAAAGTTCCAAGTTTTCCCAAACTCACACACATAAAATGGAATATCTCTGAAATGGTTCACCCTACAAGAAAATTTATTTGAACATAAATTGTGCATTTTAGCAAAATCTACATTTTTTGTATAGTATGATTTGGTCTATCTCTAACGCTTTACCAGTTATGCAAAAGTCGTCCAGAGTAAATACGACTACAGGGGCTATAGCCAGAAAATTCAAGATATACATTTCATTTGTCATACAAATATCTGAAATATATAACATTTTAATCAATATCGTGAGAGCCATTTTCAAGAAAATCAAAATTTTCCAAAAATTTTCCATGTGAAGGGTAGTTTAGGGTTGGGCTATTTTCTTCAAAATATTCGTGTCGCATCCTTGAAAGACATTGAACTTAAATACCAACTTTGGCTTTTAACCGACTTTTTGTTTTTGAGTTATGCTGTCCACAGACTGACAGACACACAGACACACACACACACGGAACTTTTTCTAAAAATGCAATTTTTTTTTTGATTCAGGGGGCCTCAAAACATGTATCTCCGGTGAAATCTTGACATCGAATTTTTCAGTGGAATACAATACTTTCCCTACTTACCAGTACGAAATATCGATTAAAAACCTAATGTGGTATTTAGCTTGACTGTGTTTCAAGGGTGCGACACGAACATTCTGAAGATAATTGCTTTACCCTAAACTACTCTTTACATGAAAAAGTTTTCGAAAAGGTTTATTTTCTTGAAAACGGTTCCAACGATTTTGATTAATATTCCACATGTTCGAGATATTTTTATGGCAAATGAGATGTATATTTTGAATTTTCTGGCTATAGCCTATGTAGTCCTGTTTGGTCTGGATGACTTTGCATAACTGGTAAACCGTTAGAGATAGACCAAATCTTACTGTACAAAAACTGTAGATCTTCGTAAAATACACAATTTGTGTCTCAGTAAATTTTTTTGCAGAGTGAACCATTTCGGATACTTCTGTAGAATGGAACATCGTCATTCACTTTTATCCTACTCGTTTCGCCCAGATTCTAGTGCCATATTTCCTCTGTACCTATAAGGAAGTAAGTAATTAGATAATTTCTGCAAATGTTTATCTGAATACGAAGAACATAAGGGAATAAGAAATTATAGGAATGGTTAGTACAAGAGTAGAGAAAGTCATGTGAGTGCAACACATCAGATTTTTTTTTTGGGGGGGGGGATTTTGAATTGATGTAATGCTTCTGTGAAGGCAATTTAACTGTTAGGTTCTTGTAAGCGCGTCATCAGCAAGAAGTATTTGCGCAATTTAAAGAGAGTAATGGAACATTTATCACATGGATCGACCCAAAGCCGTGCATCGACGACATTTTTGCAAGCTCGCCAACTAAACTAATTTCTACAGTTATCTCTGGGGAATTCACATTGGCATGTTTGCTTAATTAAATTAGCTCGTAATTGTGCCAAATGCTACACGGTCAGTCTCTTGTCATGTACGAGGGTGACCACCCCTATAGTATTTCAATTATCCGAGCAACATAATTTACATTCAACTTAACTGTAGACAAGCCTAACGTGGGGTAATGTATTTGCAATTAACGCTAAGAAATAACTTAGCGATTACAGGCCGATATTTATGTGAAATGTATAACACTTGACGTTTCTACATTCTTCATTTTAATGTAAAATATTTCAAAATTAACAAAAAAAGTAGCTGCTGTGTTCATTGACATGAGTTTATTACTTTTAAAAAAAAACTTATTTTATCTACTTCATAAAGATACACCAGAGCTGGGCAACTGGTGCTCAGGGAGTGCAGTATGCTCACGACCTTGATTGATAGTTGTATGTTGAGTAGGTAAAATCATAAAGATCGCTTAAGATAACGCACGAGTCTTGTTAGATTTCATTTGTGAGGGCATATACCGGGTGGAAGGGAAATTATTACATAAATTTAAACCTATGGTAGATCATATTTTATATCTTACGTTTTTTGTCTCTGACCATTTCCTACAGAGGTATTTTAGTTTTGTCAAAAACAAGCCAACAACACTGGAGATTGTGTGAGTGGTCACTTTCGCTACCTCAGTACATAAACAAACAGCGTAACGGTGCGTCTTGACAACATAAACAAATACCGTGCTTTGTCCTGTGTTTACTATGCCAGTGTAGGCCAATCACAAGCGTTAGCTCCCAAAACATTAGGCGAAAGCGCCCGACCTGTTTACATCTACAAACTAGGTCAAGTCCCTGACCAACCTCAACGTAAAGTTGTTGACATACTACACGTCTGAATGAGCTGCTCGGAGTATTCCTTCACGCCTTTTAAGTTATTATTTCGAAACACTATGTGATGTCCCATAAATTATTAGCGAAGTTCTGATCAAAAACCAAAATGTCATTCGACTTCTATATTTGTAATGCTTCTATGAAACACATATTAGAAGGGATGTAATGACTTGCTTTCCACCTGTATACCCAATAATACTGGAGGGAATATGTACCCAACAATACTGTATAATTTCCGAGAGAAGCAGATTGGCAACACTGACTTGGCGTTCTCCGCCTGATTCTAACAGTTGCCTGGAGGCAGCCAAGCGTGAGGCGTACCCCTTAAGTGGACAAACACAAAATGTGTGCATGGGTTAAAAGAACAGTGTCTTGTTTAGTTTATTAACCTAATTAATAGAAGGTTAAAAAGAAAGAAAATAATAAAAATTATAAAAAAGTGACAGAAAGAAGAAACACATAACTGCTTCGTAAGGATTTGTTATTTGGAATAAAGCAGTTTAACAGCATTTGCTTTTCGTAATTGCCTTCATACACAGAAGATCATGAGGTAGTTAAAAGTTAGTACCTGCCTAGCGTTCCTTCAGCACTGCCGAGAACTTTCGAATGTATTGGCTAAAACAAAAAAGTTACTGAGTTAGTGCAGAAAGCGATAGAAAATCCCCCGAGGATTTCCTTTGGCATTTCTTGTACAGTGAAGCTATAGAAATACTAGGTTGTAGGCGATTGTCAAATATTCTAAAAACAGGCCACTTTGAAAACGAATAACGATTTCCGATTTGAGGAAAGTATAAATGCTGTAAAAAACAATTAGACAAAAAACAGTATCTCGGAAATATTATCTCCACAAAAAAAAATTCTTTTTTTGTAAATTTTACGCTATAATAAGATCTGGGATGATAAATATGTTGTTTATCTCTTCAGGTTTGCAAAAGTCATCCAGAAAGAAGAGAATCTTTTAGGCTATTTTCACAAAATCCAAGATATATGTTTCATTCGTCTTGAAATGGATTTCAGAGACTATTCCCTTTGCCTAAGTGTGAAATTTTCTAAATACATGCTTACAATGTCAAGGTTTTTCAGGCATACTCGATGCCATAGCACTGAATGAATCAAATAAGTTTAATTGTGGACTAATATCCCACTAAAAATGCTTATAACTCAATCAACTATTCCGTTCACTTGAATATTAAACGGACATGAAATTGATTCATACTCATTGTATTATAGCGTACCGGCGAAGTAATTACTGAAGTTCTTAATAACTTCATAATTATTTAATGTAGTTATTTTTAACATACTTAGTAAAAATATTGCTTAATTATTATCTAGATACCTATCTACACAAACAAACAGTGGTCTCATAATGTGCAGGTAGCATGTCTGATTTCAATGTGGCGTTCCCGGGTTCGGTTTTCCTTTAGGTTAACTTTAATTTCATAAAGCAAATGGCAGTTTCAGCTCAGCTATTTTATTCATTGCTTCACCTAACCGAAATTGTCAGGAAAAAAGAAAAACGACAGAACAAACACGAATAAAATCATATTCTTCAACTGGTAGCATATTTCTAGGGTAAATTAATATTGTGGGATAAAATTATCGTTGTTCCCTTATGGGAATAAACGAATTTAAAATAGGTATGGGCTTGAAATAAATGTTCATGACTATAATAATGCGGTTATGCTTATGAAGTCTCAGAATAGATAAATCTTATAGCTGCAGGTTTATTTACCTGAGGTTGATTTTTCTCAAATCAAAGCATTTTTGACCAAAAATGCATTTATCATTAGATAACATCAATGATGACTAATCTTAGTCAAAATATCTCTTGAGAATGAATACAAACAAACAAATCTGATGTGTTGCACTCTCTCTCTCGTACTATTCTTATAAACCCTTATCCTATCTTCATGTCATTCGAGAAAAACATATGCAGAAATTATTTTCTTGCTAATTCTCTTGCAGGTGCAAGTGGATTGTGGGACTACAGTAGGCTTTGAGCGATAGTCAAACCTTTTAAAGCTTTGAAATGCCATTATCTTTGCAAAGTGAATAACGAACTTCTATTTGAGAAAAGCTTGCAAAACTCACACAAATAACAATAAATATTTGTGAAATGGTTCACTCCACAGAAAACTTCATTTGGATACAGTTTACCAGTTATGCAAAAGTCATCAAGAATAAAGATAACTACATAGTCTATAGTCAGAAATGTCAAAATATTCATTTAATTTGCCACCAAAATATCTTACACGTGTGGCATTTTAATCAAATTTGTTAGACCATTTTTGAGAAAATCAAAATTTTCAATGTAAAGGATCTTCAAAATATCTTCGTGTCGCATCCTTGAAAGATATTACAACTTGAATTTGAGTTATTACCTTTTTTTTTTTTTTTTTCATTTATATTCCGCCTTTAACTGCAGATGTCATCGGCAAATGGTGTTACACGTTTACGTTGGGTTTTTCTATCTTTGGGGGTTTTATTTTTTGAATTCACTCACACATTCACACTTTTATTCTTTTTTCCAGACTCAGGGAAGGATGGGGAATAATCCTGGCTGGAGAAAAATTCCTACCCCCCCTGCCGGGAATCGAACCCGGGACCCCTAGCACAGCAGGCACATGCTCTACCAACTGCGCCACAGGGCCGGCCAAACATTTCTTTTGTTACCTAATATTATGCTTTGTTTACTACTAACAAGAGTCAAAGAAACATCCAGTATTCCATTTATACGTTTATAAATACAGATATACAGATTATCCTTTTGTCAGCACAGATATAAATGCCTCCCAGAGAAGTAAGGGTTTAGCGAACCCCCCCCCCCCCCCCCCCCCCCCAACACTTCCACTGGTATGTGTTATTCAGGAGTAAAACGTGGCATCAAAAGCGAACTGGGTGGCACGCCTGACGCGTTGTCTCTCTTCAGGTAAAGGTATCTCTTTGAAAAAGAGGTCAGATGTAGTATGAACAATTTCCCTTTTTGCTCCTGTTGGCAAACCTTTCTGGCTTTTTAATGGGTTTGTGGCATAGGTAATTTTAATGTCGGCGGGCGTAATTTGTACAAAAGAATCCCATGGTTATACTCATATCATTGTCTCTGCCCACTCTAAATGTTTAATTTATTTTCTACACGTTATTAATGTCGAGCTGTTTTCTATCCACCAACAAGATCAACGTCCACTGAAATAGACTATACGTACATACATTATACCTATGAAAATGTAGTTCCAGAGGAAACCGGATGTGTTGCACTCATGCGACTTTCTCTCCTCACTCTTTTACATACTACTCTTACAAATGACTATTCCTCTATCTACTACATATTAATTGAGACGAGAGATTTGTAGCAACTGTTTTTTTCACATATTTCCTTCTACGTATAGGAAATAGGGGAATAGACGACACCTAAGCGATAGTCAGATATGTTAACAGCTGGCAGCTATGCGATTGTTTTGTAGTTACATTCTCTTTGCATGAACAGGAAGAAAAATGAATAACTGTATGTGATATATATCTGGGCGACCGAGCTTCGCTCAGCGTTTTGCGCCTCTGTTTTTGTGAAATCTTGTTTTTTGCTGGAGAAGTTACTTATTTAGATAAACCTGAAAGGCAAAACGTTAACTAAATGAAACTACTTGTCGCAAGTGTTAAGAGTAATGTCCGAGATACAAGAGACTCAGAAATACATAAAAATATTTCATAAACACCATCATTTCAGCTGTAAAACGTGTACTGCTAAAAGCAGGCCTCCCCCATAGATATCCACCCAGTTTGAGGTTTTCGTCGAGCATTTGTTTCACTATGGAGTTCAGTTCTTTGCTGCCGTGATTGACTCCAGGTGGAGTGAGTAGAGAGAGATGTGAATGTGTTACCTAAGAGTGAGTAGAGAAAACAGTATGAATATAATATGTAGTATTTCTATTTCAAACATACAGAAAATTGCATGACTTCTTTGTAGAAGAGTGAGTAGAGAAAGATGTGAACGTGTTACCTAATAGTGAAAGGAGAAAACAGTGTGAATGTAATAGCATTTCTATTTAAAACATACAGAACATGGTATGACTAATTTTAAAAGTGGGGATAAAAGTGTTTTTTGGTGCAAAATCACGTTTTTTTATGGAAAATGGTTTATAGAAGGGTGAGTAGAGAATGAGATGTAAATGTGATACCTAAAAGTAAGTAGAAAAACCACTGTGACTGTAATATGCAGCATCTCTATTTCAAACATACAGAAAATTGCATGACTTATTTGTAGAAGAGTGAGTAGAGAAAGAGGTGTGAATGTATCACCTAATAGTGAGATGAGAAAACAGTGTGAATATAATAGCACTTTTGTTTCAAACATACAGAACATGGTATGTTGAGGACACAGAGTAGCTGAGGACATCTACCGTCAGTGATTATAACCAAATAGTTGTTGTTGACGCCACCAGATGCGTTTTTGTTCTTGCTTTGTTTTGTAAAAATAAAGAGAGTTTTAAGTATGGAGACCTATACTCTGTTCATCAAGAGATTAGAGGAGATATAAACAAAGCACCGGTTTGTATCACTCCGCGGCCACGTGCTTTCACAATGACGCAACACGGTTACCTACCGCTACGCGTAGGTATAATATGCATTTTACACTACTAAAGGATATATTTACGTGATCCAAATAACATGTAGCACATGGAAATTAACTGCTCTTACGTCTTCTCTGTCCACAATAACAGTTTTTCATTTCCTGCTCACAATCTCGAAACCAGTCTCCAGAAGCAGCTTGTGGAGGCAAGTTCGTTTTATATCTGGAAGATATAAGTGCCAACAGCACTTTGTTTAAGGTAGTGTTCATTGTTAACAAAGAACTGGTGAACTTTTCGACGGATTGCAGATCTCACACTCACAAATTCGTCGCAAACTACATCCACCATTTATCTAGCACGTGGTCGTTTTTACCAGTATCTTCACCAACTGACGATTTTTCTTTGGGTGTACTGTAAATACTTGCAACTGACACACCAGTAAACTCGGATGTTAATTTCATCACGTCTTCGATACGAAGTTCGGGATATTTCTCGTAGAACTTGTTAAATATATTCAATATTGTTGTCTTTTCACCACTTCGCAACGGTTTGCCGCACTTATGTTTTACAACACTCACTTGTTCCGCCATGTTACTTTCATACTGAATAATGCGCGCGCAGAATGAATTAGGTTAGTTACAGATTCACTTAACTGCGTATTCTTACAGTTTAACTATGCTTAGTACACTTAGTTCATGCTTTAGCGAACATTAAATGACATTTCAGACCTCAGTAACAGTATTTCTTCAAGGGACTATTTACACGGCGAAAGCGTCAAGAGGGCGCGCTGTGGTCAAAACGCACGTGGCTTTGTTTACGTCTCCTCTAATCTCTAGATGAACAGAGTATAGCTGTTTGTGTACGTTATTTATACTACGACATACTGGTGCCGAAACTTAATTACTGTTCGAATCACGGATCACTACATCACGAAACGAAACATCTTGAAGATTTCAAGCAGAAAATACTAAGTTAAAGTGGCAGTGAAGTGCAGATTACTTGAAATAAGACACGGAACCTCACAACGCCACACGACGACACCATTTCAACACAACGGATAAGTACAACATTCCATTGTATACGGGTTGATTTGCATAACGCAGCAGCATGTTTGCAATAACACTTGCTACATTACTTTCATTGATTTGGTAGAATTGTGTATTATGTATGCTTGATAACCTCATCAGTTTCGAGTAGCCATTTTTTTTTGCCATAAATCAAGACAAATCCACTTAGCTAACAGACCTATTCTTATTCACATAATGACGGACAAAGAACAAGAACTTAAGAAACTTAAAAGAAAACGTACCACTCAGCGCAATAATTGTACACGGTTTGCAACATCTTTAAATGGCAGTAATGACTCTACAGATCCAGCTGGAATCGAACACATCAGCGATCGTCTTCAGGATACTTTAAACATGTTACTCACCTTAGATGACTATATTCATGACATGTTAACAGACGAAGAATACGAAGCAGACGCACAGACTTGCGAAGAATATTTAGACAGATCGAAGCGCGCACTTCAGCACGCCAAAACCCTCCTTACAAAGAAGAAAGACAAGCCTGGTGTGCTTTCTACTACTAATAACTATTCTGACGGTATACCCACGGTCATACAAGGGGTTAAACTACCCACAATACGGCTCGAACCCTTTTCCGGTGATATAGAAACTTGGTGCAGGTTCTGGGAACAGTTCCAGTCCTCAGTTGACAAGAACCCCACAATATCTGACATAAATAAGCACGTGTTTCTAAGAGGATACCTCGAAGGAGAGCCAAAGCGACTCATAGATGGCATAGCAGTGAGCGCAGATACCTATGAACAGACGAAAAAGATACTTGTAGCACGATACGGAAACAAGGATAGAATAATCCAGGCCCACCTTGACTTCCTGGAAAATTTAAGACCTGCTTTGTCGGAAAGTCCTCAAGAGTTGAACTCGACGTACGTGGAGTGTCATCGCAGAGTACAAGCCCTCATAGCCCTAGAGGAAGATGTAAACCTATACGGACGCATATTGGCTCCAAAAATCCTACGAGCTTTTCCAGCTGAAATTTGCAGACGCTGGCTAATACACGCAAAGCGAGAAAACATTAAAGAAGGTCACATGATGTCATTAATGGCGTTTCTCAATGAAGAGGTAGAGGTATCGCTAACGACTGAGAAGATCAGAGGAGAAACCACCACGTCCGCTCCATCCTTCTATACTCCGACAGCGGCCACTCTTCAAATTTCTGCAAAAAGGGAAAAATCAAAACCGAGATGGAAGAAAACAATAAATCCATTCTGCGTCTTTTGTGAAAATAAAGGCCACTGGGCCCAAGAATGTAAAGAAATAACCAACCTGGAAGACAGAATAAAAAAGCTCAGACTTTCCACGCGATGTTTTCTTTGCCTTAACAGAGGACACACTGTCCACCAGTGCAACAAGAAAGGAAAAGTTTCTTGCTCAAATTGCAAGCAACTTCATCACATATCCGTCTGTAACGCCAATAACACGCCACCCACTACTGTCAGCAAAATTCAAGTGGCAACATCACATTTATCATTTCTCCAAACTGCTCGTGTGAGGATCATAGAGAATGAACTTAGTGATGAAAGAAAGAGGAATGCAGCACTCCAGAAGCTGGTTGTTGACATCGAGCAAAGACAGCGAGATGCTGAGATAGAGAAAGCCAAGGCTCTGCAAGCTGAAAGAAGCATTTGCTCAACTCAACTACAACAAGAAAAAGCAGCGTCGGAAACTAAGTTAAAATTAACAGAAAAGAAAAGTGAGGAGACACAGAAAGAGTTAAATACCTACAAGAGATATCTAAACGTTTGTTTAGAACGACTCAATATGGATATTGTCTCTGCCTCTACTCCTGTACCCTCTCACGGTGGACTCACTTCGGAGCTTTTGCTCTTATTTCTGAGCCAGCTCTGCACCAAACACAGTAACAAGACAGAGCATGAAGTGAAGCGCTGCATAGACAGTGTTAAACAGCAAGAGAATCGTCTAAACCAACGGATAAGGGACCTCGAAGAGGACAACTCCAAAATATCTCAGGATTATTTCAATTTACAGGAAGAACACCGTAAAGCAGGAAAATATATTGACAATATGAGAGAAACCTTGGAGAAATATGAAGAAAAAATCAGCGCATTGGAGAGAGAGCTAGAAAAAGAAACTTCGGCCAGAATGTTTTTTGAACGTGGTACATGGTTACAGAAGATCTTAGAACAAATGAACAACTGTACCCGTACTGACGATAGGAAGATAAATCAAATATTAGCAACAGTCCAGCTAATATCTCAAAAGCAAAACATTGAAAAAGACATTCACATGTTGGAAGACCAGCTGAGTATCGCAAATGAGACCATTCAAAATTCTACAGATATGTACACCAGACAGAGCAGGGAATTAGAAGACGAAAACAACAAAGCTAAGACTTTACTTGAACAGAATGCACAACTGGAGACTTCTTTGCGAATCCTGCAGAAACAGAAACAAGAGCAGAATCAAACATTTGAGATGGAACTGCAGACAAAGCTAGAAGAACTCAAAAGGAAAAGCGAGGAACTGAAAAGAAAGGATGAAGAAGTGAAAAGAAGGACGAAGAACTGAAAAAGAAGCACGAAGAAGTGATCAAAAAGGTCTTGCATGAATGTCTACCATGCAAAATATCCCACAAGAAGAGGTGTGAAGAGATCGAAGCCCCATTGCCATTGGATCGTGTTCGTTCTACTCGACCATTTGCCGTGACTGGCATCGACTTTGCCGGCCCACTCTATATCAAATCGGGGAACGAGATGAAGAAAGCTTACATCGTTCTGTTTACATGTGCAACGGTACGAGCTATACACTTAGAACTGGCTACGGACCTATCTACTGACAAATTTCTAATGGCATTCCAGCGATTTGTGGGACGCCGAGGAGTACCACGAATCATATACTCTGACAACGCTCAAACTTTTCAAGCAGCAAATAGAGAGCTTCAACTGTCAAAAGTTCTCACCGATCCGAAGACGCATGAATATCTAGCGCATCACAACGTGACCTGGAAGTTCATAGCTCCACGGGCGGCTTGGTGGGGAGGATGGTGGGAAAGGATGATCGGTTCCACCAAACGCTGTCTCAGAAAGGTACTTGGTCGATGACAGGTCGTTGAAGAGGGACTCAACACTGTTCTGATCAGCATCGAAGCCACCCTAAATTCACGTCCCATTGTACAAGACGGGAGCAACCTTGAAGCTCTTACACCTTCCCATTTCCTCAACGGAGAGAAACTCACGACCATTCCGAACGGACCTGAGCCTGACGGAAGAAAAGATCTTACGAAGGAATTCCGAAAGAAGATGAAAATCTCCGAAGACTTCTGGCGAAGGTGGAAAAAGGAATACCTCCTGCAACTGCGGAGTTACCACGAGGTTAAGTGTCCAGCCGGCAAACATCCGAAACTGCGAGTTGGAGACGTCGCCCTCCTGCCCAGACACATGTGGAAGAGAGCCCGAGTCGACGAAGTACTACAAGGGAGAGATGGCCGAGTGAGGACAGCCATCCTGCGTCTACCCGATGGTACGAGGATCAGTCGACCGGTACAACTGGTGATTCCACTGGAAATCGACCAGGGTGGGGAGGATGTTGAGGACACAGAGTAGCTGAGGACATCTACCGTCAGTGATTATAACCAAATAGTTGTTGTTAACGCCACCAGATGCGTTTTTGTTCTTGTTTTGTTTTGTAAAAATAAAGAGAGTTTAAGTATGGAGACCCAGCTGTTTGTGTACGTTATTTATACTACGACATGGTATGACTAATGTTAATTTAAGAGAAATATGTCGTAAAGAAGAAAATGTTTTAAACATGTTGCAAAATGTCTTGTCTATTGAAATATTATTTATAATTGAACTATCAAGAATATTCTTAAGAATAGAAACTGATGAAAATTATTTTGAAGTTTTAAGTGTATAACAACGTATATTTACAGGTTTAGAACTCCCCTGGATCGTATGGGCATTTCTCAGCTGGCTGTTTCGTTTCTTCTTCTTTAAGCTTTGCTACTGTTTTCTCTCTCCCTCTCTGATTTGAATGCAATGTGCTCGTTTAATTTTCGCTTATCCATAAAATTACTAATTCTTTTACCGACTCAACTTTCTTTACTAGCTGTGACCCTACATAGGAAGCAGCCTTAAAAACCATACTGAATGCTGGCACACCTGAAGGCACTACAATTTCCTTTTAGAAACAAAAATTCTTATATAAAATTAAAAAAAAAAAAAAAAAAAAAAAAAAAAAAAAAACAAAGAAAAAAGAAAAAAAGAAAAGAAAGAATGAAAACGATGACCACGTGGTTAACACGTGCAAATAGATTAAATCTTTGCAGAAAATCCCACAAGATGTCTCTACTGATGTCCACCAGCACTAAATCTGACCAACTAATTTAAACTTCAAAATTGTACACAATTTTGCTGCAACTGGGTAATAGAATGCATTTGAATAACCAGGCCCAGTCGCAAATGGACATTCAAATCATGACTTAACATCCTTTTAAATGGCAATGTGGTGTAAGCGACGTTGGATTCTGACACAACAGACATAATGTTAAAATAAAAAGCGACAAATTCGGATTCGTGACCTACGACCGCACAATGTGTTGGTCCACCCACATAAAAAATAGCGCCAATAAAGGCAGACAGCGGCTAAAGTTGTGCGCCCCCAACTTCCGTAGTAAACAGTTGCGACTAAAGTCAAAACTTATACTATATAGGTCATTTATTCTCTCGGTGGTCCTGTATGCATGTGTGGCCTGGGCTAATGCCTCCAAAACTGCCCTCAAACAACTCCAAACCCTCCAAAACCTCTCCCTCAGAAAAATCCTCTCTGCTCCACTCCTCACCACCACCCAAACTCTTCACCTCGAAACTCATATCCCGTTCATCCCGGAGGCAATAGACAAAAGAGCAATGGCGGCATGGACGCGCATTAGGAACCACGAAAATGACGTGATCGCTAACATCGGCAAAGGCGAGCCGAAGCACCGCAAACATACTAGGATAAAAATGTTCTAGAAGCGGCTTGGCTCGTCGACTAATGCGCGTCCACGCAACCTCGTCCCTAAGCCACATACATGTTCCGGCAGAGGCCCTCGCCTCGGAAAATATTCAGGAGCTGCCACCGCGGGACAGTGTATATAGTGTCAAAACTGTAAATAGTGTAGTGCGCTGGGACGCATATTTCTGGTGTGCCCAGTGAAGATGTGTGTGTATGTGTGTACGAGTGTGTGTGTGGGTGAATGCGTGCGTGTATGTGTCTGTATATAATTTGTAAATATGTACATATGTATATATAACCCAAAGACGAAACAGACAAAAGACAAAAGAAAACTATTCTTCGTGACCTACAGATGGTCACCGTATGGGTTTTTTGTAGACACCGAAAAAGTGTATATATAAACAAAGCCAAATGTAAAAAAATGTTAAATATAGCCTGTAAGCCGGGCCCATTGTACCGGCACCAGGCCAACACTTTTCTAATAAATAACTTGAACTTGAACGTGACCTACAGATGGTCACCGTATGGGTTTTTTGTAGACACCGAAAAAGTGTATATATAAACAAAGCCAAATGTAAAAAAATGTTAAATATAGCCTGTAAGCCGGGCCCATTGTACCGGCACCAGGCCAACACTTTTCTAATAAATAACTTGAACTTGAACTTTCGTCACTTATGCCCAATTTTAAACGGTGTCTCCGTTTGTGTTAGCAATTGTTAACCTATATCATGGTTAAACCATGGGTTCTGAATGTATATGAGTTTTTTCATAACTTGCAAAACTTTAATTATGCTAGCTTATACAGATTCCAAGAGGTCTTAGTGTATATTTCATTGTGGTTCAGCAATTGGAACCTTACCTGTACCAAAGGTCCTTAATTACTTTCTCTACGACCCAAAACTTCGATGTTGAGATTTCGCCGGAAATATAAGTTTTGAGGCTCCCTGAATAAAAAAAATAAAAAAAAAGCATTTTTAGAAAAAGGTCCGTGTGAGTGTCTGTCAGTCTGTGGACAATATGACTCAGAAACCAAAAGTCGGTTAAAACCAAAGTTGAAATTTAAGCTTAATGTCTTTCAGGGATACAAAACCAAGATTTTTAAGAAAATTGCCCCACCCTAAACTACCCTTTAAATGGAATTTTTTTTGAAAATTTTGATTTTCTTAAATTGCCTGTAATGATTTTGATTAAAATGACATATGTTTGAGATATTTTTATGACAAATGAAATGCATATTTTTAATTCTCTGGCTATAGCCCATGAAGTCCTATTTACTCTGGACGACTTTTGCATAACTGGTAAACCGTTAGAGATAGATCAAATCTTACTGTACAGAAACTGTAGATCTTGCTAAACACTATTTACGTCTAAATAAATTTATTTGTAGAGTGAACCATTTCGGAGATATTGTTCGTTATTTGTGTAAGTTTTGGAGAACTTATACTTCTGTCAAGTGGAAAATCGCTATTTACTTTTTTAGGTTAGCCGTGCAAAGAGAACGAAATTTGAGAGCTTTAAAAGATTTGACTATCGCTCAAAGCCTACTGTATTCCCATATTCCTGTTGCACGTGTAAGAAAAGCAATAGGATAATTTCTGCAAATGTTTGTCTCAACTAACACGAAGAAGATAGAAGAATAAGGGAAGCTGCAGAGATGATAACTTTGATGACTTATCTTGCCTCTAATGGAGCTCCTATTTATTTATCCGAATAAACAACAATACAAACGTTTCAAATATTATACTGTACGCCTGCCTACCTTATTTATATTCTAAGCAAGAATGCATGGAGTTGACAATGATGTATCAGGAGCCACCTCAGAATGGGGTGGCAGAGCCCAGCCCAACAAGTTTTTGCGAGCTCTGGGCCGCTGCTGGTGACATGTACGTTCTCAGTCAGAAAAATATCGCCATGCCGGCGAAACAGCTTTAGTGAGGGAGCCATTGACGTTCTCCACATTTTAGTGCAAGACATAGTGCCAACTGGTCCTTCAAAAACAGAAGAACAAGCCCACGTATGTTTATTATCTGCGTGTACTAATAAACAGTTACAGGATATTTACTCTCGAGGTTTATGCCAGCTTCAACAACCATGATAAGTATTTTATTCCACTCAAAAATTCAATGTCGAGATTTCACAGGAAAGATATTTTTGAGACCACCTAAAAAAAAAGAAAAAAAAAATAGAAAATTTTACGTGTGTGTATGCGCGGTGTGTGTGTGTCTGTCAGCCTTTGGGTAGCACTTTCGAAAAACTTTCCATGTAAAGTGTAGTTTAGGGTGGGGCTATTTTCTTCAAAATCTTCGTGTTGCATCCTTGAAAGACATTAAACTTAAATACCAGCTTTGGTTTTTAACCGACTTTTCGTTTTTGAGTTATGGTGTCCACAGACTGACACACACAGACACACACGAACCTTTTGCTAAAAATCTGATGTGTTGCACTCACATGACTTTCTCTACTCTTGAACTAACCATTCTTACAAACTCTTATTCCTATATCTTCTTTCTTGTTAGTTGAGATAAACATTTGTACAAATTACCTTATTGCTTATTTCCTTGTAGGTGCAAGGGGAATATTAGAATACAGTAGGCTTTGTGCGCTAGTCAAATGTTTGAGATTCTGTTGTCTTTGCACAGTTAACGTATAAAAAATGAACAACAATGATCCATTTCACGAAAGTTCTAAGTTTTCCGAAACTCACACACATAACAAGGAATAGCTCCGAAATGGTTCACCCTACAAGAAAATTTATCGAGACATAAATTGTGTATTTTAGCAAGATCTGCATTTTTTGTCCAGTAAGATTTTGTCTATCTCTAACGGTTTACCAGTTATGCAAAAGTCGTCCAGAGTAAATACGACTACAGGGGCTATAGCCAGAAAATTCAAGATATACATTTCATTTGCCATCAAAATATCTCAAACATGTGATATTGTAATCAAAATCGTTACAGCTATTTACAAGAAAATCAAAATTTTCGAAAGATTTTCCATGTAAAGGGTAGTTTAGGGTGGGGCTATTTTCTTCAAAATCTTCTTGTCGCATCCTTGAAGGACATTAAACTTAAATACCAACTTTGGTGTTTAACCTACTTTTCGTTTTTGAGTTATGCTGTCTACAGGCTGACAGACTGACACACACACACACACACACACACACACACACACACACACACACACACACACACACACACACACACACACACAGAGAGAGAGAGAGAGATACACAAACACGGACCTTGTTCTAAAAATGGTTTTTTTTTTTTTTTTGGATTCTACTTTACCAGTAGAGAAAGCAATATACGCAATTTTTTTATTAATGGATGAAAAATTTTGTAAAACGATTTGCATTCCGTTTACAACATTGAAAATTATAGTAGTTAAATAGTTATGATAATAAACATACAAACTTTCTAACAAATTTGATATATCTCCCCAGAGATATGATTTTTTCTGTCAACGGAGGAAAAAAATACATTTTGCAAGTTAACGCCGTTTTAATAAAGCTTTTCATTGTTTGACTTAATATTTTTAATGTACTATATCACCAATATTTGTTATCCTGTTATAATATTTTTCTGTTTTGCAGACCTTGAAGGCCCTTGCTCTTGGGAGAATTTCCATATCACTTTATCTTATGGAAAATGTTTTATATTGTCGTATTCAGCGATTTATTGACGACATATTTTTTTAGTACAAACCAAGTTTTCAGTTTCAATTTTCTCGCTTCCTTCCTCAGTCTTGCTTGAGGCTTTTCTTCAGGTTTCGCCAGTCTATGAAGTTTGCTGACGTTCTGATGACAACCAGGCCTCGAGAATTGAATTTAATAACTAGCTTTTGCCATTCGACATTCTTTTCCCTTTTTCGTGCTGACGTCACTGGTTGTTTTATTTTCTAAAGCGGTGAAATGCTCCTGTGCCGGCTGCAACAGCGTCCTTCTTTTGGCGGGAATCATATTCGATTCTTCTTCCCTTTTCACCTTCGCTTTCGCTTTTTTATCAGTCAGCTGATAAGGCAGTTGATTTTATTAAATGTTTTTATTTGGAAAACCAGCGGAAGTCACTAAGAGGAAGTGGTAAGGACGGCTATGCATATTATGTATGAGAGATACCAAGGTTGATGGTAACATTCGAGAGGACCTATATTCGATTCCCGCGACCATCTTTTCCCTTTATTCCGTTTTCTTCTCATCCTTCAGTGCTCTTCTAGGTTTCGTGGCATACTGTGGTGCCAGATAGATATACTTCGTTTGGTTTATCTTGTCTCAGGCCTAAGGAAACAGAAATAGATATGTAAAAATAGACTCAATGACAACTTACAGAGGGGGCTAGACCGAAAGGCGACCTTTGTGTCTATGCCCCTAATAGAGTATGACATTAAATTCCCCAACCGATTCGTACTTTCCCGGTAGAGCACAAGGAAATCTCACATAAGAGATAAATACCCCAAGGGCAACTTATAAAACTACTGTATGTCCTGGAATGAAGTAAATTACAGCTGGTGAGCGGAAGATCCGTGGTTCAAATCCCGGCTATGGCATTGAATTTTTCAGTCCCGATTCCACCTCTTAAACATTTAACCACACACGACTTGTGTGTTTAAAAACACCGGCAGCAAGTTTGATCGCATAAATAAATAATAATTACTATTTCAGTTTAATAGTTTTCAATGAGGCAAAAGGAAGATTTGGAAGAAAATTACTCTTGAAGACCTTTGCATAACTGGTAAACCGTTAGATATAGACTACAAAACTGTAGATCTCGTTAAAAAAATTATGCCCAGGTGGATTTTTTCGTGGAATGAACCGTTTTGGAGGTATTTCTTGTGTGAGTTTTGCAATAGAGCGTTCTGAAATGGGTGGGCGGTATTCATATTCACCTTGCACGTGCGAGAAAATCAGCAATAAGATAATTTCTGCATAAGTTTGTCTAAACTAACATAAGGATTCGATACTGAAAACGGCATCAAAGGTGTCACACATGCCTTTGTTGTCAATCTGCACGCATGCCATGGTACGATTTTTACAGGGTTAAACACGCAGTTAGTTTATAAAATCTGTGAATATGAGCGTAACTTAATGTAGATAACTGTTGCGCAGTACAAAGACATTCAGCACTATTATGCAGATAAAAAGGTAGCATTTACTGAGAAACACAGTTTGCCACTCTAGCAGGCGTGGCGCAAGTGGCGTGCACAGTACATATCCACGACACCCGCATTGCGTGAAACTCCCGTACATTAGCGGGCTTGCACCAGTCCTTAATTTATACCTAACTGATTCTTCTCATTAATTTTAACATTAGTTTAGTAATTTCTGCCACTGAGTTTAACACTAGTTTTCATTATTTGCACGTGTTTCTTTGTTTATCACGCATTTAGCACCTAGAAACCGGGTGAGCCATTTTAAACAATCACGGAAACTATTTCTAAAACGAATAAAAAGCTACAAAGTGATTTTTGAAGAATTAACAGTTACTTTCTCTACTGTAAGTAGCAGTATTGTGTTCCACCCAAAAATTCGATGTCGAGATTTCACGGGAAATATGTTTTGAGACCCCCTCAATCCAAAATAAAGCATTTTTAGAAAAAGGTCCGTATGTGTGTTTGTGTGTGTGTGTGTGTGTGTGTGTGTGTGTGTGTGTGTGTGTGCGCGCGCGCGTGTGTGTCAGCCTGGGGACAGCATTACTCAAGAACGAAAAGTAGGTTAAAATACAAAGCTAATATTTAAGTTTAATGTCTTTCAAGAATGCGACCTGAAGATTTTGAAGAAAACAGCCCCAACCTAATCTACCCTTTACATGGAAAATTTTTCGAAAGTTTTGATTTTCATTAAAATGTCATATGTTTGAGATATTTAATGACAAATGTAATGTATATCTTGAATTTTCTGGCTATAGCTCCTGTAGTCATATTTATTCTGGACGACTTTTGCATAACTGATAAACCGTTAGAGTGAGTGAGTGTATTGGGTTTAAGGGCCCGTCGACAACTTGGTCATTAGGGCCCCGATAAACCGTTAGAGATAGACCAAATCATACTACACAAAAATGGAGATATTGCTAAAATACACAATTTATGTTCCAATAAATTTTCTTGTAGGGTGAACCATTTCGGAGATATTCCTTGTTATGTGTGTGAGTTTCGCAAAACTTAAAACTTTCGTGAAATGGAACATCGTTGTTCAATTTTTTATATGTTAAGCGTGCAAAGAGAACAGAATCTCAAAGCTTTAAAAGATTTGACTATCACACAAAGCCTACTGTATTCTAATATTCCCCTTGCACCTACAAGAAAATAAGCAATAAGATAATTTGCTCAAATGTTTATCTCAACTTACACGAAGAAGATATAGGAATAAGAGTCTGTAAGAATGGTTAGTACAAGAGTAGAGAAAGTCATGTGAGTGCCTCACATCAGATTTTTTATATTTAGTTTCATTGCAAAGCAATACTAGTTTACGAATTAAATTACAGCTACTCAAAGGGCATACGAGAGAGAATTTGTTGTTCGGAAGCCTCCCCAAAGAAACACAATACTGGTGCTGGTAAAGAAATTCGAAACAGCTGGATTTCTGGAGAGTGAAGAAACTAAAATCGTTCATCTAGGCGTCCCATGGTTATTGTTGACGTAAGAGCACAACTGGAGCAGTCATCCAAAAATCATTGACCCAGGAGACAGCTACTCAACAGAGTTGGGAAAAGTGCAAGCCATATAGGATTACGATTGGGTTGTGCCTTATGCAGGATGGAGAATATTTTCAATATTTGCTATAGAGGTAACTAATATCCCAAAATTCCTTTTCAATTTACTTATAAGAAAAGCTTTCACAGTGATGATTATTAATAAGAGCTTCTCGGATGAGATGTTAATAAAGTCCTTTGGCCATGAAAAAAAATTTTACAGGAGGAAAAAAAAAAAAAAAAAAAAAACAGAAACCTAACCTAGAAAAAACATGAAATGAAATCTATTTTGAAGCTGCCCGGGCGCAATGAATTTCAGCCAAATATTACATTACGAACTAAGATCAAAGTTGAACGGAGAGTTGATGATCTCAGATGAGTTTAATGGAATGGTGTTCGACGCTGATCTCAGTTCATGTTCTGACCTTAGATCTATTCACGGTGGCTTTTCTGGAAATCGAGGTTTCTTGAAACTTCTATTGTAACAAGCCCCTGAACATTGAACGCTTCTGGAAAATGTTTGCAGCGGCATTTGTTTTGAGCAGCCGTTGTTGTCTGCCTTGAGCGCCTAAAGAATGCCTTAACCCTCTTTATATTCAATTTAGCTAGCTTCAGTACTTTCTGAAACTATTTATGGCAGCTAATATCATTCATAGAAAAAGATATTCAAAGCAAAACTGGAGAAAACACTTCCTATATACCCATCCAAAGAAGGAAACCACACAGGAGCAACCACGCCGAGCAGTGGTACCAATTTATACAGTAAAACTTCCCTTAAATTATGGGCAAGGTTTATCTCTCTACTCCAAACTATGCAGGGATAATGATGATTTTAGAATTGAAATTAAAAACGGCAAATACAGTACCAATATACTATATTGATAAAATATATGTAAAACTAAATTGCAAAATCCAAATAATGACTACGTAAAACACTAAAAATGCAATTTGTTGGCACTTTTTGCCAATTAATCTCTACATTAACATATCGTTGGTGTTCTTTGTGAAATTCTATTCCAAATTTAAACATAAGTTCTCACATTTAACTTCTAAAGTGTGAATAAAAACTCTCTTACTCCCTTCAGGGAAAACTTATGTGCGTGAGTAATGCACTCCAGCAATGTGAAATTCTGTGGTGGTAATCTGTTACGTTTACAGGATTTAAATCCACGAAATAAAGCAGTTACTTAAAGTGCCACAGACAGACGTGTCCCTTGTAGGCTATTTTTAAAGCTATTCCTGCCAGTCTCACATTTTTCATATTTCTGAAGCCCTCATTGGACAGAAGGAGCCCACGAGGACTGTTAAAACTAAGCAGAGAAAAGCTTTCATGGACGATAAACCTTTTACAGGACAGTGTCCCCTCAGAGGGCACCAGAACACAACGGACAGACATTTGGGCCCGTTTATTCTACAAACAGCGCCAAGAAAAATCACCAGATTTTATATCGTTTTCTGGGGTCTTTTGAGGCGTGTTCTTCAACTCATCTATCACAGAATGTGGTGGCTTCATGACACAACAATAAGGGGAAAAACATGGGAGGTTAATGCCTTTGCTTTTTCTGAAAAGATCCAGTAATACATATTTATTATTTACACACACACACACACAAACTTGTCAGATATCTATGCTGGCGAGGTAACCATATTATATATTTCTACTTTCTCGACTACGTATAGAAAAGTAGAGAAAGTATTGTATTCCACAAAAAAATTCGATGTAGAGATTTCACCGGAAATACTTCTGTCAGCCTCTGTATATGCTTTGAGACCTCCTGAATCCAAAAGAAGTATTTTTACAAACAGGTCCGTGTGTGTGTGTGTGTGTCTCTCTCTCTCTCTGCGTGTCTGTGGACAGCATAACTCAAAAACGAAAAGTCGGTTAAAAACCTAAGTTGGTATTTAAGTTTAATGTCTTTTAAGGATGCGACACGAAGATTTTGAAGAAAATAGCCCCACCCTAAACTACCGCCTACATGGACAATTTTTCGAAAATTTTTATTTTCTTGAAAATGGCTCTAACGATTTTGATTAAAATGCCATATGTTTGAGATATTTTGATGACAAATGAAATGTATGTCTTGAATTTTCTGGCTATAGCCCCTGTAGTCGTATTTAATCTGGACGACTTTTGCATAACTGGTAAACCGTTAGAGATAGACCAAATCATACTATACAAAAATGTAGATCTTGCTACAATACACAATTTATGTCAACATAAATTTTCTTGTAGAGCGAACCATTTCGGAGATATTCCTTATAATGTGTGTGAGTTTCGGAAAACGTAACTTTCGTGAAATGGATCATCGTTTTTCATTTTTTTATATGTTAAGCGTGCAAAGACAACAGAATCTTGAAGTTTTAAAACATTTGAATATCGCACAAAGCCTATTGTATTCTAATATTCCCCTTGCACCTACAAGGAAATAAGCAATAAGATAATTTGTACAAATGTATATCTCAACTAACACGAAGAAGATATAGGAATAAGAGCTTGTAAGAAAGGTTAGTACAAGAGTAGAGAAAGTCATGTGAGTGCAATATATAAAATTGTTGTACACAGTCACTTATAATTTTGATACATTTGTAAGAATAAAGATTAGAAGATAGAGACAAATATATTTATATGGTTTACATGACTATCACAATTTATATTATGGCAATAAATTTGTGTTATATGCCTAATGGATATATGTGTTTAATGAATACCATTCAAGTTTTAATCTGCATCCCCTGGAAACCTTCTCGCACATATATATTATACATTTCGTTAACCTAGGCACTCATCAAGTTTTCCCCTTAGATTTTAACCCCTGCAAAACGTGTCTTCCTCTAGCCATAAGGTATGTCTTTATGAAAAACTGAATGCCCTCACTACGTCTTTCTCTTTTAGCTCTGTTACTTATCAGGAAGTTAACTTTGGAAATTTTCCTTGTGGCCTTTCTGGAAAACACGTTCAATATTTCAGTTTACTCAAAGTAATAAGATAAAAAAATAAATAAATACAACTGAAAGCACAAAGCCCATCATAATCTAAGCCTTACTATTTTGTTAAGCATTAATAAGGGCTTTTCAACAAAAGTTCGTACAGGTTTTCATTTTTATTCTGTAAAGAAAAATATTTATCTTTGCTTTTGAAATGGAGTTTCTGAATAGGCATAGTGTCATAATTCAGCAGTTGGCACTAATGGAACTGGTTTGTTTCTAAATGAAAAGTAAACAGAATTAACATTTACTGTGTGTATTTATAACATATTCATTATTTATAAAATTTTGATATAACCTGCGGCTATAAACTTTTTCAGATATATTTTACTGTACGAAGCATTCCCGGAATTATTCGACAATCTCGCATGGTTTTGTGGTAATATTTACAATCATTTTTAAAAACTCTGAACGTAATAAGGATTCATAACCCTCAGGATGGTTTTCTTATGACGTAATTCTTCTAGTCTGATCATGGTTTAATAATAATAATTTTTTTTTAATTTAGTTCTATCTGGACGTTTTCCTCTGAAAGCCTTGACTTTTGTCTTTTCTAATGAGATTTTTAATTGTACTCTCCACATATTGTTTTTAATTTTTATATGGCCTTTTATAAGTTATTTTATTTATTCTGGATAATTATTTGCTCATCTACGAGTAAAAGAAACGTTCTGCCTGCAATTAAAATCCTTTAAAGCTACCTTAGTAAAATTTGTGGGAGAAAAGAATTACTAATCAATGAATTTCAGGGTATGTTTGGATCTAACTGGAGAATGTTACGGACCTAGTCTGCAATTGCTGTACTGTTAATTACTTTGCACGAACTTTTCCCATGCACGAATACCTCTACACAGAGACGCATTAAGTGGTTGTTTGTAAATGACGGTATCCATTGTTAAACGGGCTTTCTTGTACAGGTTCGTACCCAGGCAGGTAAGAGGATGAGGCGATAATCGGCCCCCTGCTCCTGTGAGACAAGCTGTGGGGGTGGGTGTGTCAGTGGCGGTGGCAGCAGCTACTGTAGCCCGCTCCTCTTTCTCCCTCTCTCTGGGTAGTATTGATCTGTGTGACCCCATGAGGTCGCAGCAGGCCGGGCGGGTGCACTAGCGGCAGTTAGACAGAGACGGAAACTCGAATTTACAACCAGAAGTGGGCAAAAGGAGGGGAGGGGGAGAGAATCTAAGGGGGAATTTGGTATTGGAGTAAGTCACAACCAACCCCTTCTCCAACCACTGTGCTATTTTTCTTCCGCTTCTTGTATCCCCGCTTCTTTTTCTTTTATATTTTGTTTTCTATCTTCTTCTGTTGCCTATTCGGCTGTGCCATTAAAATATGCATCTGTATGCGTGTGTTCTGCAGCACGTAAGATAAAATGGGTCCAGAGAGGAGGCTGTGAACTTGAAAGTACGTACGTAGGTAACTCCTGCGGATCGCTGGCTGGATGGCTTCTCAAGTTAAGAGCTCATAAACTTTAGAATGCTGACAGTAAAGAGGATTCACCGTTCTGTTGCGGCATCAAACTTCTATAGTGTAATTGTCTACAGCTTTCCTGGCGTACCCATACCTGAACTATCGTCAAAATATTCTAAAATTTAAATCTTTTAAAGCTGGTCACTATATGAAAGTCTTGAAATTCCTTTCTCTTTGAACGGCCAAGAGATAAAAAGGTGAATAACTATCTTCCATTTGAGAAAGGTTTGAACATTGCAGAACTCAAAGAAATTACTCTGAAATGGTTCACTTCACAAAAAATGCAATTGATATAACTGTTTTAAAGAGATCTAAATTTTTGTATAGTAAGATTTGGTCTATGTGTTACGGTTTATCAGTTATGTAAAAGTCATCCAGAGTAAACAGGACTACATAGGCTATAGCCAGATAATTGAAAATATACACTTCATTTCCTATAAATATATATTAAGCATATGGATTTTAGACAAAAGTTTCGAAAATTGTTTCATATAAAGTAAGGTAGTTTAGTGTGGAAGAATCTTCTTCCAAATCCAGGGATTTGACCTGGTTTGTGGATGTAAACAGGTCGGGCGCTATTGCTTTCGTGTAATGTTTTGGGAGCTAACGCTTGTAATTGGCCTACACTCGCACTGTAAACTCGGAAGGACAAGACAGGGTATATGTTTATGTTCTCAAGAGGCATCGTTGCGCTGTTTATCTAATGAGCTAGGGAAAGTGACACTCACGCAAATGTCGAGAGCTATCACTGGTTTAAATTAATGTAATGACTTCCCTTCCTATGTGTGAAATATGAGATAGCCTCAGCTTGGAAATTAAGTTGTAAAATCACATGCAGAACGTGTGGAGATTTACAACTATTTGAATGCAAAATCGCCATAAAGTTCAAGGTATAAATTATAAATATTTCTAGTGCAGTATAGCATCTATACCGAATAGGGAAAAACTCAGAAAAACCCGTATTCCAGCACCACTAACCGAAATTCAAATTCGCGATATCTTGGATTTGAGTAGATAAATTACCTTAATACCACAGAGGCGAACTCAATTATACTTGTGCTGCCCTCTGTTATGCTGCATTTGAACCCATGCTTAGCTTATCACCGCCTTTTTACGCTAAAATTTTTTTACATATTATTTTTCCGCATCAGTTCTACTTGCTGAATATACAGTCGCGAATCGCACACCAGGGGCGCATTCAGTAGTTGAGCTTACCTTTATCTCCCCCGCCAAAGTAAAAGTAACCTCACCTGAAAAGAGAAAAAATACTAAATTAAAATCTTCAGATCATTAAATTCTTAAACGTTAATACAGTATAATTTTCTTTGTGCTCAGATGTATGTTTTTCCATGTATGTTAGGTAAGGATTTAAGGGCGCCTCTGCAGACATCATTTTGCCGACGACTGCGCAATAGAGAGTGCGCAGTTTGCTGTTTTAACCACCCTAAGTACACACAAAAGGAAATTTGGAACCCCAAAAGATTAATCGGTTTTCGAGGAAGCTTTGATATGACATATACGTATTTTTAATAATGGGTGGTAATTCATTTTAGAGAAAGGCACACTTTGAAATACATTGCTTGTTATTTGAATGTTATCGAAAAAGATTATTTCGTTCTTCTAAATTGGCTATAATAATGTTTAAGATATTTTCACTAGAAATTAAATTTATACCTTAAATTTTCATGGAATATCCTCTGAAATCTTCGTTTTCAATTATTTTTCCATTATCGTGACAGATTACACATAGTCTTCACAAAAAACCCTAATATCTTGTTAAAGCGCACAAAGTTTTGCATTTCTGTGACATTTCTTATTATTAGTTTGAATTTTCCAATACTAAAAGTTTTTTCACACGAGAGTCGTAATTCCGTTGTTTTCCTCTACTATGTTGCAAATAGATCGGAATTTTAAAACCATCACAGAGCAAAAAGCTCTTAAAACATTTGATTAATGCTTAAAACTAGTACTTTCCTCTATGCTCCGTGTATTTACAAGGAAGCGTGTAATAAAATCATTTTTATAAATGGTGTATGTTCATTAATAAAAAGAAGAAGAATATGCATATTTACTTTCTCTACTGGTAAGTAGGGCAAGTATTGTATTCCACCCAAAAAAATCGATGTAAGGACCCCTGAAAAAAAAAAAGCATTTTTAGAAAAAGGTCCGTGTGTGCGTATATGTGTGTGTGAGTGTGTATGACTGTGTGTCTGTCTGTCAGTCTATGGACAGCATAACTCAAAAAAGAAAAGTTGGTATTTAGGTTTATTGTTAAGTTTAAGGGCCTGAAAATGCTAGTGGCCTAGGCCTTACGAATACGTAGATGTGTATAACTCATTTACTTACAATGCCAACATAACCGAGAAGGCCATGAAATTGTTCTATCCCAACCGCACCCCCCCCCCCCCCCAAATAAAAACTTTCTCACATCCCTTGTGAGCATTCTCAGGTTACTCTAGGAATAATACTTTGTGTAGCAGTTTAGGTAACATTCCTAGTCATGGACATACCTTTGTGGTGTTTAGCGAGTACCCGTCTTACATGGCGGCCTGGAGGCGAAAGCGGAGAAAGCCGGAGCCCTCAAAGGCTGCGTCATGGCATGCGGGGAATTTGAACCTACAGAAATGCCTGCAGGACCTCCTCACCATTTACTTTTCTATTACGTTCACAGCATCCACGAATACTGCCTCCAAAACGTTACTATCTCTGCAACGAGATAAATCTGATGTGTTGCACTCACATGACTTTCCCTACTCTTGTACAAACCATTCTTACAAACTCTTATTCCTATATCTTCTTCGTGTTAGTTGAGATAAACATTTGTACAAATTATCTTATTGCTTATTTCCTTGTAGCTGCAAGGGGAATATTAGAATACAGTAGGCTTTGTGCGATAGTCAAATGTTTTAAAGCTTTGAGATTCTGTTGTCTTTGCACACTTAACATATAAAAAAATGAACAACGATGATCCATTTCACGAAAGTTCTAAGTTTTCCGAAACTCACACACATAACAAGGAATATCTCCGGAATGGTTCACCCTACAAGAAAATTTATTGAGACATAAATTGTGTATTTTAGCAAGATCTACATTTTTTGTATAGTATGATTTGGTCTATCTCTAACGGTTTACCAGTTATGCAAAAGTCGTCCAGAGTAAATACGACTACAGGGGCTATAGCCAGAAAATACAAGATATACATTTCATTTATCATCAAAATATCTCAAACATATGACATTTTAATAAAAATCGTTAGAGCCATTTTCAAGAAAATCAAAATTTTCGAAAAATTTTCCATGTAAAGGGTAGTTTATGGTGGGGCTATTTTCTTCAAAACCTTCGTGTCGCATCCTTGAAAGACATTAAACTTAAATACCAACTTTGGTTTTCCTTTCTGAGTTATGCTAAATATTGTAAATGTCTAATAGAATTTATTTTGTCTAATCGTATAATGATAAAATAAGTATTGGAATATAAGAGCTATGAACATAAAAACAGATCGCTTCGTGATTTACGGCTTAAGAATTCCATACGTTCCAAGTAAGTGGCTCGAATAGCACTAAAATAGTTTGCTCTCAACGGCAGTTTAGTAATACAACGCACCACAAGCAGCTCAAAGCATTTAAAAAGTACACTGGTCAAGTGATTTTATTATATTTTTACCTCCTAGCTTAATGGACACAATTCCCACTCTTTCTCTTGCAACATTCTTTGAACTGCAAAAATGCCGAGCCGATTAAGAGATTCTCTCAGTGGGACTGTTTAACAGGTAAAGCATTAAAATATGGTCGCAAAATACACTTCAGATCCATTAGAATTACTTTCCTTTGATGAGTTTTAAACCTCCTTTTTAATCTGTTGATTCACTGAGCTTTAAATCCACTTATTCACGAGGGATTTTCTTCAAACGGGCTTTCCATCCATTTTTATTTGTTATCGGTGATGTTGATTCCAATATAAAAGGAATGGAGATATTAACATCCCTATGGTTTATACATTTACCACCCATTCCATTGAGAATTAAAGGTATTTATTGCCTTTGAAGGGTTTTAGCTTGTTTTTTCAGTCGGTATAGGTTATGTAACGTAAAGGAACACCAATATATAGAGAGAAAGGGATGAAGTGAAAGAAATACCGCAAGTATACGTGTCACAGAGACGCGCGGAAGTCCTCAGCTTGAAGACTCGCCTCACTGCTACCTAGAGATGACAGTGAACGACCCATCGACCAGGCAACCCTCTGGTGACAAGCGAAGTGCCCTTTTCTTTGAGAAACAATTTACGCCATCTGTCCGTCCTAATTTCATGCCACACGTCACAAACGTAAGGAAAGCCAATGAAAAGAGAAAGATGGCAAGGAAATTACGGTACAACAAAATAAAACTCTATGTGTAACACTGGAAACTATTTTCTTAACCCAGGGTCAAGATTCCATATTTCTAAATTTATTAACAATTTCCAAACAATTACACTACAGCATTTATAATTTGCAGATTATATGATAAAAATCTGTTGTGTTGCACTCACATGACTTTCTCTACTCTTGTACTAACCATTCTAACAAACTCTTATTCCTATATCTCCATGTTAGTTAAGATAAACATTCATACAAATTATCTTATTGCTTATTTCCTTGTAGGTGCAAGGGGGATATTAGAATGCAGTAGACTTTGTGCGACAGTCAAATCTTTTTGACCTTTCAAATTCCGTTCTCTTTGCACGATTAATATATAAAAAAAATGAACAACGTTGTTGCATGTCGATAAAGTTCTAAGTTTTCCGAAACTCACACACATAACAAGGAATATCTCCGAAATGGTTCACCCTACAAGAAAATTTATTGAGACATACATTGTGTATTTTAGCAAGATCTACATTTTTTGCATAGTATTATTTGGTCTATCTCTAACGGTTTACCAGTTATGCAAAAGTCGTCCAGAGTAAATACCACTACAGGGGCTATAGCCAGAAAATTCAAGATATACATTTCATTTGTCATAAAAATATCTCAAACATATGGCATTTTAATCAAAATCGTTAGAGCCATTTTCAAGAAAATAAAAATTTTCGAAAAATCTTCCATGTAAAGGGTAGTGTAGGGTGGGACTATTTTCTTTAAAATCTTCTTGTCGGATCATTGAAAGACATTAAACTTAAATGCCAAGTTTGGCTTTTAATCGACTTTTCGTTTTTGAGTTATGCTGTCCACAGACTGACAGACACACGGAGAGACACACACACACGGACCTTTTTCTACAAATGCTTTTTTTTTTTTTTTTTTTTTTTTTTTGGATTCAGGGGGCCTCAAAACAATATTTCCGGTGAAATCTCGACATCGAATTTTTGGGTGGAATACAATACTTCCCCTACTTACCAGTAGAGAAAGTAAAAATAAAATTGAAGTTTAAAAGTATCAACATTTGACAATAAACATAGATTTATTATTTACTAGTATTCAATAGTTAATTATTTTCCAATCACTCAGTAATTCTATAATTTAAGTAAACCCGAGCACAAGAGCCCATGAAAAAAACATGGGGGGGGGGGGGGGGGGGAGGTCGCCGCGGGAATCAAACCCACGGTGTCCCACGTTACGCGGAGCTATCTCTCTCATTTTATAAGAAGTAAAGAGGATCCATAAGAGGCAAATTAAACTAATTACTTCGTTGCTGCAGTTTAAAAAGCTCCTGGACCGATAGCCAATTAGTAGGTATTTAAATAACAATACAAGCTAACTGCACTTCTATTTCGTGTAATACCTGACACAATTTCAATAAAATATCTTATATACTGGGGATTTTTAAAACTCCACGGTTGCATCACTTTAATAATAAAACTAGGTCACGGAAAAAAATGCTCGGCGCTTAAAGAAATGTTAGAAGTTTTGCCCCTCATCAGGGAGTATCCCTCAACACATACATACATGTTCGCAGGGGATTACCAGGCCCCAGGAAGGTAACAGTCGCTATATTTCTGCTTCTCTGCTTCCATACTGTCCGTTTGTCCGTTTGTCCCACATGTTGACGGAAAGGTAACAGATTTTTCATTTTCCCCTTTTGACAGCAGATGCAAAGCTGTCCTTTTATGTAGGGAAAACGCCATTCTATGGACCTGGTGTTGATCTATGTGAAGGGGTTGCGTCTGGAGGGCGGAGGGGGGGGGGGGGTTGTGCTTTTAAAACCGCTGGACTACAGAGGTACCTGCTTTTTCTGTGGAACATAATTGTATTAATTTTCCTTGCGTCTGTAACCATGACTTCATCTACAAAATGCTGAAGGGAACGAAATAAACTGCTAAAACATACGTTACAGGGTTACAGCATAACTCAAAAACGAAAAGTCCGTTAAAATCCAAAGTTGGTATTTAAGTTTAATGTCTTTCAATGCGACACGACGATTCTCAAGAAAATAGCCTCACCTTAAACTACCCTTTACATGGAAATTTTTCGAAAATTATGATTTTCTTGAAAATGCCTCTAACGATTTTGATTAAAATGTCATATGTTTGAGATATTTTGATGACAAATGAAATGTATATTTTGAATTTTCTGGCTATAGCTCCTGTAGTGGTATTTACTCTCGACGACTTTTGCATAACTGGTAAACTGTTAGAGATAGACCAAATCGTACTATACAAAAAATGTAGATCTTGTTAAAATACACAATTTATGTCCACATAAATTGTCTTGTAGGGTGAACCATTTCGGAGATATTCCTTGTTATGTGTGTGAGTTTCGGAAAACTTAGAACTTTCGTGAAATGGATCATCGTTGTTCACTTTTTTTATATGTTAAGTGTGCAAAGACAGCACAATCCTAAACATTTGACTATCGCACAAACCCTACTGTATTCTAATATTCCCCTTGTACCTACAAGGAAATAAGCAATAAGATAATTTGTACAAATGTTTATCTTAACTAACACGAAGGCGAGTTTATAGAATCTAGGAGGCATGTGCTAAGACAGTATGTTCCCTGTATCAGTAACTTTTAATCACGAACTACAACATTTTAATCCAACATTATTATCATCATTGCCATCACCTTTATCTTCATCTCCTTCTTCTTTGTTTTATAAGGATTAAAATATTCAATTTGTTTGACTCTTATCGTTTCTCTGATTTCTCCGTCATTTTTTAAACGTAAGCTTTATGTTTTAGCATTTTCTTCAATAATGCCACTGACTTCAGTATTCTCACATTTTCCCCTTTAATTTGAAAGTAAGCATTTTGCTAACGCACTTGCTTGATTTCTTGTCGAGTAATGTGTAACGACTTATATTGCCTTTCCTGGTTCTTGTGCGATCGTTAAAGGAATCGTCTTTAACCTTGTTAAATTCCGGAGATTTCACTAGCGTACGTATATTTTTGCTGCATTTTTATTGCTTCCTCCGGAGTGATTATTCCTGGGTGGCTGCCGTGTCGCAGAACCGGGAGATTCTGTCGGAATTAGGCCTGCCTCGGTGATTTCCTTCCCTTGTACTTATCTGCTCAAGAGATTCAGGAGCACAGGTAGGCAGAATACGCAACAGTCTCTTCTCAGGTAGATTTCATGCCGATACACAATACTTGCCCCACATACGAAATCACTGTTTAAAGGAAATCTTTGTTAACGTTGAGTTTCCGCATTTGAAGTTCCTAATTTAACGATGTTATTTACAACTCACGAGGCAGCCCTATCTCATCTTACTCTAATGCTTACTCTTACACGTCGCTATTTCCGAGATACTGTATGAAAGTCAGAATTCGCTGTATCGAGGTTGCCCGTCCAAATCTGGGTTTGCATTCCGAGTACAGTAATTCGACTATGGATGATTTTACAACTCAGAATTTTCTCTGAGATTACTGGTCATCAAAGACTGAACGGTCATTTGTTTTCTTACCCATGTTCATCTCGGCTATGAAATTAATTAAGGGGGAGAGGGGACTACTGAGTTTTTAACCCCAAAATGCTCAACAAATTCAAATTTGGATTCTATTATAAGAACATGATGCAATCGTTTCCTCACGGTGATAAAATTAACGGGGTTTGTTTGCCACGTTGCTGGTTTAGCAATTAAACCAAGTGATTTAGAGCACAAAATCTTCATATAGGAAAAGCAGCCAATAAACCAATGTTAGATAATTCACTTTATATTTAATCGTAAACATATATTATGTTTTAGGTGACATTACGTTTATTAAGTTGCCTTACATTTGTTTGTTGCCTTGTTATACCATATGCTACGTTACGTTACGTTATGTTACCGTGTTATCTTATTTATTTGAATGACGTGAAACTGCAGGCATAATCCAGATAAGGATTTTCGTGCATTAAAACTAATAATTTCAATTATAGGGTAGAGAATGCATAAATTCCTTTCTTCGGGAGTGTTTTACGACTGCACTGTGGCACAATTATACGAACGTTTCCAAAGAGTAACTGGTAGAAATGGTGCAGAAGCCCCAAGAAGCTCGCAGACCGCATCTGTACATGAACCAGACGTTCCTCCTTTCCCCAAAACCTGCTTCCCCTCTATACCAATTACAACTTGAGTAACTTAATTTTGTAATGTTGTAATGCAGCAAGCCGAGCAAAGACTTGAAACACGATCCATTCCCTCTGCTCTGCTCTGATGAGAATAAAACTACAGGAAATGTTACTCCGGGTACAAGATTTTCAGCTAGAAGTGGGGAAAAATACACACAAGGAAAATGTGAGCAACCTTAGAGCTGAATATTTCAAAGGAATTTTAAATCTAGATAGGAAACATACCAGCTCAAGCACAAGAAAAGAAACATGTCTTATAACCGACGTTAAAACCCTTATTCCGAGTTGTGCTGATTGTTGACAATGAAGGTGCCACATAGACTAATGTCGCCACAGGATAAACTTTTGAGACTGAGAAACATTGATCTAAGACAAGTCTCTCCAAGTTCGCTAAGGCATCAGCGAAAATCAGAAAAAGGTGACGTGAAATACTTTTTCAGTTTAGGGTGAAGGAACTTCCTTCAAAATATTTATGCCCCATCCTTAAAAATTATTATACTTAAATACCAAATTTGGTTTTTAACCGCCTTCTCGTTTTTAAGTTCACAGACAGACACACCACAGACACACAGATACACATAGACAGACACAGACAAACGCACTCAGGCGCGCGCGCGCGTGTGTGTCTGTGAGTGTGTGTCTGTCTGTGTGTCTATCTCTGTGTCGGTTAAAAACCTAAACTACTCTTTGCATGGGAAATTTTTCGAAAATTTTGATTTTCTTTAAAATGGCTCTATTTTGAATAAAATATTTGTATGACAAATGAATTGTATATCTTGAATTTTCTGGCCCTTGTAGTCCAGTTTAATCTGGATAACCTTTAAATAACTCGTAAACCGCAAGAGATAGACGAAACCTTAATATACAAAAATGTTGTTGTTAGCTAATGCTGGATTTCTGACAATGAAGTCATTAATCCTCTTGCTCTCCAATTTTTTCACTGATGATATTAAAGAGAGCAATAGCAGTAATAGAAACCGCTTTTCAGAGAGCACCATATTTTTATGTTTTGGCGGTCACATCGCTCTCTCACAACCCCCAGAATGTCTGGAGGACCACACCTGTCGTTGGTTTACGGGTCTCGCTAAAACACACAATTTATGTCTGATTAATTTTTTTTCTACAGTGAACCATTTCGGAGATATTCCTCGTTATTTGTGTCAGTTTCGGAAAACAAAGCTTTCGTGAAATGGAGCATCGTTGTTCATTTTTTATATGTTAAGCGTGCAAAGAGAACGGAATCTCAAAGCTTTAAAACATTTGACTATCGCACAAAGCCTACTGTATTCTAATACTCTCCTTACACCTACAAGGAAATGCAATAAGATAATTTGTACAAATGTTTATCTCAACTACACGAAGAAGATATAGGAATAAGAGTTTGTAAGAATGGTTAGTACAACTGCACCTACAATCATCTACAATGACGTTTATGCAAGTTACTTATCGTTGTCATTAAGTGTTTCCTCTTGCTTCCTCACGAGTCCACAGAGGGAACAGTGTAAGGCAACTGTAGGTTCACCTCTGTGACGGACAGATGGCATTAGGATGCCATCCGATCAGGACCTCCTAAATACCGGACCTGACACTGTGATTCAAGATGGCGGCCTATGTGGTGGGAACTACTTGTAAACAACTCGTCTACAGGCTACGATTTCAACGCAGTAAAATAAAAATGTGGTGTAATAACACGCCTATTTTGTGAATATGGGCTGTGTTAAACACAAAAACACTGTCTTAAACATAAACTCAATTAAACAAAAAAGAATGGCATTTAATATTAAACGATAAACCATGGGCAATGAAATATATAACCTCAAATATCATTCATGCAATCTACAGGTTTACATGCCATTATGTAACTGCATTACACACTCAAATTACAAAGAAGATAGACAAAACTGCAAGCAGCATGTTACTTAAATAAAACAGAAGTGTTGACATTGAGTTGACTCAGAATTATTAATCATTGTTTACACTGTTTTTCACATTTGTACAATGTGCAGAATGTTATATACCTACACAAAACATACTATACTGGATGGCTGATATACAAATGCTGCTATTTAGAATGACCTAAAGCTACCTACTGAATTCAAAACCTTTAGGGTGAAATTTTGCTGTTACTATTACTGAGAACTTGATTACTCAGTTTGCAACAAAATATTACTCAGCACTTCAGGACACTTTATTTTACTGGGGGAATCCACAAAAGCAGATGAAATATTTAAAATAATAACCTAAAACAGCACTGTAAATGAAATACATGAAATACGTAATCTTAAATCAGTATTGTAAAGCAACATTGTGTTAGCTTAGGTTAGGTTAGTTTTGCATATGAGTGGGGTGACAGGGTCCTGTTATCGAAATATTTACAATTTGGGTAGTGTTTATGCAATCATTTCAACGTAAATGCATTAATCAATCATTGTAGCATATATTACACTCGTTTATGCACATTTATTAGGTAAATATCCGCCGCATAAGCGAAATAAAACCACTTCATCGACCGTACGAAATTTTCTCATAAATAAAACACGAAGCTTGAGCGCACAATAAAACTTACAAGATCGTAATCAGCAATAAAAACTGCATCCATTGCACTATGTTTCATTCGTTTTCTCGAGCGGACGATTTTGTAAATATTTACCAAACTTTGCTATAGTCTACAGTTTTACATGCAGCAACATAACACATTTCTTCTAAACTACAGCTACACATTTAAATTACAAAGACAAAAGATAATGTACAAATATGAGCAGCATACTACTTACATGAAACAAACTGTTGGTGTTGCAGATGCCACTAATTGAATTCACTCGAAATTATTGTCTTTCACTATTCACACTATTCACCATGTTATATACACACCGGCAACTAATACAAATAACGCTGCAATTTATTGTAATTAAATACTGAATTTAGAAGCTTTATGTTGTAATTTACCTTTTGTTTTAACTGAAAGTTTCTGATTTTTAATTTGCATCCGGGAATGCAACAGTTACGGTGCATTGTCGTGTTTGAGGTTAGGTTGTAGTATGGCAACATTAATATACACTGCTGGAACAGTTTTTCTTCAACAACCTCTCACCACTGTAATCGTGACACAAATTGTACTTGCAAACAGATAAATTAACCACACTATACGGCTAATGTAGCCATAGTCCTAGATGGAACACAATAAACATGAACACGTGGATAGCACACGGCACAGTCAAAACGTTATTACATTTATTCCTGTTCCTATACTGCCCAAATAAAACTTTTGAAACACTCGCTTTGCTAATATGAAGACAAACTTACATAGGAATTATTATAAGAAACAATAACTCGAAGACATAGAAAATAATACGAAAAACAGCGTGTGGAAACACTTCAGAAATCATCGCCACCAGCCGACGCCATTTTTGTACAACTTAGATGGCAGTGTCAGGTCCGTTAATCTAGAAGGTCCTGATCCGATCTATCTGCTTTCATTATTTATGGATAGATGGCACAGTATTAGCTATTGCCAGTAATTTTTCATTTTTGCTATTTTGTGCCCTGCCATGCCATGGCAAAAAAGGTAGTAAAATGAAAAATAGTTGGTAATAGCCAATACTGTGCTATCCATCCATAAATATGGCATTTATCGACATGGGAAAACCTTTTAGGAAAAATTTACGATTTGGAAAACGTTTTCCTCACTACAATATTGCTTTCTACCATGGTCACCTATAGCTGCTCTCTGTTCACCGCCTTGGAGTATTAGAAGTTGATGAGGACAGGCACAATAGTGTAATCCGAGTTTTGTAAACATCGTAGATAACGTTGCTGTTGGTTAAATTACTATACTTTGTGCAACTCTTAGATGACAGTATGGAGTTAAATGGGATATATCTGTTTCTATCTAGCGCATACAAGTTGCCATTAGCCTCGTCTTTTCTACCCTCACGCTGTTGCCAGGTTCCTAATAGCATGGTATAAATATTCAGTTATACATTTCAGGTTTGAACACATTATCCTACACAGAATTTTTTTCTCAATTAGTTTATATCTTTTTTAGAGTCATTATACATTTCTATAGACCCATATTTCCTCAAAAAACATTTTTTTCAACAGAAGTCCGATATGTGCTGTTTCTATACTCATCACGCACTAACAAACTGCTAGAATGCGTCTATATTTTGTTTTTAGGTAGAGTAAACTATAGTGCTACTACCTGCCCACTTTGAATTCTCTATGTTTACTCAGTTAAGTGTTACAATTTTTTAAATTAAATGTTTTCAGAAAATTTTATACCTGTGCACTGCAAAAGTTACGCACTGTGAAACTTTTTTGTTATTGAGTTTACATCAGGGAACCAGTGAGAACAAATGTTGACGAGGGTTGGAGAAAGTTTTTAAAATAAAGCAAAAGGCTGTAACTTCTTTCTTTCATCGAGTAGGGCAAACAAAAGGTATTCATCTATTCAGCGTATTCTCGCGCCAGGCCTGACTTAGAAGATAGTATAAGGAGCAGCACTAGCATTAGTTCGAAAGAAGTCGGTGTGTAACTTTGAGCTGTTATTGCGTTATTTGTTTAATAGTTTCGTAAATATTTGTAGTTATGGAAGGGGAAGCTAGAAAGAGACGATATATTGGTAAATTAAGAAGTAAGGAACGCCAAATAATTATGAACGTGTTAGATTATTTTTCAAGTAAAATGCGTGTAAGTAAGGCAGTAAAAGAAACAGCTAAGGCTATCGGGTGTTCAGAAGCAGTAGTGTATAGGATTAAAATGGAAGTAATGAAGGGACCTCTAAGAACGCCATCGAAAAATAAAGCAAAAAGGACGGGGAAAAAAGAAGTATATAGTGAATAGTGCAAGGTGGAGTGCGGCGAATTGTTCATTCTTTACTGTTTGCAAATATTCCACCCACGCTGAATATAATTTTGTCACGGTTTAACAGTGATGAGACCCTACCAAATTTCTCAAGGGCCACTCTTAGTCGGTTCATACATGATTTGGGGTTCGAATATAAAAGAAGAGGTAACAGGTGCAAATTAATAGAAAGAGACGATATCGATATCATCAGATGGTGACATAAATATCTAAAAGACGTAAAAAGTTTTGGGGACCGGGAAATCAATTGTTTATATAGACGAGTCATTTGTAAATTTAGGTCATACAGTAACAAAGGCGCGGAGGGATACCAAAGTTAAAAGTGCCCATCTCGTCAAGCAGCAATTGAAGGACTAAGTACAGGGCTCTGGTCACCTCGGGGTCGCGCGCGGAGAAAGATTCGCAACTAGTACATGTTGCAACACTGCGCTCCATTTAACGTGTACTGTCTTTTAAGGGTGAGACGCGCTTTAGATAAAGTTCCGCTACTTGGAGTGACTTGTTTGATCTAAAGAAAAATTATTTTGTTGTTTAACGACGCTGTCAATTGCCAGGATCACATCAGCGTCGCCGGTGTGCCGGAATTTTGTCCCGCAGGAGTTCTTTTACATGCCAGTAAATCTACTGACATGGAGCTGTCGTTTTTAAGCACACTTAAAAACCATCGGCCTGGGCCGGATTTGAACCCGCGACCTTGGGAACAGTAGGCCAGCATCTAACCAACTGAGCCACCCAGACCGACTTGTTTGATCTAGCGTGAATACATACTTCAAGGTTGGCAAGCACGACCGCTTCTTCAGATATCAGAGTTGTTTACTGACACAGTGGCTGGCTGATTACCCCCAGGGACCATCACCTGATGAACAACTATAAACTTGGAAACCTTACGGGGAAAAAACACTGTTGTTATGAGAATAAGCCACATTTTGTCTTATATAGGAACCAGGGGTAGTTAAGCTGATACAAGGGTAGACGGTAGAACTGCCTCAACTGCCACCCTTGTTAAGACCTGTCACTTACACAGTTTAGGAAACAATTCTGACGGAGATGGTAGCTAAGTAGGTTCTGCTGCATAACAAGGGAGTGTTTACTGTTGGCAGGTTACAGGAAACGCAGTTTAAATGTTAGTAATAGAGTTGGCAGTTACGTCATTGCGATGGTCCCGCAGAGAATATATCATCATTATCATCCCTGCAGCACAGCTAGGTATCTCAGGGGACCTGCTTCATCAACCACTGCTTAATGTATCTTCTCCCATTTTTCAGACCATTTTTACTTTCACTAGCAATGTGAAGGAATGTATTCCACAAAAAAAATTCCATGTCGAAATTTCACCGGAAATATGTCTTGAGGTCTCCTGAATCCAAAAAAAGAAATCTTAGAATAAGGTCCGCGAGCGCGCGCGCGCGCGTGTGTGTGCGCGTACGTGCGTGCAATGTTTCATCAAAATTTGTCTAATAGTTTTTAAGAAAATGATATACATATTTTGAAAAATCTGATGTGTTACACTCACATGACTTTCTCTACTCTTGTACTACCCATTCTTACAAACTCTTATTCCTATATCTTCTTCGTGTTAATTGAGATATACTTTTGAAGAATAAGCTTTGAGCGATAGTCACATCTTTTAAACCTTTCAAATTCCGTTCTCTTTGCACGGCTAAAATAAAAAATGAATGACGATGTTCCATTTGACACAAGTACGTTCCCCAAACCTTACACAAATAACCAGCAATATTTCCAAAATGGTTCACTCCACAAAAAATTTATTTGGACATAAATAACGTGTTTCAGCAAGGTCTAAATTTTTGTATAGTAAGATCTGGTCTATCTCTTACGGTTTACCCATTATGCAAATGCCATCTAGAGTAAATAGAACTTCATGGGCTATAGCCAGAAAATTCAAAATATACATTTCATTTTTCATCAAAATACCTCAAACATATGCCATTTTAATCAAAATTGTTAGAACCATTTTCAAGAAAATCAACATTTTCGAAAAATGTTTCATGTTTAGCGTGAAGAAATTTTCTTCAAAATCTTCGTGTCGCATTCTTGAAAGACATTAAACTGAAATATCAACTTCGGTTTCTAACCGACTTTAAAAATGCTTTTTTTTTGGATTCAGGGGGTGTCAAAACATATATTTCCGGTGAAATCTCGAATCTAATTTTTGGGCGGAATACAATACTTCCTCCTACTTATGAGTAGAGAAAGTAAAAATGAAACTTCCGGAAAATAGTTTATATGACAATACGAATCTTCCCTTTTCCTGGGGGTCATTTTGGACATTTGAGCCCCTTCTAGTTATTTTCTGTCTCTGGATATGTTTGCCTGCACATGTATACTATAGACAAATATGCTTTCATAGCTTTTATAGGAAGAAATCACTGATAGTGATGCTTTCTGTTCTTAAGGGAGCATGTCAATTTGAGAATTTAATTACAGTTTAGGCATTACCTGAAGAAATTGTGAAATTTACGAAAATTGTTCTAACGATTTTTATTTAAATAGTAGATGCTTTGGAGAGTTTCATAACCAATGACATGCATATCTTGGATTTTTCTTCCAGATGACTTACTACAAAAAAGTTATATCTGACTAAAGCACACATCTGATGTCCAATTAATTGTTCGTGGGGATAATCACATTGGAAACATTTCTTGTTATTGATTTGAATTTTCAAGTACAGAAAGCGAATTTAATACAGTGGAAGGGTATCATGATTATTTAACGAGGTCCTCATAGCTTTCTCTCTCTTTACCCCTCTCCTGCTCTTAAGATTTGGTGCACAATCAATAAAGTCAGCTACATGTTGGAAATATTGACTTGTGTAAACCGCGCTGCAACGCGACGTTGGAAATATTCTGCCCTCAATAATTTTTTCCATGGCTGTACGTACAAGAAAATCTGTAATAAACCATTTCTACAAATTTTATCTCGATTAACGTGAAGAAAATATGTGAGTAAACGTTTTTAAGAATAATTTTCACCAGAGTGATTAGAGAAAGTCATGTGAGTGCGCATTTTTGTACGTCACAGTTAGTTAAAATTTTTGCTGATTATCACAATTAAAATATACACTTTCACTGCCTCTCACATATATGCCTAATAAAATTAGAAACAGTGCACCGCACATCCTGGAGCAAGCAATGTGTAATTTAATTCCAGGTACTATGAATTTATTCTCTGAGGAAATCTGCAAATTGATTTACATCTAATTAAAATTCAGGAAGCTATTCCCAAGCTTGCCTATAGAATATTTTACGCTATGTCCTTTTGAGCTCGGCAGAAGGCGAAACAAAAGTGAGTCGGGGCGATCCCGCCCTTGTCAATGGCAAACGTGCGTTGGTTTTACTGTCGAGGTGGGGCGTTAGAAAGCAAACAGTCGCTCGTAATTAAGACTTGCCAGATATTTCTGCAACATTTTCGCATGCGCTAGTCCAAGTATTTCATTATGTAGTGTTGCCCTACGCCGTCTCAAATTACGTTTGATTGTGTGCATTTAGTTTCTGCTCTTTTAACACTCTGTATTAACTGAAATAGCATTCTGTGGTTCTGCTTAAATAAGACGTTTTATAAAACCAAGTTAGAACTGCCTGCGTCAAGTCTTTCCTATTTCTGGTATTCTATGTGTAAAACAGATGCCTGAATCAAACAAACTTAAAGACGCTCTTAAAGGTATCACTCCCCTATTACTTTCATTATCTGTACTTGCAGGAACAATTACTAAACTATTAACTGACCGCAATTTTAATACTTCATTCTTTGATCCTGCAGGAGGGAATGAGAAGTATTGACTGAATTCTTCCTCAACTGTTATAACCTTATTATTGGTTATTTTGGTTTTATTGGGCCACACTGTCGTTTACTTGTCCCCATACAGGACTAGTTATCACAGAAGCGAAATATACTAGCAGTGTTTTTTACTTTCTCTACTGGTAAGTAGGGGAAGTTTTGTATTCCACCCAAAAAATTCGATGTCGAAATTTCACCGGAAATATGTTTTGAGACCCCCTAAATCCAAAAAAATCATTTTTATAAAAAGGTCCGTGTGTGTGTCTGTGTGTCAGTCTGTCAGTCTGTGGACAGCATAGCTCAAAAACGAAAACTCGGTTAAAAACCAAAGTTGGTATTTAAGTTCAATGTCTTTCAGGGATGCGACACGAAGATTTTGAACAAAATAGCCCCACCCTAAACAACCCTTTACATGGAACATTTTTCGAAAATTTTGATTTTCTTGAAAATGGCTCCAACGATTTTGATTAAAATGTCATATGTTTGAGACATTTTTATGACAAATGAAATGTATATCTTGAATTTTCTGGTTATAACCCCTGTTGTCGTATTTACTCTGGGCGACTTTCGCATAACTGGTAAACCGTTAGAGATAGACCAAATTATACTGTAGAAAAAATGTAGATCTTGCTAAAATACACAATTTATGTCTCAATAAATTTTCTTGTAGGGTGAACCATTTGGGAGACATTCCTTGTTATTTGTTTAAGTTTTGGAAATCTTAGAACTTTCTTGAAATGGATCATCGTTGTTCATTTTTTTTATATGTTAAGTGTGCAAAGACAACAGAGTTTGTAAGAATGGTTAATACAAGAGTAGAGAAAGTCATGTGAGTGCAACACATCAGATTATTAAAAATATAGAAAAGGCCGGTGGGAAAAAGACAGAGAGGCTGAAAACATTGTTTACACTTTATAACCTAAATATACTGCATGAATTGAAAATAACATTTTAATTGTGCAATTTTGAGCGATTTATTTTCTTTAATCTGGCGTGAATACGCATTCCAAGTTTGGCAACATTGTTAGAAGCAGGTGATATCGCTGGCGATATCATTGTTTATCGGGAATGGTTTACTCAGGTGGTGAACAAACTGTACTTAACCTCAAAATCCTTGAACCGTTTTGTTATGCTCTGTTTATGTATACAGACTGAATTTTGTTATATTATTGGTTAAGTTTTAAGTTACTCCTATTCATTTCGAAACTTTTGGTGCTCTGGGAAAATTTCCGCCCAGATGTATAAAGCCTACGAAGTTCTTGCGTGCCTACGGTTGTATTAATGACCTTATCTTATGCCTACACTTAGCTAGGCTGCGTTATGCTAATATCACCTCCTCATTGAGAATGGAGTCTTAAGTACAACCTCGCGGTACTGCATTAACTGAGATGATTCTATTCTCTCTCTCTCGCATTTATCTCCCTCTCACCTTCTCTCTCCAACATTCCCTTCCCTCTCCCTTTCCGTTCTATATTCCATGCTCTGATACTCTCCGGCCTATTCAGCCTCTCTCTGCCTCTCTGTGTATAATAAGCTAGCGCATTATTGTGCACCTAGTGATATTTAACTTTTGTTTAGTGTGTTTTGGTTTTGTCTTGATGCTAAGTTGGCTGCACTTGTGCGACTGTGTCGCAGCCAGTGGCGAAAGAGAGAAGCTCAGCGTTTGAATTCGATTCTCGCAAGTGTTAGGTTACTCTGAAGGTATATTCCAATTTCAAATTAGATGCACACAGTAGTAAAGCGGAACCAACACCTAGCAGGTGGGCTCCTCAAAGGAAAGAGGGTCAGGGTTACTGGATACCGAAGACTGAGTTATAAAAAAGCATTCCGATTCGAAATAGAGACCTTACATAACCCCATTACGAGTTGAATCTCTCTATTCAAGTGTTTGTGACAGTCTACAAGACTGGGTACAATATGGCGATATATCCCATGGATATATTTGATGCAAGGTTCCAAAATAGGTTTATAAGCACTCATATTTCATGAGCAGACGCTTATACATGCACTAATCCTACACTTTTATCGCTGGGGTTTAGTACTCTTGGTCTATAAAATGGCAATAAACTTTATGACCCCCACGTTTTTCAACTTGAAAAACATCTTAATCGCCAGGCGCTGAGTATATATAGGAATTGTGAACTCTGTGCATTATTGGCAATAAATTTCCAAGCAACTGATGATTGTAAAGTGCTGTTGCTTCGGTTTTCGATAAAGTATTCAAAGAATGAGTTGGTAAAGACTTTCACACTAACCATTCTTACAAACTCTTATTCCTGTATCTTCTTCATGTCAGTTCAGATAAACATTTGTACAAATTACTTGTTTCCTTGTAGGTACAAGGGGAATGTTAGAATACAGTAGACTTTGTGCGATAGTCAAATGTTTTAAAGCTTTGAGATTCTGTTCTCTTTGCACACTTATATAAAAAAATGAACGATGATCCATTTCACGAAAGTTGCTTTCCGAAACTCACACATATAAGAAGGAATATCTCCGAAATGGTTCACCTTACAAAAAAATTTATTTAGACATAAATTGTGTATTTTAGCAAGATCTACATTTTTTGTATAGCATGATTTGGTCTATGTCTAACGGTTTACCAGTTATGCAAAAGTCGTCCAGAGTAAATACGACTACAGGGGCTATAACCAGAAAATTCAAGATATATATTTCATTTGTCATAAAAATATCTCAAACATATGACATTTTAATCAAAATCGTTACAGCCATTTTCAAGAAAATAAAAATTTTCGAAAAATTTTCCATGTAAAGGGTACTTTAGGGTGAAGGAATATTCCTCAAAATCTTCGTGTCACATCCTTGAAAGATAATAGAAGTTAAATACTAAATTTGGTTTTTAACCAACTTTTCGTTTCGCGCGCGCGCGCGTGTGTGTGTCAGTCTGTGGACAGCATAACTCGAAATCGAAAAGTCGGTTGAAAACCAAATTTGCTATTTAAGTTTAATATCTTTCAAGGATGCGACACGAAGATTTTGAAGAAAATAGGCCCATCCTAAACTACCCTTTACATGGAAACTTTAAGAGTGGCTCTAAAAATTTTGATTAAAATGCAATATGTTTGAGATATTTTTATGGTAAATAAAATGTATATCTTGAATTTTCTGGCTATAGCCCCTGTAGTCGTATTTACTCTGGACGACTTTTGCATAACTGGTAAACCGTTAGAGATAGACCAAATCATACTCTACAAAAAATGTAGATCTTGCTAAAATACACAATTTATGTCTGAATAAATTTTCTTGTAGGGTGAACCATTTCGGAGATATACCTTATGTGTGTGAGTTTCGGAAAACTTAGAACTTTCGTGAAATGGATCATCGTTGTTCATTTTTTTATATGTTCAGTGTGCAAAGAGAACGGAATCTCAAAGCTTTAAAATATTTGACTATCGCACAAAGCCTACTATATTCTAATATTCCCCTTGTACCTACAAGGAAATAAGCAATAAGATAATTTGTACAAACGTTTATCTCAACTAACACGAAGAAGATATAGGAATAAGAGTTTGTAAGAATGGTTAGTACAAGAGTAGAGAAAGTCATGTGAGTGTGACGACACGTGAGATGTTTTAAAAGGTTGTTAAGGCTTGTGGTGCGGAAGTTTGAAACCCTGTAGTGCACAAGTAGTACTACAGATGGCACTAGTCGGCTAATTGCCCCGTTTCACGGAACGGACGTCTGCGAGTGTGCTATAGATAGGCGGGTAGAAGCCGGTTGGGTGTGGCAGACTCTGACAGACTCAGACAGCAGCTCAGCGCTCGCACTCGCACTCAGAGAGACCTGCCCCAGGTGGCGACTCTCTCTCTCTCGGGAGACGATGGCTCCGCCGCCCGCCTTAACGGACACACACACACACACACAGAAACGCTTATTCCCAACCATCTAATTTACGTACAATAATAACCTTTTCCAAGGTACTCTCCTCGCACAGGCTTGAGCTCAATACACACATCTGGGTTCGAGCAGCCCATTTTCGTAATGCGCTCCTCGTGATGACATAAAACCGCCTTGTTACTTGAGATGTATTTTAAAATTTTATGCTAATAACCACAACTGACATGGAAATTCATACGTTTAACACTAGGCACACAACAATGCCAAACTCTCTGGCTTCCAGAAAGGTGTTTACTGTGAAACAATTAAAATATTTAATGCTCTCTCTACACAGTAGTGTAAAGGAAAATGTTGGCAATTTCAGAGCTTTTTAAAGAAGCTTCCCTCCTCAAAGAGTATCTCTGTAGAGGAATGTTTAAATCAATAATCAGTTGTATTGCTCGATAGTAGGAGGGAATCAAGCTGAAAATACAACAGTGACGTGCAGCAGCTACAAAAAGCCAACTAATTGATTATATATTTGAACAATCACGCTGCTTTATGTAAATAGATGTTTTTCTGTACGTCTACTATGTAAGAATTAAAATGGGTAGTAGGCCGTGATTAATGTGCAGGTCGGTCGCTCGCTTATCTTAAATTTGACACACTTGACACGTGACGAGTAAGAACATTGTTTACCAATAAGCTAAATGTAGCTACATGTTAGAATGTATTATTACTTGGACTGCTTTCTCATACAGAAATGTAAACGTTGAAGAAGCAGCAGAGACACAGTCAGTCAGTCAGTCAGTCAGTCTGTAAAAGCATCATTTTGTACATGTATTATGATGATAATAACAACAACTATGTAAGTGTCGATGTATCATCTCCATCTCCTCGTACTTTAACAGCAAAACTTGAAGAAACCTGCACATGCTTTTTACGCATTTAATTGTGAATGCTTTTGACACGTTCTATGATTAATTATTTATTAACTATTCATTAATTATTCTATAATTTCCAAGATTCGAACAGATGACCGCAGCGACTTGGGCGTCTTGCCCTTTATAAAACACGTGACCATTGTCAATTTCATTCTGTTGAGGTGCTGCTGGCCGGGAAAGTCGTTACGCTTGGTTTAACGGACACGTGGCAGCTTTTGGCGCCAAAAATACACCATCTATTTCCCAGCGATCCTACCAAGGTATAACGGCCAAATTTTAGGTGACGCTTTGACACTAGGGGCATTACCCACCCACCGGGGGACATCCCCCCGCGCCTGCGGTAGCGCACGCTATAAACAAAAAACCGATTTACTCTCCAACGGTGCGCGGGATTCGAACCCGGACACCACAGCTGGGTAGTACTTCTCGAGGGCTATCCAGAGACACCTTCGCATCCGAAATCGCGGCGACGGGGGCCCGCCCACACCTCTCGTAAGATGGCCAAAATTTTCTAAAATTTGAATGGCGCAAAATCCGCCAATTTGGACCACTAATTGTTGTAGTCCACCTAGGCCGCTTTCCACACGTGTGCTCACATTCCTTAAACCATTACGCCCTGCCCGGATCTAAGCTTCCAAAGTCGGGCAAAACTGCGGGACGCTCTCCCCGGCACCCTAATAGCCCAAGAACCGCCAAATGTTAGGTGAAGCTTCGGCACCATGGGCACTAACCACCCACCGCGGGACATCCCCCAGCGCCTGCTGTAGCGCACGCTATACACATATAACACTTTTACTCCCGACTCGGTGCGGGAGGTCGAACTCGGACCACCGACTCCGGTAGTCCTCCTCAAGGGCTACACGACCCAACAGTCAGTTTTCTTAAACCTCCTCTCGCTTCTTCGCAAGAAGGGATCAAAGATGGCCAAAAATTTCTAAAACTCGAACCGAGGACCGCAGCGACTCGCGACCGGTACAGGCGTGTTCCCCGTGTCAAGAAACGTAACAATTGTGAAATTCAGAAAGTTCTGTCCAGCCGTTCAAATTTTGGAAAAACTTGCAAAACGTAAGGCTACAAGTCCAGGTACCCCACTATATAACCAACCGGTCTTAACTCGCTTGGTCAGACAGAATACCCAAAAGTGAGAACCGGTCCACGGAGAGCGACCAAACTCTGGAATTATACGTTTTGGACCACGGCCGACACTCCTAGACCATCGGCGGACCTCTCCGAGGCCCCGTTCAAGAAGTCGGTTTCTCTTATAGGTATGACATAGACATTGCTATAGCAGGCACCCTTGTCTAGGGGGGCCACTTCCTATTCTAGGAAGGGCCCTTGTCTAGGAAGGGCGCATGTATAAGAACCCTTTTCTAGGACGGGCCCTTGTCTAGGAAGGGCGCTTGTCTAAGAAGGGTCCGTGTCTAGGAAGGGCGCTTGTCTAGGAAGGGCGCTTGTCTAAGAAGGGTCCGTGTCTAGCACGGGTCCGTGTCTAGGAAGGGCGCTTGTCTAGGAAGTGCCCTTGTCTAGGAAGGACGCTTGTCTAAGAAGGGTCCGTGTCTAGGACGGGTCCGTGTCTAGGAAGGGCGCTTGTATAGGAAGGGCCCTTGTCTAGGAACGGCCCTTGTGTAGGAAGGGCGCTTGTCTAGGAAGGGCGCTTGTCTAGGATCGGCCCTTGTCTAGGAAGGGTCCGTGTCTAGGAAGGGCGTTTGTGTAGGAAGGGTCCGTGTCTAGGAAGGCCGCTTGTCTAGGAAGATTCCGTGTCTAGGAAGGGCGCTTGTCTAGGAAGGGCGCTTGTCTAGGAAGGGCGCTTGTTTAGGAAGGCGCTTGTCTAAGAAGGGTCCGTGTCTAGCACGGGTCCGTGTCTAGGAAGGGCGCTTGTCTAGGAAGGGCGCTTGTCTAGGAAGGGCGCTTGTCTAAGAAGGGTCCGTCTCTAGGAACGGCCCTTGTCTAGGAACGGCCCTTGTCTAGGAAGGGCGCTTGTCTAGGAACGGCCCTTGTCTAGGGACGGCGCTTGTCTAGGAAGGGACATTGTCTAGGAAGGGTCAGTTTCTATAATGGGCCCTTGTCTAGGAAGGCCCCTTGTCTAGGATGTGCCCTTGTCTAGGAATGGCGCTCGTCTACGAAGGACCCTTGTCTAGGAATGGCGCTAGTCTAGAAAGGGCCCTAGTCTAGGATGGGCCCTATTCTAGGAAGGACAGTTTTGTAGAGGAAGGCCAATTTTGTCTAGGAAGGCCATTTTTGTCTAGGAAGGCCAGTTTTGTCTAGGAAGGCCAGTTTTGTCTAATAAGGCCAGTTTTGTCTAGGAAGGCCAGTTTTGTCTAGGAAGGCCAGTTTTGTCTAGGAAGGCCAGTTTTGTCTAGGAAGGCCAGTTTTGTCTAGGAAGGCCAGTTTTGTCTAGGAAGGCCGGTTTTGTCTAGGAAGGGCAGTTTTATCTAGGAAGGCCAGTTTTGTCAAGGAAGGAGAGTTTCGTCTAGGAAGGCTAGTTTTGTCTAGGAAGGTCAGTTTCGTCTAGGAAGGCCAGTTTCGTCTAATAAGGCCAGTTTCGTCTAGGACGGCCAGTTTTGTCTAGGAAGGCCAGTTTTGTCTAGGAAGGCCAGTTTTGTCTAATAAGGCCAGTTTTGTCTAGGAAGGCCAATTTTGTCTAGGAAGGCCAGTTTTGTCTAGGAAGGCCAGTTTTGTCTAATAAGGCCAGTTTTGTCTAATAAGGCCAGTTTTGTCTAGGAAGGCCAATTTTGTCTAGGAAGGCCAGTTTTGTCTAGGAAGGCCATTTTTGTCTAGGAAGGCCAGTTTTGTCTAGGAAGGCCAGTTTTGTCTAATAAGGCCAGTTTTGTCTAGGAAGGCCAGTTTTGTCTAGGAAGGCCAGTTTTGTCTAGGAAGGCCAGTTTTGTCTAGGAAGGCCAGTTTTGTCTAGGAAGGCCGGTTTTGTCTAGGAAGGGCAGTTTTATCTAGGAAGGCCAGTTTTGTCAAGGAAGGAGAGTTTCGTCTAGGAAGGCTAGTTTTGCTAGGAAGGTCAGTTTCGTCTAGGAAGGCCAGTTTCGTCTAATAAGGCCAGTTTCGTCTAGGAAGGCCAGTTTTGTCTAGGAAGGCCAGTTTTGTCTAGGAAGGCCAGTTTTGTCTAGGAAGGTCATTTTTGTCTAGGAAGGCCAGTTTTGTCTAGGAAGGCCAGTTTTGTCTAGGAAGGCCAGTTTTGTCTAGGAATGCCAGTTTTGTCTAGGAAGGCCAGTTTTGTCTAGGAAGGCCAGTTTTGTCTAGGAAGGCCAGTTTTGTCTAGGAAGGCCAGTTTTGTCTAATAAGGCCAGTTTTGTCTAGGAAGGCCATTTTTGTCTAGGAAGGGCAGTTTTATCTAGGAAGGCCAGTTTTGTCAAGGAAGGAGAGTTTCGTCTAGGAAGGCTAGTTTTGTCTAGGAAGGTCAATTTTGTCTAGGAAGGCCAGTTTTGTCTAATAAGGCCAGTTTTGTCTAGGAAGGCCAGTTTTGTCTAGGAAGGCCAGTTTTGTCTAGGAAGGCCAGTTTTGTCTAGGAAGGCCAGTTTTGTCTAGGAAGGCCAGTTTTATCTAGGAAGGCCAGTTTTTTCTAGGAAGGCCAGTTTTGTCTAGGAAGGCAAGTTTTATCTAGGAAGGCCAGTTTTGTCTAGGAAGGCCAGTTTTGTCTAGGAAGGCCAGTTTTGTCTAGGAAGGCCAGTTTTTTCTAGGAAGGCCAGTTTTTTCTAGGAAGGCCAGTTTTGTCTAGGAAGGCCAGTTTTGTCTAATAAGGCCAGTTTTGTCTAGGAAGGCCATTTTTGTCTAGGAAGGCCAGTTTTGTCTAGGAAGGCCAGTTTTGTCTAGGAAGGCCAGTTTTGTCTAGGAACGCCAGTTTTATCTAGGAAGGGCAGTTTTATCTAGGAACGCCAGTTTTATCTAGGAAGGGCAGTTTTTTCTAGGAAGGCCAGTTTTGTCTAGGAAGGCAAGTTTTATTTAGGAAGGCCAGTTTTGTCTAGGAAGGCCAGTTTTTTCTAGGAAGGCCAGTTTTATCTAGGAAGGCCAGTTTTTTCTAGGAAGGCCAGTTTTCTCTAGGAAGGCAAGTTTTATCTAGGAAGGCCAGTTTTGTCTAGGAAGGCCAGTTTTATCTAGGAAGGCCAGTTTTGTCTAGGAAGGCCAGTTTTGTCTAGGAAGGCCAGTTTTGCCTAGGAAGGTCAGTTTTTCTAGGAAGGTCAGTTTTTTCTAGGAAGGCCAGTTTTGTCTAGGAAGGTCAGTTTTGTCTAGGAAGGCCAGTTTTTTCTAGGAAGGCCAATTTTGTCTAGGAAGGTCAGTTTTGTCTAGGAAGGCCAGTTTTTTCTAGGAAGGCCAGTTTTGTCTAGGAAGGCCAGTTTTTTCTAGGAAGGCCAGTTTTGTCTAGGAAGGCCAGTTTTTTCTAGGAAGGCCAGTTTTGTCTAGGAAGGTCAGTTTTGTCTAGGAAGGCCAGATTTTTCTAGGAAGGCCAGTTTTGTCTAGGAAGGTCAGTTTTGTCTAGGAAGGCCAGTTTTTTCTAGGAAGGTCAGTTTTGTCTAGGAAGGCCAGTTTTTTCTAGGAAGGCCAGTTTTATCTAGGAAGGTCAGTTTTGTCTAGGAAGGCCAGTTTTTTCTAGGAAGGCCAGTTTTGTCTAGGAAGGCAAGTTTTATCTAGGAAGGCCAGTTTTGTCTAGGAAGGCCAGTTTTATCTAGGAAGGCCAGTTTTGTCTAGGAAGGCCAGTTTTGTCTAGGAAGCCCAGTTTTGTCTAGGAAGGCCAGTTTTTTCTAGGAAGGCCAGTTTTGTCTAGGAAGACAAGTTTTATCTAGGAAGGCAAGTTTTATCTAGGAAGGCCGGTTTTATCTAGGAGGGCCAGTTTTATCTAGGAAGGCCAGTTTTATCTAGGAAGGCCAGTTTTGTCTAGGAAGGCCAGTTTTGTCTAGGAAGGCCAGTTTTGTCTAGGAAGGCCAGTTTTATCTAGGAAGGCCAGTTTTGTCTAGGAAGGCCAGTTTTGTCTAGGAAGGCCAGTTTTTTCTAGGAAGGCCAGTTTTGTCTAGGAAGGTGACAGTTTTTTCTAGGAAGGCCAGTTTTGTCTAGGAAGGTCAGTTTTGTCTAGGAAGGCCAGTTTTTTTTAGGAAGGCCAGTTTTGTCTAGGAAGGTCAGTTTTGTCTAGGAAGGCCAGTTTTTTCTAGGAAGGTCAGTTTTGTCTAGGAAGGCCAGTTTTTTCTAGGAAGGCCAGTTTTATCTAGGAAGGTCAGTTTTGTCTAGGAAGGCCAGTTTTTTCTAGGAAGGCCAGTTTTGTCTAGGAAGGCAAGTTTTATCTAGGAATACCAGTTTTGTCTAGGAAGGCCAGTTTTATCTAGGAAGGCCAGTTTTGTCTAGGAAGGCCAGTTTTGTCTAGGAAGCCCAGTTTTGTCTAGGAAGGCCAGTTTTTTCTAGGAAGGCCAGTTTTGTCTAGGAAGACAAGTTTTATCTAGGAAGGCAAGTTTTATCTAGGAAGGCCAGTTTTATCTAGGAGGGCCAGTTTTATCTAGGAAGGCCAGTTTTATCTAGGAAGGCCAGTTTTGTCTAGGAAGGCCAGTTTTGTCTAGGAAGGCCAGTTTTATCTAGGAAGGCCAGTTTTGTCTAGGAAGGCAAGTTTTGTCTAGGAAGGCCAGTTTTGTCTAGGAAGGCCAGTTTTGTCTAAGAAGGTTTCACCAGTTTTGGTGAATTGTTCATTTTACGGTAAAAGTATTTGACCCAGGTGAACGTTCTTGGTGTCGGTTGATGCCCTCATGGAGGACTTCAAATATATGTTTCGTTTGTTCAGATATCGCTAATGGTAGAGGAGTTATTTAGGGAATAAGTGTGAGTGAATTGTTCATTTTACGGTAAAAGTATTTGACCTAGGTGAACGTTCTTGGTGTCGGTTGATGCCCTCAAGGAGGACTTCAAATATATGTTTCGTTTGTTCAGATATCGCTAATGGTAGAGGAGTTATTTAGGAAATAAGTTTGGGTGAATTGTTCATTTTGTGATAAAAGTATTTGACCTAGGTGAACGTTCTTGGTGTCGGTTGATGCCCTCAAGGAGGACTTCAAATATATGTTTCGTTTGTTCAGATATCGCTAATGGTAGAGGAGTTATTTAGGAAATAAGTTTGGGTGAATTGTTCATTTTACGGTAAAAGTATTTGACCTAGGTGAACGTTCTTGGTGTCGATTGATGCCCTCAAGGAGGACTTCAAATATATGTTTCGTTTGTTCAGATATCGCTAATGGTAGAGGAGTTATTTAGGAAATAAGTTTGGGTGAATTGTTCATTTTGTGATAAAAGTATTTGACCCAGGTGAACGTTCTTGGTGTCGGTTGATGCCCTCAAGGAGGACTTCAAATATATGTTTCGTTTGTTCAGATATCGCTAATGGTAGAGGAGTTATTTAGGGAATAAGTTTGAGTGAATTGTTCATTTTACGGTAAAAGTATTTGACCCAGGTGAACGTTCTTGGTGTCGGTTGATGCCCTCAAGGAGGACTTCAAATATATGTTTCGTTTGTTCAGATATCGCTAATGGTAGAGGAGTTCTTTAGGAAATAAGTTTGAGTGAATTGTTCATTTTACGGTAAAAGTATTTGACCCAGGTGAACGTTCTTGGTGTCGGTTGATGCCCTCAAGGAGGACTTCAAATATATGTTTCGTTTGTTCAGATATCGCTAATGGTAGAGGAGTTATTTAGGGAATAAGTTTGGGTGAATTGTTCATTTTGTGATAAAAGTAGTTATGTAGACTTATTTACTCTGGACGACTTTTGCATAACTGGTAAACCGTTAGAGATAGACAAAATCTTACTGGACCAAAAATGTAGATCTTGCTAAAATACACAATTTATGTCTCAATAAATTTTCTTGTAGGGTGAACCATTTCGGAGATATTCCTTGTCATTTGTTTAAGTTTTGGAAATCTTAGAACTTTGTTGAAATGGATCATCGTTGTTCATTTTTTTTATATGTTAAGTGTGCAAAGACAACAGAGTTTGTAAGAATGGTTAATACAAGAGTAGAGAAAGTCATGTGAGTGCAACACATCAGATTATTAAAAATATAGAAAAGGCCGGTGGGAAAAAGACAGAGTAGTTGAAAACATTGTTTACACTTTATAACCTAAATATACTGCATGAACTGAAAATAACATTTAAATTGTGATATTTTGAAAGATTTATTCGCTTTAATCTGGCGTGAATACGCATTCCAAGTTTGGCAACATTGTTAGAAGCAGGTGATATCGCTGGCGATATCATTGTTTATCGGGGATTGTTTACTCAGGTGGTGAACAAACTGTACTTAACCTCAAAATCCTTGAACCGTTTTGTTATGCTCTGTTTATGTATACAGACTGAATTTTGTTATATTATTGGTTAAGTTTTAAGTTACTCCTATTCATTTCGAAACTTTTGGTGCTCTGGGAAAATTTCCGCCCAGATGTATAAACCCTACGAAGTTCTTGCGTGCCTACGGTTGTATTAATGGCCTTATCTTATGCCTACACTTAGCTAGGCTGCGTTATGCTAATATCACCTCCTCATTGAGAATGGAGTCTTAAGTACAACCTCGCGGTACTGCATTAACTGAGATGATTCTATTCTCTCTCTCTCTCTCGCATTTATCTCCCTCTCACCTTTTCTCTCCAACATTCCCTTCCCTCTCCATTTCTGTTCTATATTCCATGCTCTAATACTCTCCAGCGTTTTCAGTTTCTCTCTGTCTCTCTGTGTATAATAAGCTAGCGCATTATTGTGCACCTAGTGATATTTAACTTTTGTTTAGTGTGTTTTGGTTTTGTCTTGATGCTAAGTTGGCTGCACTTGTGCGACTGTGTCGCAGCCAGTGGCGAAAGGGAGAAGCTCGGCGTTTGAATTCGATTCTCGCAAGTGTTAGGTTACTCTGAAGGTATATTCCAATTTAAAATTGGATGCACACAGTAGTAAAGCGGAACCAACACCTAGCAGGTGGGCTCCGCAAAGGAAAGAGGGTCAGGGTCACTGGATACCGAAGACTGAGTTATAAAAAAGCATTCCGATTCGAAATATAGATCTTACATAACCCCATTACGAGTTGAATCTCTCTATTCAAGTGTTTGTGACAGTCAACAAGACTGGGTACAATATGGCGACATATCCCATGGATATATTTGATGCAAGGTTCCAAAATAGGTTTATAAGCACTCATATTTCATGAGCAGACGCTTATACATGCACTAATCCTACACTTTTATCGCTGGGGTTTAGTACTCTTGGTCTATAAAATGGCAATAAAGTTTATGACCCCCACGTTTTTCAACTTGAAAAACATCTTAATCGCCAGGCGCTGAGTATATATAGGAATTGTGAACTCTGTGCATTATTGGCAATAAATTTCCAAGCAACTGATGATTGTAAAGTGCTGTTGCTTCGGTTTTCGATAAAGTATTCAAAGAATGAGTTGGTAAAGACTTTCACACTAACCATTCTTACAAACTCTTATTCCTGTATCTTCTTCATGTTAGTTCAGATAAACATTTGTACAAATTATTACTTATTTCCTTGTAGGTACAAGGGGAATGTTAGAATACAGTAGGCTTTGTGCGATAGTCAAATGTTTTAAAGCTTTGAGATTATGTTCTCTTTGCACACTTAACATATACAAAATGAACGATGATCCATTTCACGAAAGTTGCTTTCCGAAACTCACACATATAAGAAGGAATATCTCCGAAATGGTTTAGCCTACAAGAAAATTTATTTAAACATAAATTGTGTATTTTAGCAAGATCTACATTTTTTGTACAGTATAATTTGGTCTATCTCTAACAGTTTACCAGTTATGTAAAAGTCGTCCAGAGTAAATACGATTACACGGGCTATAGCCAGAAAATTCAAGATATACATTTCATTTGTCATAGAAATATCTCAAACATATGGCATTTTAATCAAACTCGTTAGTGCCATTTTCAAGAAAATCAAAATTTTCGATAAATTGTCCATGTTAAGGGTAGTTTAGGGTAGCGGAATGTTCCTCAAAATCTTCCTGTCGCATCCATGAAAGATAATAGAAGTTAAATACTAAATTTGGTTTTTAACCACAGCATAACTCGAAATCGAAAAGTCGGTTGAAAACCAAATTTGGTATTTAAGTTTAATATCTTTCAAGGATGCGACACGAAGATTTTGAAGAAAATACACCCACCCTAAACTACCCTTTACATGGAAACTTTCTTAACAATTTTGATTTTCTTAAAAATGGCTCTAACAATTTTCATTAAAATGCAGTATGTTTGAGATATTTTGATGACAAATGAAATGTATATCTTGAATGTTCTGGCTATAGCCCCTGTAGTCGTATTTACTCTGGACGACTTTTGCATAACTGGTAAACCGTTAGAGATAGACCAAATCATACTATACAAAAAATGTAGATGTTGCTAAAATACACAATTTATGTCTCAATAAATTTTCTTGTAGGGTGAACCATTTCGGAGATATTCCTTGTTATGTGTGTGAGTTTCGGAAAACTTAGAACTTTCGTGGAATGGATCATCGTTGTTCATTTTTTTATATGTTAAGTGTGCAAAGAGAACGGAATCTCAAAGCTTTAAAATATTTGACTATCGCACAAAGCTTACTGTATTGTAATATTCCCTTTGCACCTACAAGGAAATAAGCAATAAGATAATTTGTACAAATGTTTATCACAACTAACACGAAGAAGATATAGGAATAAGAGTTTGTAAGAATGGTTAGTACAAGAGTAGAGAAAGTCATGTGAGTGTGACGACACGTGAGATGTTTTAAAAGGTTGTTAAGGCTTGTGGTGCGGAAGTTTGAAACCCTGTAGTGCACAAGTAGTACTACAGATGGCACTAGTCGGCTAATTGCCCCGTTTCACGGAACGGACGTCTGCGAGTGTGCTATAGATAGGCGGGTAGAAGCCGGTTGGGTGTGGCAGACTCTGACAGACTCAGACAGCACTCAGCGCTCGCACTCGCACTCAGAGAGACCTGTCCCCAGGTGGCGACTCTCTCTCTCTCGGGAGACGATGGCTCCGCCGCCCGCCTTAACGGACACACACACACACACACACACACACAGAAACGCTTATTCCCAACCATCTAATTTACGTACAATAATAACCTTTTCCAAGGTACTCTCCTCGCACAGGCTTGAGCTCAATACACACATCTGGGTTCGAGCAGCCCATTTTCGTAATGCGCTCCTCGTGATGACATAAAACCGCCTTGTTACTTGAGATGTATTTTAACATTTTATGCTAATAACCACAACTGACATGGAAATTCATACGTTTAACACTAGGCACACAACAATGCCAAACTCTCTGGCTTCCAGAAAGGTGTTTACTGTGAAACAATTAAAATATTTAATGCTCTCTCTACCCAGTAGTGTAAAGGAAAATGTTGGCAATTTCAGAGCTTTTTAAAGAAGCTTCCCTCCTCAAAGAGTATCTCTGTAGAGGAATGTTTAAATCAATAATCAGTTGTATTGCTCGATAGTAGGAGGGAATCAAGCTGAAAATACAACAGTGACGTGCAGCAGCTACAAAAAGCCAACTAATTGATTATATATTTGAACAATCACGCTGCTTTATGTAAATAGATGTTTTTCTGTACGTCTACTATGTAAGAATTAAAATGGGTAGTATGCCGTGATTAATGTGCAGGTCGGTCGCTCGCTTATCTTAAATTTGACACACTTGACACGTGACGAGTAAGAACATTGTTTACCAATAAGCTAAATGTAGCTACATGTTAGAATGTATTATTACTTGGACTGCTTTCTCATACAGAAATGTAAACGTTGAAGAAGCAGCAGAGACACAGTCAGTCAGTCAGTCAGTCAGTCTGTAAAAGCATCATTTTGTACATGTATTATGATGATAATAACAACAACTATGTAAGTGTCGATGTATCATCTCCATCTCCTCGTACTTTAACAGCAAAACTTGAAGAAACCTGCACATGCTTTTTACGCATTTAATTGTGAATGCTTTTGACACGTTCTATGATTAATTATTTATTAACTATTCATTAATTATTCTATAATTTCCAAGATTCGAACAGATGACCGCAGCGACTTGGGCGTCTTGCCCTTTATAAAACACGTGACCATTGTCAATTTCATTCTGTTGAGGTGCTGCTGGCCGGGAAAGTCGTTACGCTTGGTTTAACGGACACGTGGCAGCTTTTGGCGCCAAAAATACACCATCTATTTCCCAGCGATCCTACCAAGGTATAACGGCCAAATTTTAGGTGACGCTTTGACACTAGGGGCATTACCCACCCACCGGGGGACATCCCCCCGCGCCTGCGGTAGCGCACGCTATAAACAAAAAACCGATTTACTCTCCAACGGTGCGCGGGATTCGAACCCGGACACCACAGCTGGGTAGTACTTCTCGAGGGCTATCCAGAGACACCTTCGCATCCGAAATCGCGGCGACGGGGGCCCGCCCACACCTCTCGTAAGATGGCCAAAATTTTCTAAAATTTGAATGGCGCAAAATCCGCCAATTTGGACCACTAATTGTTGTAGTCCACCTAGGCCGCTTTCCACACGTGTGCTCACATTCCTTAAACCATTACGCCCTGCCCGGATCTAAGCTTCCAAAGTCGGGCAAAACTGCGGGACGCTCTCCCCGGCACCCTAATAGCCCAAGAACCGCCAAATGTTAGGTGAAGCTTCGGCACCATGGGCACTAACCACCCACCGCGGGACATCCCCCAGCGCCTGCTGTAGCGCACGCTATACACATATAACACTTTTACTCCCGACTCGGTGCGGGAGGTCGAACTCGGACCACCGACTCCGGTAGTCCTCCTCAAGGGCTACACGACCCAACAGTCAGTTTTCTTAAACCTCCTCTCGCTTCTTCGCAAGAAGGGATCAAAGATGGCCAAAAATTTCTAAAACTCGAACCGAGGACCGCAGCGACTCACGACCGGCACAGGCGTGTTCCCCGTGTCAAGAAACGTAACAATTGTGAAATTCAGAAAGTTCTGTCCAGCCGTTCAAATTTTGGAAAAACTTGCAAAACGTAAGGCTACAAGTCCAGGTACCCCACTATATAACCAACCGGTCTTAACTCGCTTGGTCAGACAGAATACCCAAAAGTGAGAACCGGTCCACGGAGAGCGACCAAACTCTGGAATTATACGTTTTGGACCACGGCCGACACTCCTAGACCATCGGCGGACCTCTCCGAGGCCCCGTTCAAGAAGTCGGTTTCTCTTATAGGTATGACATAGACATTGCTATAGCAGGCACCCTTGTCTAGGGGGGCCACTTCCTATTCTAGGAAGGGCCCTTGTCTAGGAAGGGCGCATGTATAAGAACCCTTTTCTAGGACGGGCCCTTGTCTAGGAAGGGCGCTTGTCTAAGAAGGGTCCGTGTCTAGGAAGGGCGCTTGTCTAGGAAGGGCGCTTGTCTAAGAAGGGTCCGTGTCTAGCACGGGTCCGTGTCTAGGAAGGGCGCTTGTCTAGGAAGTGCCCTTGTCTAGGAAGGACGCTTGTCTAAGAAGGGTCCGTGTCTAGGACGGGTCCGTGTCTAGGAAGGGCGCTTGTATAGGAAGGGCCCTTGTCTAGGAACGGCCCTTGTGTAGGAAGGGCGCTTGTCTAGGAAGGGCGCTTGTCTAGGATCGGCCCTTGTCTAGGAAGGGTCCGTGTCTAGGAAGGGCGTTTGTGTAGGAAGGGTCCGTGTCTAGGAAGGCCGCTTGTCTAGGAAGATTCCGTGTCTAGGAAGGGCGCTTGTCTAGGAAGGGCGCTTGTCTAGGAAGGGCGCTTGTTTAGGAAGGGCGCTTGTCTAAGAAGGGTCCGTGTCTAGCACGGGTCCGTGTCTAGGAAGGGCGCTTGTCTAGGAAGGGCGCTTGTCTAGGAAGGGCGCTTGTCTAAGAAGGGTCCGTCTCTAGGAACGGCCCTTGTCTAGGAACGGCCCTTGTCTAGGAAGGGCGCTTGTCTAGGAACGGCCCTTGTCTAGGGACGGCGCTTGTCTAGGAAGGGACATTGTCTAGGAAGGGTCAGTTTCTATAATGGGCCCTTGTCTAGGAAGGCCCCTTGTCTAGGATGTGCCCTTGTCTAGGAATGGCGCTCGTCTACGAAGGACCCTTGTCTAGGAATGGCGCTAGTCTAGAAAGGGCCCTAGTCTAGGATGGGCCCTATTCTAGGAAGGACAGTTTTGTAGAGGAAGGCCAGTTTTGTCTAGGAAGGCCAGTTTTTTCTAGGAAGGCCAGTTTTGTCTAGGAAGGCCAGTTTTGTCTAGGAAGGCCAGTTTTGTCTAATAAGGCCAGTTTTGTCTAGGAAGGCCAATTTTGTCTAGGAAGGCCAGTTTTGTCTAGGAAGGCCATTTTTGTCTAGGAAGGCCAGTTTTGTCTAGGAAGGCCAGTTTTGTCTAATAAGGCCAGTTTTGTCTAGGAAGGCCAGTTTTGTCTAGGAAGGCCAGTTTTGTCTAGGAAGGCCAGTTTTGTCTAGGAAGGCCAGTTTTGTCTAGGAAGGCCGGTTTTGTCTAGGAAGGGCAGTTTTATCTAGGAAGGCTAGTTTTGTCTAGGAAGGTCAGTTTCGTCTAGGAAGGCCAGTTTCGTCTAATAAGGCCAGTTTCGTCTAGGAAGGCCAGTTTTGTCTAGGAAGGCCAGTTTTGTCTAGGAAGGCCAGTTTTGTCTAATAAGGCCAGTTTTGTCTAGGAAGGCCAATTTTGTCTAGGAAGGCCAGTTTTGTCTAGGAAGGCCATTTTTGTCTAGGAAGGCCAGTTTTGTCTAGGAAGGCCAGTTTTGTCTAGGAAGGCCAGTTTTGTCTAGGAAGGCCAGTTTTGTCTAGGAAGGCCAGTTTTGTCTAGGAAGGCCGGTTTTGTCTAGGAAGGGCAGTTTTATCTAGGAAGGCCAGTTTTGTCAAGGAAGGAGAGTTTCGTCTAGGAAGGCTAGTTTTGCTAGGAAGGTCAGTTTCGTCTAGGAAGGCCAGTTTCGTCTAATAAGGCCAGTTTCGTCTAGGAAGGCCAGTTTCGTCTAATAAGGCCAGTTTCGTCTAGGAAGGCCAGTTTTGTCTAGGAAGGTCATTTTTGTCTAGGAAGGCCAGTTTTGTCTAGGAAGGCCAGTTTTGTCTAGGAAGGCCAGTTTTGTCTAGGAATGCCAGTTTTGTCTAGGAAGGCCAGTTTTGTCTAGGAAGGCCAGTTTTGTCTAGGAAGGCCAGTTTTGTCTAATAAGGCCAGTTTTGTCTAGGAAGGCCATTTTTGTCTAGGAAGGGCAGTTTTATCTAGGAAGGCCAGTTTTGTCAAGGAAGGAGAGTTTCGTCTAGGAAGGCTAGTTTTGTCTAGGAAGGTCAATTTTGTCTAGGAAGGCCAGTTTTGTCTAATAAGGCCAGTTTTGTCTAGGAAGGCCAGTTTTGTCTAGGAAGGCCAGTTTTGTCTAGGAAGGCCAGTTTTGTCTAGGAAGGCCAGTTTTTTCTAGGAAGGCCAGTTTTGTCTAGGAAGGCCAGGTTTATCTAGGAAGGCCAGTTTTTTCTAGGAAGGCCAGTTTTGTCTAGGAAGGCAAGTTTTATCTAGGAAGGCCAGTTTTGTCTAGGAAGGCCAGTTTTGTCTAGGAAGGCCAGTTTTGTCTAGGAAGGCCAGTTTTTTCTAGGAAGGCCAGTTTTTTCTAGGAAGGCCAGTTTTGTCTAGGAAGGCCAGTTTTGTCTAATAAGGCCAGTTTTGTCTAGGAAGGCCATTTTTGTCTAGGAAGGCCAGTTTTGTCTAGGAAGGCCAGTTTTGTCTAGGAAGGCCAGTTTTGTCTAGGAACGCCAGTTTTATCTAGGAAGGGCAGTTTTATCTAGGAACGCCAGTTTTATCTAGGAAGGGCAGTTTTTTCTAGGAAGGCCAGTTTTGTCTAGGAAGGCAAGTTTTATTTAGGAAGGCCAGTTTTGTCTAGGAAGGCCAGTTTTTTCTAGGAAGGCCAGTTTTATCTAGGAAGGCCAGTTTTTTCTAGGAAGGCCAGTTTTGTCTAGGAAGGCAAGTTTTATCTAGGAAGGCCAGTTTTGTCTAGGAAGGCCAGTTTTATCTAGGAAGGCCAGTTTTGTCTAGGAAGGCCAGTTTTGTCTAGGAAGGCCAGTTTTGCCTAGGAAGGTCAGTTTTTCTAGGAAGGTCAGTTTTTTCTAGGAAGGCCAGTTTTGTCTAGGAAGGTCAGTTTTGTCTAGGAAGGCCAGTTTTTTCTAGGAAGGCCAATTTTGTCTAGGAAGGTCAGTTTTGTCTAGGAAGGCCAGTTTTTTCTAGGAAGGCCAGTTTTGTCTAGGAAGGCCAGTTTTTTCTAGGAAGGCCAGTTTTGTCTAGGAAGGCCAGTTTTGTCTAGGAAGGCCAGTTTTGTCTAAGAAGGTTTCACCAGTTTTGGTGAATTGTTCATTTTACGGTAAAAGTATTTGACCCAGGTGAACGTTCTTGGTGTCGGTTGATGCCCTCATGGAGGACTTCAAATATATGTTTCGTTTGTTCAGATATCGCTAATGGTAGAGGAGTTATTTAGGGAATAAGTGTGAGTGAATTGTTCATTTTACGGTAAAAGTATTTGACCCAGGTGAACGTTCTTGGTGTCGGTTGATGCCCTCAAGGAGGACTTCAAATATATGTTTCGTTTGTTCAGATATCGCTAATGGTAGAGGAGTTATTTAGGAAATAAGTTTGGGTGAATTGTTCATTTTGTGATAAAAGTATTTGACCTAGGTGAACGTTCTTGGTGTCGGTTGATGCCCTCAAGGAGGACTTCAAATATATGTTTCGTTTGTTCAGATATCGCTAATGGTAGAGGAGTTATTTAGGGAATAAGTTTGAGTGAATTGTTCATTTTACGGTAAAAGTATTTGACCCAGGTGAACGTTCTTGGTGTCAGTTGATGCCCTCAAGGAGGACTTCAAATATATGTTTCGTTTGTTCAGATATCGCTAATGGTAGAGGAGTTCTTTAGGAAATAAGTTTGAGTGAATTGTTCATTTTACGGTAAAAGTATTTGACCCAGGTGAACGTTCTTGGTGTCGGTTGATGCCCTCAATGAGGACTTCAAATATATGTTTCGTTTGTTCAGATATCGCTAATGGTAGAGGAGTTATTTAGGAAATAAGTTTGAGTGAATTGTTCATTTTACGGTAAAAGTATTTGACCCAGGTGAACGTTCTTGGTGTCGGTTGATGCCCTCAAGGAGGACTTCAAATATATGTTTCGTTTGTTCAGATATCGCTAATGGTAGAGGAGTTATTTAGGGAATAAGTGTGAGTGAATTGTTCATTTTACGGTAAAAGTATTTGACCTAGGTGAACGTTCTTGGTGTCGGTTGATTCCCTCAAGGAGGACTTCAAATATATGTTTCGTTTGTTCAGATATCGCTAATGGTAGAGGAGTTATTTAGGGAATAAGTGTGAGTGAATTGTTCATTTTACGGTAAAAGTATTTGACCCAGGTGAACGTTCTTGGTGTCGGTTGATGCCCTCAAGGAGGACTTCAAATATATGTTTCGTTTGTTCAGATATCGCTAATGGTAGAGGAGTTATTTACGAAATAAGTTTGGGTGAATTGTTCATTTTGTGATAAAAGTAGTTATGTAGACTTATTTACTCTGGACGACTTTTGCATAACTGGTAAACCGTTAGAGATAGACCAAATCATACTGTAGAAAAAATGTAGATCTTGCTAAAATACACAATTTATGTCTCAATCAATTTTCTTGTAGAGTGAACCATTTCAGAGATATTCCTTGTTATGTGTGTGAGTTTCGGAAAACTTAGAACTTTCGTGGAATGGATCATCGTTGTTCATTTTTTTATATGTTAAGTGTGCAAAGAGAACGGAATCTCAAAGCTTTAAAATATTTGACTATCGCACAAAGCTTACTGTATTGTAATATTCCCTTTGCACCTACAAGGAAATAAGCAATAAGATAATTTGTACAAATGTTTATCACAACTAACACGAAGAAGATATAGGAATAAGAGTTTGTAAGAATGGTTAGTACAAGAGTAGAGAAAGTCATGTGAGTGTGACGACACGTGAGATGTTTTAAAAGGTTGTTAAGGCTTGTGGTGCGGAAGTTTGAAACCCTGTAGTGCACAAGTAGTACTACAGATGGCACTAGTCGGCTAATTGCCCCGTTTCACGGAACGGACGTCTGCGAGTGTGCTATAGATAGGCGGGTAGAAGCCGGTTGGGTGTGGCAGACTCTGACAGACTCAGACAGCACTCAGCGCTCGCACTCGCACTCAGAGAGACCTGTCCCCAGGTGGCGACTCTCTCTCTCTCGGGAGACGATGGCTCCGCCGCCCGCCTTAACGGACACACACACACACACACACACACACAGAAACGCTTATTCCCAACCATCTAATTTACGTATAATAATAACCTTTTCCAAGGTACTCTCCTCGCACAGGCTTGAGCTCAATACACACATCTGGGTTCGAGCAGCCCATTTTCGTAATGCGCTCCTCGTGATGACATAAAACCGCCTTGTTACTTGAGATGTATTTTAACATTTTATGCTAATAACCACAACTGACATGGAAATTCATACGTTTAACACTAGGCACACAACAATGCCAAACTCTCTGGCTTCCAGAAAGGTGTTTACTGTGAAACAATTAAAATATTTAATGCTCTCTCTACCCAGTAGTGTAAAGGAAAATGTTGGCAATTTCAGAGCTTTTTAAAGAAGCTTCCCTCCTCAAAGAGTATCTCTGTAGAGGAATGTTTAAATCAATAATCAGTTGTATTGCTCGATAGTAGGAGGGAATCAAGCTGAAAATACAACAGTGACGTGCAGCAGCTACAAAAAGCCAACTAATTGATTATATATTTGAACAATCACGCTGCTTTATGTAAATAGATGTTTTTCTGTACGTCTACTATGTAAGAATTAAAATGGGTAGTATGCCGTGATTAATGTGCAGGTCGGTCGCTCGCTTATCTTAAATTTGACACACTTGACACGTGACGAGTAAGAACATTGTTTACCAATAAGCTAAATGTAGCTACATGTTAGAATGTATTATTACTTGGACTGCTTTCTCATACAGAAATGTAAACGTTGAAGAAGCAGCAGAGACACAGTCAGTCAGTCAGTCAGTCAGTCTGTAAAAGCATCATTTTGTACATGTATTATGATGATAATAACAACAACTATGTAAGTGTCGATGTATCATCTCCATCTCCTCGTACTTTAACAGCAAAACTTGAAGAAACCTGCACATGCTTTTTACGCATTTAATTGTGAATGCTTTTGACACGTTCTATGATTAATTATTTATTAACTATTCATTAATTATTCTATAATTTCCAAGATTCGAACAGATGACCGCAGCGACTTGGGCGTCTTGCCCTTTATAAAACACGTGACCATTGTCAATTTCATTCTGTTGAGGTGCTGCTGGCCGGGAAAGTCGTTACGCTTGGTTTAACGGACACGTGGCAGCTTTTGGCGCCAAAAATACACCATCTATTTCCCAGCGATCCTACCAAGGTATAACGGCCAAATTTTAGGTGACGCTTTGACACTAGGGGCATTACCCACCCACCGGGGGACATCCCCCCGCGCCTGCGGTAGCGCACGCTATAAACAAAAAACCGATTTACTCTCCAACGGTGCGCGGGATTCGAACCCGGACACCACAGCTGGGTAGTACTTCTCGAGGGCTATCCAGAGACACCTTCGCATCCGAAATCGCGGCGACGGGGGCCCGCCCACACCTCTCGTAAGATGGCCAAAATTTTCTAAAATTTGAATGGCGCAAAATCCGCCAATTTGGACCACTAATTGTTGTAGTCCACCTAGGCCGCTTTCCACACGTGTGCTCACATTCCTTAAACCATTACGCCCTGCCCGGATCTAAGCTTCCAAAGTCGGGCAAAACTGCGGGACGCTCTCCCCGGCACCCTAATAGCCCAAGAACCGCCAAATGTTAGGTGAAGCTTCGGCACCATGGGCACTAACCACCCACCGCGGGACATCCCCCAGCGCCTGCTGTAGCGCACGCTATACACATATAACACTTTTACTCCCGACTCGGTGCGGGAGGTCGAACTCGGACCACCGACTCCGGTAGTCCTCCTCAAGGGCTACACGACCCAACAGTCAGTTTTCTTAAACCTCCTCTCGCTTCTTCGCAAGAAGGGATCAAAGATGGCCAAAAATTTCTAAAACTCGAACCGAGGACCGCAGCGACTCACGACCGGCACAGGCGTGTTCCCCGTGTCAAGAAACGTAACAATTGTGAAATTCAGAAAGTTCTGTCCAGCCGTTCAAATTTTGGAAAAACTTGCAAAACGTAAGGCTACAAGTCCAGGTACCCCACTATATAACCAACCGGTCTTAACTCGCTTGGTCAGACAGAATACCCAAAAGTGAGAACCGGTCCACGGAGAGCGACCAAACTCTGGAATTATACGTTTTGGACCACGGCCGACACTCCTAGACCATCGGCGGACCTCTCCGAGGCCCCGTTCAAGAAGTCGGTTTCTCTTATAGGTATGACATAGACATTGCTATAGCAGGCACCCTTGTCTAGGGGGGCCACTTCCTATTCTAGGAAGGGCCCTTGTCTAGGAAGGGCGCATGTATAAGAACCCTTTTCTAGGACGGGCCCTTGTCTAGGAAGGGCGCTTGTCTAAGAAGGGTCCGTGTCTAGGAAGGGCGCTTGTCTAGGAAGGGCGCTTGTCTAAGAAGGGTCCGTGTCTAGCACGGGTCCGTGTCTAGGAAGGGCGCTTGTCTAGGAAGTGCCCTTGTCTAGGAAGGACGCTTGTCTAAGAAGGGTCCGTGTCTAGGACGGGTCCGTGTCTAGGAAGGGCGCTTGTATAGGAAGGGCCCTTGTCTAGGAACGGCCCTTGTGTAGGAAGGGCGCTTGTCTAGGAAGGGCGCTTGTCTAGGATCGGCCCTTGTCTAGGAAGGGTCCGTGTCTAGGAAGGGCGTTTGTGTAGGAAGGGTCCGTGTCTAGGAAGGCCGCTTGTCTAGGAAGATTCCGTGTCTAGGAAGGGCGCTTGTCTAGGAAGGGCGCTTGTCTAGGAAGGGCGCTTGTTTAGGAAGGGCGCTTGTCTAAGAAGGGTCCGTGTCTAGCACGGGTCCGTGTCTAGGAAGGGCGCTTGTCTAGGAAGGGCGCTTGTCTAGGAAGGGCGCTTGTCTAAGAAGGGTCCGTCTCTAGGAACGGCCCTTGTCTAGGAACGGCCCTTGTCTAGGAAGGGCGCTTGTCTAGGAACGGCCCTTGTCTAGGGACGGCGCTTGTCTAGGAAGGGACATTGTCTAGGAAGGGTCAGTTTCTATAATGGGCCCTTGTCTAGGAAGGCCCCTTGTCTAGGATGTGCCCTTGTCTAGGAATGGCGCTCGTCTACGAAGGACCCTTGTCTAGGAATGGCGCTAGTCTAGAAAGGGCCCTAGTCTAGGATGGGCCCTATTCTAGGAAGGACAGTTTTGTAGAGGAAGGCCAGTTTTGTCTAGGAAGGCCAGTTTTTTCTAGGAAGGCCAGTTTTGTCTAGGAAGGCCAGTTTTGTCTAGGAAGGCCAGTTTTGTCTAATAAGGCCAGTTTTGTCTAGGAAGGCCAATTTTGTCTAGGAAGGCCAGTTTTGTCTAGGAAGGCCATTTTTGTCTAGGAAGGCCAGTTTTGTCTAGGAAGGCCAGTTTTGTCTAATAAGGCCAGTTTTGTCTAGGAAGGCCAGTTTTGTCTAGGAAGGCCAGTTTTGTCTAGGAAGGCCAGTTTTGTCTAGGAAGGCCAGTTTTGTCTAGGAAGGCCGGTTTTGTCTAGGAAGGGCAGTTTTATCTAGGAAGGCTAGTTTTGTCTAGGAAGGTCAGTTTCGTCTAGGAAGGCCAGTTTCGTCTAATAAGGCCAGTTTCGTCTAGGAAGGCCAGTTTTGTCTAGGAAGGCCAGTTTTGTCTAGGAAGGCCAGTTTTGTCTAATAAGGCCAGTTTTGTCTAGGAAGGCCAATTTTGTCTAGGAAGGCCAGTTTTGTCTAGGAAGGCCATTTTTGTCTAGGAAGGCCAGTTTTGTCTAGGAAGGCCAGTTTTGTCTAGGAAGGCCAGTTTTGTCTAGGAAGGCCAGTTTTGTCTAGGAAGGCCAGTTTTGTCTAGGAAGGCCGGTTTTGTCTAGGAAGGGCAGTTTTATCTAGGAAGGCCAGTTTTGTCAAGGAAGGAGAGTTTCGTCTAGGAAGGCTAGTTTTGCTAGGAAGGTCAGTTTCGTCTAGGAAGGCCAGTTTCGTCTAATAAGGCCAGTTTCGTCTAGGAAGGCCAGTTTCGTCTAATAAGGCCAGTTTCGTCTAGGAAGGCCAGTTTTGTCTAGGAAGGTCATTTTTGTCTAGGAAGGCCAGTTTTGTCTAGGAAGGCCAGTTTTGTCTAGGAAGGCCAGTTTTGTCTAGGAATGCCAGTTTTGTCTAGGAAGGCCAGTTTTGTCTAGGAAGGCCAGTTTTGTCTAGGAAGGCCAGTTTTGTCTAATAAGGCCAGTTTTGTCTAGGAAGGCCATTTTTGTCTAGGAAGGGCAGTTTTATCTAGGAAGGCCAGTTTTGTCAAGGAAGGAGAGTTTCGTCTAGGAAGGCTAGTTTTGTCTAGGAAGGTCAATTTTGTCTAGGAAGGCCAGTTTTGTCTAATAAGGCCAGTTTTGTCTAGGAAGGCCAGTTTTGTCTAGGAAGGCCAGTTTTGTCTAGGAAGGCCAGTTTTGTCTAGGAAGGCCAGTTTTTTCTAGGAAGGCCAGTTTTGTCTAGGAAGGCCAGGTTTATCTAGGAAGGCCAGTTTTTTCTAGGAAGGCCAGTTTTGTCTAGGAAGGCAAGTTTTATCTAGGAAGGCCAGTTTTGTCTAGGAAGGCCAGTTTTGTCTAGGAAGGCCAGTTTTGTCTAGGAAGGCCAGTTTTTTCTAGGAAGGCCAGTTTTTTCTAGGAAGGCCAGTTTTGTCTAGGAAGGCCAGTTTTGTCTAATAAGGCCAGTTTTGTCTAGGAAGGCCATTTTTGTCTAGGAAGGCCAGTTTTGTCTAGGAAGGCCAGTTTTGTCTAGGAAGGCCAGTTTTGTCTAGGAACGCCAGTTTTATCTAGGAAGGGCAGTTTTATCTAGGAACGCCAGTTTTATCTAGGAAGGGCAGTTTTTTCTAGGAAGGCCAGTTTTGTCTAGGAAGGCAAGTTTTATTTAGGAAGGCCAGTTTTGTCTAGGAAGGCCAGTTTTTTCTAGGAAGGCCAGTTTTATCTAGGAAGGCCAGTTTTTTCTAGGAAGGCCAGTTTTGTCTAGGAAGGCAAGTTTTATCTAGGAAGGCCAGTTTTGTCTAGGAAGGCCAGTTTTATCTAGGAAGGCCAGTTTTGTCTAGGAAGGCCAGTTTTGTCTAGGAAGGCCAGTTTTGCCTAGGAAGGTCAGTTTTTCTAGGAAGGTCAGTTTTTTCTAGGAAGGCCAGTTTTGTCTAGGAAGGTCAGTTTTGTCTAGGAAGGCCAGTTTTTTCTAGGAAGGCCAATTTTGTCTAGGAAGGTCAGTTTTGTCTAGGAAGGCCAGTTTTTTCTAGGAAGGCCAGTTTTGTCTAGGAAGGCCAGTTTTTTCTAGGAAGGCCAGTTTTGTCTAGGAAGGCCAGTTTTGTCTAGGAAGGCCAGTTTTGTCTAAGAAGGTTTCACCAGTTTTGGTGAATTGTTCATTTTACGGTAAAAGTATTTGACCCAGGTGAACGTTCTTGGTGTCGGTTGATGCCCTCATGGAGGACTTCAAATATATGTTTCGTTTGTTCAGATATCGCTAATGGTAGAGGAGTTATTTAGGGAATAAGTGTGAGTGAATTGTTCATTTTACGGTAAAAGTATTTGACCCAGGTGAACGTTCTTGGTGTCGGTTGATGCCCTCAAGGAGGACTTCAAATATATGTTTCGTTTGTTCAGATATCGCTAATGGTAGAGGAGTTATTTAGGAAATAAGTTTGGGTGAATTGTTCATTTTGTGATAAAAGTATTTGACCTAGGTGAACGTTCTTGGTGTCGGTTGATGCCCTCAAGGAGGACTTCAAATATATGTTTCGTTTGTTCAGATATCGCTAATGGTAGAGGAGTTATTTAGGGAATAAGTTTGAGTGAATTGTTCATTTTACGGTAAAAGTATTTGACCCAGGTGAACGTTCTTGGTGTCAGTTGATGCCCTCAAGGAGGACTTCAAATATATGTTTCGTTTGTTCAGATATCGCTAATGGTAGAGGAGTTCTTTAGGAAATAAGTTTGAGTGAATTGTTCATTTTACGGTAAAAGTATTTGACCCAGGTGAACGTTCTTGGTGTCGGTTGATGCCCTCAATGAGGACTTCAAATATATGTTTCGTTTGTTCAGATATCGCTAATGGTAGAGGAGTTATTTAGGAAATAAGTTTGAGTGAATTGTTCATTTTACGGTAAAAGTATTTGACCCAGGTGAACGTTCTTGGTGTCGGTTGATGCCCTCAAGGAGGACTTCAAATATATGTTTCGTTTGTTCAGATATCGCTAATGGTAGAGGAGTTATTTAGGGAATAAGTGTGAGTGAATTGTTCATTTTACGGTAAAAGTATTTGACCTAGGTGAACGTTCTTGGTGTCGGTTGATTCCCTCAAGGAGGACTTCAAATATATGTTTCGTTTGTTCAGATATCGCTAATGGTAGAGGAGTTATTTAGGGAATAAGTGTGAGTGAATTGTTCATTTTACGGTAAAAGTATTTGACCCAGGTGAACGTTCTTGGTGTCGGTTGATGCCCTCAAGGAGGACTTCAAATATATGTTTCGTTTGTTCAGATATCGCTAATGGTAGAGGAGTTATTTACGAAATAAGTTTGGGTGAATTGTTCATTTTGTGATAAAAGTAGTTATGTAGACTTATTTACTCTGGACGACTTTTGCATAACTGGTAAACCGTTAGAGATAGACCAAATCATACTGTAGAAAAAATGTAGATCTTGCTAAAATACACAATTTATGTCTCAATCAATTTTCTTGTAGAGTGAACCATTTCAGAGATATTCCTTGTTATTTGTGTGAGTTTCGGAAAACTTAGAACTTTCGTGAAATGGATCATCGTTGTTCACTTTTTTTATATGTTAAGTGTGCAAAGACAACAGAGTTTGTAAGAATGGTTAATACAAGAGTAGAGAAAGTCATGTGAGTGCAACACATCAGATTATTAAAAATATAGAAAAGGCCGGTGGGAAAAAGACAGAGAGGCTGAAAACATTGTTTACACTTTATAACCTAAATATACTGCATGAACTGAAAATAACATTTAAATTGTGATATTTTGAAATATTTATTTTCTTTAATCTGGCGTGAATACGCATTCCAAGTTTGGCAACATTGTTAGAAGCAGGTGATATCGCTGGCGATATCATTGTTTATCGGGGATTGTTTACTCAGGTGGTGAACAAACTGTACTTAACCTCAAAATCCTTGAATGATTTGCTTATGCTCTGTTTATCTACTGGATTTTGTTATATTATTGGTTAAGTTTTAAGTTACTCCTATTCATTTCGAAACTTTTGGTGCTCTGGGAAAATTTCCGCCCAGATGTATAAAGCCTACGAAGTTCTTGGGTGCCTACGGTTGTATTAATGACCTTATCTTATGCCTACACTTAGCTAGGCTGCGTTATGCTAATATCACCTCCTCATTGAGAATGGAGTCTTAAGTACAACCTCGCGGTACTGCATTAACTGAGATGATTCTATTCTCTCTCTCGCATTTATCTCCCTCTCACCTTCTCTCTCCAACTTTCCCTTCCCTCTCCCTTTCCGTTCTATACTCCATGCTCTGATACTCTCCAGCGTCTTCAGCCTCTCTCTGCCTCTCTGTGTATAATAAGCTAGCGCATTATTGTGAACCTAGTGATATTTAACTTTTGTTTAGTGTGTTTTGGTTTTGTCTTGATGCTAAGGTGGCTGCACTTGTGCGACTGTGTCGCAGCCAGTGGCGAAAGGGAGAAGCTCAGCGTTTGAATTCGATTCTCGCAAGTGTTAGGTTACTCTGAAGGTATATTCCAATTTAAAATTGGATGCACACAGTAGTAAAGCGGAACCAACACCTAGCAGGTGGGCTCCTCAGAGGAAAGAGGGTCAGGGTTACTGGATACCGAAGACTGAGTTATAAAAAAGCATTCCGATTCGAAATATAGATCTTACATAACCCCATTACGAGCTGAATCTCTCTATTCAAGTGTTTGTGACAGTCTACAAGACTGGGTACAATATGGCGATATATCCCATGGATATATTTGATGCAAGGTTCCAAAATAGGTTTATAAGCACTCATATTTCATGAGCAGACGCTTATACATGCACTAATCCTACACTTTTATCGCTGGGGTTTAGTACTCTTGGTCTATAAAATGGCAATAAAGTTTATGACCCCCACGTTTTTCAACTTGAAAAACATCTTAATCGCCAGGCGCTGAGTATATATAGGAATTGTGAACTCTGTGTATTATTGGCAATAAATTTCCAAGCAACTGATGATTGTAAAGTGCTGTTGCTTCGGTTTTCGATAAAGTATTCAAAGAATGAGTTGGTAAAGACTTTCGCACTAACCATTCTTACAAACTCTTATTCCTATATCTTCTTCATGTCAGTTCAGATAAACATTTGTACAAATTATTACTTATTTCCTTGTAGGTACAAGGGGAATATTAGAATACAGTGGGCTTTGTGCGATATTCAAATGTTTTAAAGCTTTGAGATTATGTTCTCTTTGCACGCTGAACATATACAAAATGAACAACAATGATCCATTTCACGAAAGCTTTAAGTTTTCCGAAACTCACAGACATAAAAAGAAATATCTCCGAAATGGTTCACCCTACAAGAAAATTTATTTAGACATAAATTGTGTATTTTAGCAAGATCTACATTTTTGTATAGTATAATTTGGTCTATCTCTAACGGTTTACCAGTTATGCAAAAGTCGTCCAGAGTAAATACGACTACACGGGCTATAGCCAGAAAATTCAAGATATACATTTCATTTGTCATAAAAAATATCGCAAACATATGACATTTTAATCAACATCGTTAGTCATTTTCAAGAAAATCAAAATTTTCGAAAAATGTTCCATGTAAAGGGTAGTTTAGGGTGAAGGAATGTTCCTCAAAATCTTCGTGTCGCATCCATGAAAGATAATAGAAGTTAAATACTAAATTTGGTTTTTAACCAACTTTTCGTTTCGCGCGCGCGCGTGTGTGTGTCAGTCTGTGGACAGCATAACTCGAAATCGAAAAGTTGGTTGAAAACCAAATTTGCTATTTAAGTTTAATATCTTTCAAGGATGCGACACGAAGATTTTGAAGAAAATAGGCCCATCCTAAACTACCCTTTACATGGAAAATTTTTCGAAAATTTTGATTTCCTTGAAATTGGCTCTAACGATTTTGATTAAAATGTCATATGTTTGAGATATTTTGATGACAAATGAAATGTATATCTTGAATTTACTGGGTATAGCCCCTGTGGTCCTATTTACTCTGGACGACTTTTGCATAACTGGTAAACCGTTAGAGATAGACCAAATCATACTATACAAAAAATGTAGATCTTGCTAAAATACACAATTTATGTCTCAATAAATGTTCTTGTAGGGTGAACCATTTCGGAGATATTTCTTGTTATGTGTGTGAGTTTCGGAAAACTTAGAACTTTCGTGAAATGGATAATCGTTGTCCATTTTTTTATATGTTAAGTGTGCAAAGAGAACGGAATCTCAAAGCATTAAAATATTTGACTATCGCACAAAGCCTACTGTATTCTAATATTCCCCTTGCACCTACAAGGAAATAAACAATAAGATAATTTGTGCAAATGTTTATGTTAACTAACACGAAGAAGATATAGGAATAAGAGATTGTAAGAATGGTTAGTACAAGAGTAGAGAAAGTCATGTGAGTGCAACACATGCGATTTTTAAATGGTGTGTAGGTAGAGTTATCAACTGTAAATCTCTATTTTATTTTGCTTTAGCTTCTGTATTTATTTTCTGTATCATGAAAAGATAAGAGAATTGGTAAAGAATATTTGTGTTAGTTTGATTACGTATCATCCTGCCTGAAGAGTGCAAGGACTTGATAGTAAATAGCTTTCTTACGAAGAACTTATTTTGAAAAGAACATCATATTGAATAATATCTGACTAGGATCAGTAGAGGTTGCGTGAGAGGGTACCGTCGTGTTTTCTGTTATGACAGGAAGTTCACAACATGTGCACGCGATACATGGCGGCGCATTCTCACCTTCTATACCCACCATGTAAGTAAAATGATGGAAGCCTTGCAACACTTTCTTCTTCTGTTCTTCAACGTGTACTACGGAAATGTATGATAAACTCTACCAGGTAAAACATACAATTCGGATTATTTCCCTCGATGTAATAACCAAAATATGTTATTTATTCATCTGGTTTCTGCTTTATTACAATTATAGATGTCTTACCTTTTTTTACTTTCGTTGCTACGTTTAGTATAGTAGAGGACGTGTGTATGTGGGTGTGTGTCTGCCTGTCAATATATAGACAGCATAACTCAAAAACCTGAACAACGATGTTCCATTTCACGAAAGTTTCAAGTTTTCTGAAACTCACACACATAACAAGGAATATCTCCGAAATGGTTCACCCTACAAGAAAATTTATTGAAACATAAATTGTGTATTTTAGCAAGATCTACATTTTTTGTATAGTATAATTTGGTCTATCTCTAACGGTTTACCAGTTATGCAAAAGTCGTCCAGAGTAAATACGACTACAGGGGCTATAGCCAGAAAATTCAAGATATACATTTCATTTGTCATCAAAATATCTCAAACATATACCATTTTAATCAAAATCGTTAGAGCCATTTTCAAGAAAATAAAAATTTTCGAAAAATTTTCCATGTAAAGGGTAGTTTAGGGTGGGACTATTTTCTTCAAAATCTTCGTGCCTTATCCTTGAAAGACACTAAACTTAAATACTAACATTGGTTTTTAAGTGACTTTTCGTTTTTGAGTTATGCTGTCCACAGTCTGACAGCATAACTATATTAATTGTTATACTAAGAATTAATTTTGAACTCCAGGTCAGTCGACGATCAAAATGGAGGCTAAAATATTTAAATGTCGTCAACACGTTTTCAGCATATGAAAATAGTTTTGAAGTAATGGAGGGAGGAGCGAAAGGGTGACGTAATCCAAAAATCATAGTTTCTTATTTCTAGTGGTACGAAGAAATCTTCCAGTTCTCAATGCAGGATATTAGAATATTAGGCAACTCTGTAGTCTGTTAGCAGCGGGTGAAGTCTTCTGGTCGCTAAAGTTAATCTTGTTGCATCGATGTCTAAGCAGACGTCCCAAACTGGAAGCAGGATATATCTGTCTCCATCTAGTGAATACAAGTTGCCATTAGCTTCGTCAGTTTCTACTCTCGCGCTGTTGCAAGCTTCCTAAATAACATGGTGTAATTATTCAGTTGTTATAATTTTCAGCCTTGAACACATACTATGCAGAATTTTTTCCTCTATCAGATTATATCCTGCTTAGAGTCATTATACATATCTGTTAACCCAAATTTCTAGAGATTTCACGCACTAATTAATAAATTAAGCGCCAGAATACGTCTATATTCATTGTCTTAGCTGGGGTAGCTGTAGTTCTGCTATCTGTATGCTTTGAATTTTCTATATTTGGTCAGTTAAGAGTTGTGACCCCCTGAATGTAAAAAGAATCATTTTTATTAAAATGACGTGTGTCAGTCTGTGTGTCTGTGGACAGCATAACTCAAAAACCAAAAGTAGCTTAAAAACTAAAGTTAGTATTTAAGTTTAGTGTCCTTCAAGGATGCGACACGAAGATTTTGAAAAAAATAAGCCCACCCTAAACTACCCTTCACATGGAAAATTTTTCGAAAATTTTGATCTTCTTGAAAATGACTCAAACGATTTTGACTAAAATGTCATATCTTTGAGATATTTTTATGACAAATGAAATGTATATCTTGAATTTTCTGGCTATAGCCCCTGTAGTCGTATTTACTCTGGACGACTTTTGCATAACTGGTAAACCGTTAGAGATAGACCAAATCATACTATACAAAAAATGTAGATCTTGCTAAAATACACAATTTATGTCTCAATACAATTTCTTGTAGGGTGAACCATTTCGGAGATATTTCTTGTTTATTATTAAGGACATCCTTATTTCAGTTTCTTATTCTGTCGCTTCTGGTTTTCACTATATCTGCATTTTCTTAAATACTTCATTTTTGTACTTTTAATTCTACTTTGGTGTTGGAGATAAACTGTGTTATATATTCGCATTCCTTAACATTCACCAAGAAGAAACCCAGAAGCAATTAGGTACCAATTATTGAGTTTTGTTGGAAACTCAACTAAGGAAAATAGTTCCGATAGGAGTCAAGGCAGTGTTCTGTCAGAAAGTTGGCACAGTTTCTTTACGTTGGCGTCAAAATTGCAGCAATTTGTTCAGATCATCCTCCTCCTCACGAGGAACAGGTGAAAGAAACGTCAATATTGACTCTGAGTCCTACAAATGGAAGAAAGGGAATCGTCAACTCATGGATTCGACTTCCCTTTGGACAACCAACTACTTGCCAAACATGTTGGCTATGACACTGTGCCAATATGTTCCCTTTATACTGATAAAATAAGTAGATATTTCTACCATAAACATTTGAAACTCTGAACACCAGCCTTCTTTTTACTTTCTCTACTGGTAAGTAGGGGAAGTATTGTATTCCACCCAAAAATTCGATGTCGAGATTTCACCGAAAATATATATGAATCAAAAAAAAAAAAAAAAAAACACTTTTAGTAAAAGGTCCGTGTGTATCTGTGTGTCAGTCTGTGGACAGTATAACTCAACAACGAAAAGTCGGTTAAAAACCAAAGTTGGTATTTAAGTATTATGTCTTTCAAGGATGCGACACGAAGATTTTGAAGAAAATAGCCCCACCCTAAACTACCCTTTACATGGAAAATGTTTAAAAATTTTTGATTTTCTTGAAAATGGCTGTAACGATTTTGATTAAAATGTCATATGTTTGAGATATTTTTATGACAAATGAAATGTATATCTTGAATTTTCTGGCTATAGCCCCTGTAGTCGTATTTACTCTGGAGGACTTTTGCATAACTGGTAAACCGTTAGAGATAGACCAAATTATACTATACAAAAAATATAGATCTTGCTAAAATATACAATTTATGTCTGAATAAATTTTCTTGTAGGATGAACCATTTCGGAGATATTTCTTATTACGTGTGCGAGTGTCGCAAAACTTAAGATTGGACTATCGCTACTGTATTCTAATATTCCTCTTTCACCTCTAACACGAAGAAGATAGAGGAATAAGAGTTTGTAAGAATGGTTAGTACAAGAGTAGAGAAAGTCATGTGAGTATGACACATCAGATTTTTCTCCTTGTCATGCATAAAGAACGAAGTTCCCTTACGCCGATTGCATCTTCAAGGAATTTAATAAATCCATCTGTCCTCAGAGTACAGGAACCAGAATATAATAAATGAATTCATGCAGTATTTTCTTTCAGACTGTTTACCCTACTATAAGCTGACACGCAACATAGAGTCTATCTTGCATCCCCTTGAAAGCAGGAGAATTGTGAAATGAACATCGATGGCACTGTATTATTTATTCCCAAATATTGACTAAACCGTCTAATTAGCATTTCGTGGAAGAAAATTTGTACAGCTTCTTAACGACGCAACCAGAAGTAGGCGCAGGATCCGGTAGAATAAACAGTCTGATTTGTGTCACGTGGTACGGCGTCACTGCTTGCGCATGCGCAAAATTAATTTGCGCGCTGTATTGTGGAGGAAACTGCCATTTGTGTTTACCGTCTTGTGGAGTTCACTGCAACGCGCATTCGCCTGTAGGGGTATTCCTACTTTAAAAACGACCAGTTTGCCCTCCCGCATAACATAGTTGTATACATCTTGAATTATCTGGAAATTACCACTGAAATCGTCTTCATTTCGAACCACTTTTGCATAACACATGAACCGTAAGAGTCAGGCGAAATCTGATTAGGCACTTTCAGCTTTCATTTGTCGCAATAATACAAATAGATTGCTTAGAGAGGATACCTTGGCGCTTATACTTCAACTACGGCACTGCTTGCGATAAGTGAAAACGAGAAAGTATTTCTGTGATTTCCGAGAGTGAAGTTGAGAGACAAGGATACCAATACTCGAATGTGTCGAGGAAAATAGAAGTGGTGTCATATTGGATGCCTGTTGCAGCGGAAGCTTGTGTGGTATGCGAATCACGCAATACCAGCATAACACAAATGTGGGACCGACCGCCAGTAAACTATTTTTATGATCATACATCTTCACTCCTTCCCTGCTTGGATACATGGGTTTTTTACAGACACGAACGACTCATATTTCACAGTATAAATGTGCTCGTATTGGCTCTTTCAAAAACAGTATTGAAAAAATGTGCATTCACATGACTTTCTCTACTCTTGTATTAACCATTCTTACAAACTCTTATTGCTATATCTTCTTCGTGTTAGTTGACATAAACATTTGTACAAATTATCTTATTGTTTATTTCCTTGTAGGTGCAAGGGGGATATTAGAAAACACTAGGCTTTGTGCGATAGCCAAATCTTTTAAGCTTTGAGATTCCGTTCTCTTTGCACGCTTAACATATAAACAAATTAACAACGATGATCCATTTCACGAAATTTCTAAGTTTTCCGAAACTCACACACATAACAAGGAATATCTCCGAAATGATTCACCCTACAAGAAAATTTATTCACACATAAATTATGTATTTTAGCAAGATCTGCATTTTTTGTATAGTATGATTTGGTCTATCTCTAACGGTTTACTAGTTATGCAAAAGTCCTCCAGAGTAAATACGACTACAGGGCCTATAGCCAGAAAATTCAAGATATACATTTCATTTGCCATCAAAATATCTCAAACATATGATATATTAATCAAAATCGTTAGAGCCATTTTCAAGAAAATCAAAATTTTCATGAAATTTTCCATGTAAAGGGTAGTTTAGTGTGGGGCTATTTTCTTCAAAATCTTCGTGTCGCATCCTTGAAAGACGTTAAACTTAAATACCAATTTTGGTTTTTAACCGACTTTTCGTGTTTGAGTTATGCTGTCCACAGACTGACAGACACACACGGACCTTTTTCTAAAAATGCTTTTTTGGAATTCAGGGGGCCTCAAAACATATATTTACGGTGAAATCTCGATTTTGATTTTTTGGGTGGAATACAATACTTCCCCTACTTACTAGTAGAGAAAATAAAACTGAATAGCGATGTTACAGTTGACAGAAGCATTTCTCCAAAACTTACACAAATAACAAGAAATATCTCCGAAATGGTTCACTCTATAAAAAAAATTTAATTGCATGTTTCAGCAAGATCTACATTACATTTCTACATTTTATTGTTGTAAATACATTTAATATTACACGTTGAATACCTTTAAATCACAATTTATTATCTTTGCATGTAGTATAGGACAAATTATAACCTATAATCTAGTAAGGTAACGCAATTAAAAGGCACGTATATTTCAGCTAAATGAATATGTTTACAGGGAGACATCTTGGGTTTACCCAATCCCAAATCCTGTTGCAATAGCAGACACTTTTTAAACACCCTATATATAGCTCGGGCGGGATCTGGAAATCTCCCCAGGTTTGGAGGACGAGGATGTACACAGAGCAAACTTCTTGCATGCATATCAAAACCCTCTGACGTTTAGAACACTGAAATAGTCAACCATCATAAAAATAAAGAGAAATTGTTCGCACATTGCAGAACATTGTGTTCTCTTGTAGCCTTTGCCTGTTGCCTCAGCGCCATATTGGCGTGCAAAATGGAAGCAAGATCGGATACAAGTGATTTTCTTAAAGACGTGCGACGAAAGCCTTTAAGAAACGGTGTAAGCTTTCGGAGAAATATTCTACTGTGGCTATAAACGATCTGGTAAAGCGCAGCGCATTCCTAACAATGTATGGATAAAATCTGAAGTGCTATCTTGGCTGAGAACAAAGGATTCTTTCTTACAATGTGATATATGTGATTACTGCAAAAGGAATGACTGTCAGATGTTTAATAATGCAAAGTAACCATTAATATTGTTGTTCCCTGCGCACCTACAGACCAACAGCGTACTGTAGGTGGAGTTCAGTATAGGTATATGTAATAGATTAACAAATACTCGCATCCTCTTCTGTATTCAGTGTTCTAAGGTAAATTACATCAATAATGTCGTGAAAAAAGCCGGCATTGTTAAAAAATAATGTCATTTCACCGCTAACGATTGATTGACGCTCGTATTAACAAAGCTTTAAACATGAACGCTAGCTTTGTAATTCACTGCGGGTACACAGTGACAAAAGGATAACCGAACAATGAGCATAAAAAAGTTCAATGTAATTTATTTTAATGATATCGGATGTCGAAACTTTGCCATTATACACTTGCATGGTTCACAATTTGAAGGTTCTGTGTGAAATAACAGAAAATGTGCAGCGTGGAAGCTTTCAGCGTGTTTGTAAAGGATTTTAATATAAAAACGCTTTGACGTCAACTTTATTTTATAAATAGACGATGTGTGCGCACTTTTTATGTGGAACAATTCAGGTATAGTGTGCTTTGTAATGCCATTCTTTCATTGCAAAAAAGGTCACACACGCACACAACGAATACACTCACACACGCCACTATGCTGTTCCTCTTTATTCTTTGCATTTCCACTTTTACTTTCACCTATGGTGGAGAAAGTGTTTGATGAAACAAAAACAAAAAACAAAACAATGAATTCGCGTTTTTGCACACCTAACCTTTAAGGCTTCCGGAGTGCAGAAACACATTTTCAGAAAAGGTGTGTGTGTGTGTGTGTGTGTGTGTGTGTGTGTTTGTGTAAGTTGTAAAGCCCGCTAGCTCTGGAACTTGATGTAAATCCTATTTTGAAATACCGTGGGAAGTAAAACACTGTGCAATGCCGACCGCCATTTGTTTCTCCCTGCACCCACAAAAAGTCTGATGTGCTGCACTCATAACTTTCTCTTATTCCTGCATCTTCTTCGTGTTAGTTAAGATAAACATTTGTACAAATTATCTTACTGCTTATTTCCTTGTAGGTACAAGGGGAATATTAGAATACAGTAGGCTTTCTGCGATAGTCAAATCTTTTAAAGCTTTGAGATTCCGTTCTCTTTATACACGTAACATATAAAAAAATGAACAACGATGACCCATTTCACGAAAGTTCTAAGTTTTCCGAAACTCACACACATAACAAGGTATATCTCCAAAATGGTTCACCCTACAAGAAAATTTATTGAGACATAAATTGTGTATTTTAGCAAGATTTACATTTTTTGTATAGTATGATTTGGTCTATCTCTAAGGGTTTACCAGTTATGCAAAAGTCGTCCAGAGTAAATACGACTACAGGGCTATAGCCAGAAAATTCAAGATATACATTTCATTTGTCATAAAAATATCTCAAACATATGACATTTTAATCAAAATCGTTTGAGCCATTTTCAAGAAAATCAAAATTTTCGAAAAATTTTCCATGTAAAGGGTAGTTTAGGGTGGGGCTATTTTCTTCAAAATCTTCGTGTCACATCCTTGAAAGACATTAAACTTAAATACCAACTTTGGTTTTTAACTGACTTTTCGTTTTTGAGCTATGCTGTCCACAGACTGACAAACTGACAGACACACAGACACACACACACGGACGTTTTTCTAAAAATCCTTTTTTTGGATTCAGGGGGCCTCAAAACATGTATTTCCGGTGAAATCTCGACTTCGAATTTTTGGGTGGAATACAATACTTCCCCTACTTACCAGTAGAGAAAGTAAAAATGAACAACGATGTTCCATTTCGCGGAAGTTGTTTTCCGAAACTTACACAAATAACGTGGAATATCTCCGAAATGGTTCACTCCACAAAAAATGTATTCAGATATAAATTGGGGGTTTTAGCAAGATCTACATTTTTTGTAGGGTAAGATTTTGTCTATCCCTTATGCTTTACCAGTTATGCAAACGTCATTCAGAATGATCAACACTTCTGAGTCCCAAAGTGTTGAAGATATACATTTCGTTTGCCATGAAAATATCTTAAAAATGTGACTATCGTGTTGTAGTTTTAAAAGCTTTAAAACTTTATAAATGCCAGATTTTCCATTCATGAGAAACTTTTTTTTAAGTCATAGTGTTTAATGACACACAGAGCATATATACATATTTTAGTAACTAATCTTGATGACTTTAGCATAACCAGTAAACGATAAGAGATAGGCCGAATCTTACCGTAGAAAAAATATAGATCTTGTTAAAACATAGAATTTGTATCCAAATGCATTTTTTGCGGAAAGAACCGTGTCGGAGGTATTCCTGTTTATATGTGCGAGTTTTGCACTACTTAGTGTTTTCTCAAATAGAAAGTTGTTATTCACTTTTTTACTTTCTCTACTGGTAAGTAGGGGAAGTATCGTATTCCACCCAAAAGTTCAATGTCAAGATTTACCGGAAATATATGTTTTGAGACCCCCTTAATCCAAAAAAGCATTTTTAGAAAAAGGTCCGTGTGTGTGTCTGTGTGTCAATCTGTGGACAGCATAACTCAAAAACGAAAAGTCGGTTAAAAACTAAAGTTGGTATTTAAGTTTAATGTCTTTCAAGGATGTGACACGAAGATTTTGAAGAAAATAGCCCCACCCTAAACTACCCTTTACATGGAACATTTTTCGAAAATTTTGATTTTCTTGAAACTGGCTCCAACGATTTTGATTAAAATGTCATATGTTTGAGATATTTTTATGACAAATGAAATGTATATCTTGAATTTTCTCGCTATAGCCCCTGTAGTCGTATTTACTCTGGACGACTTTTGCATAACTGGTAAACTGTTAGAGATAGACCAAATCATACTATACAAAAAATGTAGATCTTCCTAAAATACACAATTTATGTATCAATAAATTTTCTTGTAGGATGAGCCATTTCGGAGATTTTTCTTGATGTGTGTGTGTGTGTGTGTGTGTGTGTGTGTGTGTGTGTGTGTGTGTGTGTGTGTGTGTGAGTTTCGGAAAACTTAGAACTTTCGCGAAATGCAACAACGTTGTTCATTTTGTTATATGTTAATTGTGCAAAGAGAACGGAATCTCAAAGCTTTAAAACATTTGACTATCGCACAAAGACTACTGTATACAAACGTTCCCCTTGTACCTACAAGGAAATAAGCAATAAGATAATTTGTACAAATGTTTATCTTAACTAACATGGAGATATAGGAATAAGAGATTGTAAGAATGGTTAGTACAAGAGTAGAGAAAGTCATGTGAGTGCAACACCTCAGATTTTTCTTTATGCATATATCAAGGGCTACAAATTTAAATGTTATATCCCGATAAAGACGCTTTTTCAGGGCTACCAGAGAGATAGAAGGAGTCGGTAAGTAATGCGATTTGCCATTTTATACCTGATGGCGTATTCAATCATCCTGACGCAGTATACTTGGAAAAAGTACGTCTTCTACTCACCTTCTTTTCTGCTCTGTTGGATTTATTCGGTATTCATGGGACGATTCTGCCAGCGCAGTTTTTTTAACCTCAAAACTTTTCGAATAGCAATAACGCGGATGCTGCAACTGCCGATATCAGCAGCGCGAGTCGTTACTTACGTGAGGCATCATAAGAAGGCGGTGGAAAAGTTGGGAATGGAAACCGAAAAGGAAAGGTGAACTGCCAGGCAGCTGATGATATCTGCGGTCCTTAACAGCAGCATACCAATTACAGGTCCCTGACAGATCCCAAATTGTCATTATATTATTTTTAACGTACCTAAAGCATTGTCAAAATGTTCAAAATTAACCAAAAAAGTCCAACTTCAGATTTTACTTAAAAGTAAAAGCACAATTTCAAAGAAACTAAAAGCTGAAGCCATATTTGCAATCCTTTGCCGCCGGTAGAGCAATGAGATTCCTTCCCAGGGTGTGCGTGGATTTTGTTTAGTGCAGATGACGCTAATTATGGTGACTATTCCATTCATATCAAAAACTCGGTTAAAAACCAAAGTTGGTATTTAAATTTAACGTCTTTCAAGGATGCGACAACAAGATTTTGAAGAAAATTGCTCCACCCTAAACTACCCTTTACATGGAAAAGTCTTCGAAAATTTTTATTTTCTTGAAAATGACTAACGATTTTCATTAAAATGCCGTATGTTTGAGGTATTCTTATGACTAATGAAATGTATATCTTGAATTTTCTGGCTATAGCCCCTGTAGTCGTATCTACTCTGGACGACTTTTGCATAACTAGTAAACTGTGACAGATAGGCCAAATCATACTATACAAAAAATGTATATCTTACTAAAATACACAATTTATGTCTCAGTAAATTTTCTTGTAGGCTGAACCATTTCGGAGATATTCCTTGTTATGTGTGTGAGTTTCGGAAAACTTAAAACTTTCATGAAATGGAACATCGTTGTTCATTTTTTTATATGTCAAGTGTGCAAAGAGAACGGAATCTCAAAGCTTTAAAACATTTGACCATCGCACTATTGTATTCTAATATTCCTCTTGCACCTACAAGGAAATAAGCAATAGGATAATTTGTACAAATGTTTATCTCAACTAACACGGTAAATAGTGCACAGTCTATGAGTATATGTTTTTTACCTAGTGTCGTATAAAAAGTAGTTTAATTTCGTAACAGTGACGGGGGTAAAAACTCTCATGAAATTGGCTGTTGGCAGTTCTGCTACTCAATTTTCCGGTTCTGTGGATGATTTAATGAAAATGGATTTTCCCACCCTCTATTTCGTTTCTCTAGTAACGTTGGTACCCTTGACTATGGCGGATTTTTATGTTCTGTTCTTCCAAATATAAACGGATATGTTTCACGCAGATATAACCACCATGACGCATTAAATTCTGTGTTGATGTCCTAACAGAGTAAAATGATCACTGCCTTTCCTCCACTTGGGCGTTTATATCAGACATTGGCATCACCCAAATCATGATTATCTTCTTGGGCAAGTACCAGTTATACGGCCTCTTATTGCCTTTCCTTCACGTCACATTCTGCTCCCTCTTACATTTACCATTGTAATAAAATAAGGGATTTTAGCTCTGTGTTATATCTAATCACGACAAAAATATATGGTTTAATACTTCTGGGGATACAAGTTTAAGATGTTACACTCACATGACATTCTGTAACGACTATATTTATTAATTTCTCTACTGCTTGCTCATAGTTAGCAAAAGAAGCTTTGCATTCCTCCAAAAAATTGACTTCGAAATTTCACCAGAAATTAAATTTCTGACAGCACACAAATCAAAGACAAAAAGAAAAGAAAAAAGAAAGAAATTAAAAATATGGACATTTTCTTTCTCTACAGTGCTGTAGCCAGTATTTGCCTATATTTATATGCTGAGATTTGAACAGGAATATATGTTTTGAGACGCTCTGAATAAAAAAAGAAAGCATTTTTAGAAAAAGGTCCGTGTGTGTGTGTCAGTCTGTCAGTCTGTGGACAGCATAACTCAAAAACGAAAAGTCGGTTAAAAACCAAAGTTGGTATTTAAGTTCAATGTCTTTTAAGGATGCGACACGAGAATTTTGAAGAAAATAGCCCTAACCTAAATTACCCTTTACATGGAAAATTTTTCGAAAATTTTGATTTTCTTGAAAACAGCTCTAACAATTTTGATTAAAATGTCATATGTTTGAGATATTTTTATGGCAAATAAAATGTATATATTGAATTTTCTAACAATAGCCCCTATAGTTGTATTTACTCTGGACGACTTTTACATAACTATTAAACCGTTAGAGATATACCAAATCATACTATACAAAAAATGTAGATCTTGCTAAAATACACAATTTATGTCTCAATGAATTTTCTTGTAGGGTGAACCATTTTGGAGATATTCCTTGCTGTGTTTGTAAGTTTCGGAAAAGAAACTTTCGTGAAATGGATCATCGTTGTTTATTTTTTATATACTAAGCGTGCAAAGAGGACAGAATCTCAAAACTATTTCACTATCTAACTCTCTCCTTGTACCTACAAGGAAGTAAGCAATAATATAATTTGTACAAATGTTTATGTCAACTAACACGAAGAATTTATACAAATAATTTGTGCAAGAGTAGAGAAAGTCATGTGAGTGCAGCACATCAGATTTTTTTAGTAAACCGTTTCCAATATATTCTTTGTTATTTGTGTGAGTTTTGCAATGATTAGCTTTTCTCAAGTTGAAGGTCGTTATTAAGTAGTTTATCTCTTTGCCGTGCAAATAGAACCGATTATCTCCACTATATAAGGTGTCCAAAAATAGCAGTGAGTGCAAAGCAGCTGTGTTTAAGTGTGTCTTTGTGAAAGATATTTCGGTCGTCGTTTTATGAGAGACAGGGAAAGTGAAGAGAGACACTGAAAGGAGTGAGCAAGGTTATGAGGAGTAACAGTTGTGAGTTGTGACAATATGAAGGACTGTAGACTGTGTTAACGAAACCTGTGTACCTATTTGTGATAACATTTTGCAAGACGAAGTGATAGAAAAGTAGCCTGAGTAGATTCTGTCAGTTTGTCACTTCGGTGTCAGGAGTGGGATCGCCGAAATGCCGTTTTGCTATTTTAGTTTTTAGTAGCTGCGTTCAATACTCAGACGAGAAGCCTATTTTCCTGTTTCCTATCGTTAAGCCACGCTGCCCGTTGTATTTCCTGGAATATTATCCCCCATTTCAATGCTTTGTTGGCTGTTCGGTGATGACATCTATATTGTAGCCATGTGTGTATTCTTGTTGTGGCCACAGCATGAATCTGAGTATATAATGACATGTTAACCCTGGAAGGCGAATTAGGCAAATTGGCAGGTCAGGAACAAACGTGATTTGGTTCTCTTCCAGCATCTATTTCTCGCCACATGTAACAATTTACTTGCTTGTTTTGTAGTTCATGAACTGTCAAAATGCACACACTGCCCATGTCGTCCGCCTTCACTATTTAACAATGCAGCACGGCTTTAGGAAGGTAGCAAACGCAAATTTCACAACACTACAGTCAACATGGACAATTTCTCCTTGTTTATCTTCCTACGGTTCATTGGTCACAGAAAAAGAAATACAATTTCGATTTTCTGTCTTTCACTCTATTAACCATTTTAGTCCCGGTGTCCATTATAACGGACAAAGGCATTTTTTTGCCTATTTGTAATACTTTTAATGGTTTCTTTCTGCTATATTCTTGTTATATTGTTCATCACCAATTAAACCTATGTATTTGAGATGTTCTGAATATTTTTTTTTACAGTTTACATTGTAGTGTTTGCTTTATATAAGAAAACAAGCAAACTCCATGCAACCGCAGTCAAATGATACCGATTATTTTACGTGGGCCCTCCCCATCCTTTACCACAGGCACATTTAACATGTCAATTTCCAAGTGCATGGGTATATCTTTTAAAACTAAAACAAAAGCTGCGGTTTTAATGGCTTTGTTATGTACATAAAATATTTTCTGGCGCTTTTTAAAAGGACAATAGGCAATTCCACAAATATCTCAACATTATTTCAGTAGCACAGCAAATTATAATTTGTAATTTTGTCTACTTGTTTGATGAAGTGCTCATTGTTTATCATTATTATTATGTTATCTTTTTTACGTTCTCTACTGATAAGTAGAAGGAAGTTTTGTATTCCATCCAAAAATTCGATTTTAGATTTCAACTGATATATGTTTTGAGACCCCTGTATGTGTGTGTGTGTGCGTGCGTGTTTGTGTGTGTGTTTGTGTGTGTGTGCGTGCGTGTGTGTGTGCGTGCGTGTGTGTGTGTGTGCGTGTGTGTGTTTGTGTGTGCGCGTGTGTGTGTTTGTGTGTGCGCGTGTGTGTGTTTGTGTGCGTGCGCGCGTGTGCGTGTGTGTGTTTGTGTGTGTGTCTGCGTGTGTGTGTGTGTGTGTGCGTGCGTGCGTGTGCGTGTGTGTGTTTGTGTGTGTGTTTGTGTGTGCGCGTGTGTGTGTTTGTGTGCGTGCGCGTGTGTGTGTGTGTGTGTGTGTGTGTGTGCGTGTGTGTGTTTGTGTGTGCGCGTGTGTGTGTGTTTGTGTGCGTGCGTGTGTGTGTGTTTGTGTGTGTGTGTGTTTGTGTGTGCGCGTGTGTGTGTGTTTGTGTGTGCGCGTGTGTGTGTGTTTGTGTGCGTGTGCGTGTGTGTGTTTGTGTGTGCGCGTGCGTGTGTGTGTGTGCGTGTGTGTGTTTGTGTGTGCGCGTGTGTGTGTTTGTGTGCGTGCGCGTGTGTGTGTGTGCGTGCGTGTGCGTGTGTGTGTGTGTGCGTGCGTGTGCGTGTGTGTGTTTGTGTGCGTGCGCGTGTGTGTGTGTGTGCGTGCGTGCGTGTGCGCGTGTGTGTGTGTGTGCGTGCGTGCGTGTGCGTGTGTGTGTTTGTGTGTGTGTGTGTGCGTGCGTGTGTGTGTGTGCGTGCGTGCGTGTGCGTGTGTGTGTTTGTGTGTGTGTGTGTTTGTGTGTGTGTGCGTGCGTGTGTGTGTGCGCGCGTCTGTTGTCTTTCTGTGAACCCTATTCCTCAAAAAGAAAAAATCTTGTGCATACCAAACCCGGTATTTAAAGAATCTTTAAAGAATACAATAAAAATACTTTCCAAGAACGCTCTTCACTTCTTTACGTGGAGTATTTCATGGAAATTTTGATGTCCTCAAAACTGGTTATAATAATTTTTATTAAAATACCATACGTTTAAGATATTTTTTGACAATGACTCTCGAATTTTCTCAAAATACCTTCTGAAGTCCTTTTCATTCAATATTACTTGTACATAAAATGTAGATCTCATTAAAACACGCGAAATATGTTAAATATTTTTATACACTTAACCATTTCTGAGATATTCCTTTTTATAGGTTTGAATTTTCCAACTTAGAACTTTCACAACATCACATAGCCCATGTTCTGAACTGATTAATGTATAGCTTAATTCTACTGTATTCCCATATTCCCTTTATAGCTACAAGGAACTACGAAATAAATATTTCCAAAGATAAGTAACTTAGTTAAAATTAAATAGCAGAATAGGCTTTGTAAGGATATTTTGTGCAAGAGTGAGTAAAGAAGGCTATGTGAGTGTGACATATATATTTGTATTAAAGAGGCTCCTCGGAAGGAAAAGATCAGGGGAACTCTCGTTTTTCAAACAACTTGTAGAGTTTGCCTAGCTTTTATCCTAAAGCCCCTAACCATAAGACATCTAAATGGATCATTTTATTTTATATCTGTGAACATAGCTATCACTTACCCTTCCATAATCCCTGTGCCTCCGTCTACACTGTTGACGTATGTTCTCTGGGTGTTTCCTTACCCTTCACTACTGCACGATATGTTTCCTCTGGGAATACACACTGACGCGAAACAACAAGGTTAACAAAATATTGCAATGGTCTCAAAAGGAATACTCCTGCAACATAATACTTCAGTTCTCGAAGCCTGTATCTATCTACATTCAGCTTTTGTTGTGTATAACAGTGAAAACATTTCCCTGGTTTTGAGATAAAAGTCCATCAGACAGCATTTATTTTTGTTAAATGTTATTAACGTAATAGTTTTGTAAACAGCGAAATATGTGTGTTTCTAACTGAACTGAAGAACGTAGCGTAAGTGCATAAGATAACTAATAAATGCGATTACTCTACCTCCATTTGTTTTTTGTTACTTTATCTATTATCTCCTTAAATAGGAACCAAAGCGAATTATTGCAGTCACATGACTTTCTCTATTCTTGTACTAACCATTCTTACAAACTCTTATTCCTATATCTTCTTCGTGTTAGTTGAGATAAACATTTGTACAAATTATCTTATTGCTTATTTCCTTGTAGGTGCAAGGGGAATGTTAGAATACAGTAGGTTTTGAGTGACAGTCACATATTTTAAGGCATTTTCACCTTAGCATATAAAAAAATGAACAACGATGTTCCATTTCACGAAAGTTTTAAGTTTTCCAAAACTGACACAAATAACATGAAATATCTCCGAACCAACTTTGGTTTTTAACTGATTTTTCGTTTTTGAGTTATGCTGTTCACAGACTGACACACAGACACACAAACACACACACACACACACACACACGCACACGCACGCACACACACAAACACACACACGCACACACACAAACACACACACACAAACACAAGGTAATGGTATCACAGATCAGCTGGCTAAGAAAACGAATTTAAATGAACAAAAATACCTAAAAGCACTATTAGAAAAATTAAGACTGGAAAGCTTAGAAAACTTAGAAAAGCAATGGCAAAAAAAAAAAAAAAAAAAAAAAAAAAAAGGACAGAAGGCAAAGAATATTTCGCTACCGTTCCACAAAGAATGAAATTAAGAATACATTTAGTGACAAACTCTAAAACTGTGCTAGTTCAGGGATCTTTTTCTAGTTTTTAGTGAATTTCAAAACGCCTATTGTATATTTAGTACAGATTACAGCAACTACAGGATGTGTGCCTAAGATATGACAAATTTTCTAGCAGCTCTAAATTTTCTGTAGAACCCACACACTTTGAGAAAGCTTGTGACCGCAGATGTGGCAATATTTACGTCACCTGTCAACGTCTGTGGGCCATCTTCAAATGAAAGTTTAAAACTAGTAACTGCAGATGAAACGTGGAAATATCGCTTTGAACTGGAATATATACACAAAAACTGGGTCTCAATATACAAGGGCATTTGAAGCCCGGACATGAAATAAGGAGCCGGAGCAGGAAAAAGTGCTCGGACTTGCCTGAAAAAGAGTTTATACTGATACTTCGGAGAACAGCTGAACCAGGATCACTTACTTGGAATACAAATGTATAATGAAAGTGTTGGATTAACTAACACTGGTGTTAAGAAACAGTTAACTCCACTGATAACATCGATGCTAATTTTTTATGTTAATTGTGCAAAGAGAACGGGATCTCAAAGCTTTAAAACAACCTATTACAAGGAAATAAGCAATAAGATAATTTGTAGAAATGTTTATCTCAACTAACACGAATAAGATATAGGAATAAGAGTTTGTAAGAGTGATTAGTACAAGAGTAGAGAAAGTCATGCGAGTGCAACATATCACGTTTTTATAAAATTATACTGCTTGATAATAACTATCAAAAGTCGAAATGTTCAATTCGGCTTCATAAACAAATAACCTTGAAATCAACGTATGTGCTATTTCAAGTAAAGGATCTATTGCGAAATTCATTAACAAGTAGATAAGAAGTCTTTGCCCATATACTTCAGAAGTACAGTTTTATTAGTTCACATAGAGAATTCATTTTTTTTATTTGGTTAAATAAAATTACTGGTTTTTACTTTCTCTACATGTTTTGAGGCCCCTGAATCCAAAAAAAGCATTTTTAGAAAAAGGTCCGTGTGTGTGTCTGTCAGTCTGTGGACAGCATAACCCAAAAACGAAAAGTCGGTTAAAAACCAAAGTTGGTATTTAAGTTAAACGTCATTCAAGGATGTGACACGAATATTTTGAAGAAAATAGCCCCACCCTAAACTACCCTTTACATGGAAACTTTTTCGAAAATTTTTATTTTCTTGAAAATGGCTCTAACGATTTTTATTAAAATGTCATATGTTTGAGATATTTTGATGACAAATGAAATGTATATCTTGAATTTTCTGGCTACAGCCCCTGTAGTCGTACTTACTCTGGACGACGTTTGCATAACTGGTAAACCGTTAGAGCTAGACCAAATCATAGTATACAAAAAATGTAGATCTTGCTAAAATACACAATCTATGTCTCAATAAATTTTCTTGTAGGGTGAACCATTTCGGAGATATTCCTTGTTAAATGTGTGAGTTTCGGAAAACTTAGAACTTTCGTGAAATGGGTGATTGTTGTTCATTTTTTTATATGTTCGTGTGCAAAGAGAACGGGATCTCAAAGCTTTAAAAGATATGACTATCGCTCAAAGCTTACATTTCCTATTGCAAGGAAATAAGCAATAAGATAATTTGTACAAATGTTTATCTCAACTAACACGAAGAAGATATAGGAATAAGAGTTTGTAAGAATGGTTCGTACAAAAGTAGAGAAAGTCATGTGAGTGCAACACATCAGATTTTTAATATAGGACTGCACTTAACAAAAATTTTTATATAGTCAATTTTGTTATTTTTTGCTACCTTAACTAGTTGATTCAAATCATTTGACTCGAGTCCTTTAAGAAAAAATGTTGTAGACGAGAACCTCGTTTCTCTTCTGCAACGTTAGAATGATGAATTATTCCATGAGGAAATTTAAGATAAATCCACCACTACGTCCAATCTAAAAATAATTTATTTTTCGATGGATATTTTTGCAAACAGAGGTTGCAAATCCTGTTCAGACTGCTTGTGTTTCAATGCCCTATGGCACTTTGTCTTATTGGAAGGAACATTTCTGAGGCCATTCTTTCTGAAACGCCGAGCGCTCCGATGCATGCTGTGTAATATATCGGAACGTTTTTTATTTTTGCTTTCTCTCTCTCTTTGTCTCGCTCTGCCGTAAAATAGCAACGATGCTGTCTCACTTGCGGTCGCTTCATAGCATCATTACCTCTTTCCTCTGCCCTCTTCAAACAAATCCTTTTCTTACCTCACGGCTGCCAACTTCACGACACACCCTCCAAATGCCCTCTTCTAGCTCCTCCATGGCTTCTCTAAACCCTTCCTTATCCTCATTCCTTCAGCATGACCCTTCTTTCTCCCTTCCTTGTATTCCCTACAACTTCTTTTACTCACATACAAAGATTTCACCCCGATATTTTCCCTAGCCATTTCGATTATTATTCTTGCTACTCTGCCAACACGCTTTTGTGCCTACTCCAGTCGCAATGTTACTAACGCTTTTGCCTTCTTGATGTTTCGCCACAAAATCATGTGACCAACTCTTGTGATCAGTCTTTCCCCAGTTCTTCTCTCTTCCTTGAGATATATCTTAGCTTTTCATTCCACACAAACTATTACTTTCTCTACTATAAACCTATACTGAGAAAATTGTGCTCTACCAAGGAGTTAATATGGAAATGTGAGCAGAAGTACGTGTTTGAAAACCTTTTGAATTCCAAAAATAAGAATTTCTTTCTTAAAAACAAGGTTTCGTGCGTTTATAAAGGACACAACTAAAAGAAAATGTTAGTTAGGTAAATAAATAACTTGTTTAATTTCAACGTGCTCAAAAGCTTCAACACAAAGTTCCTCAAAAAACATATACACAATTTCAATTGCCATTAAAATGCATATAGTCAATTTCCTGGGAATATATTGTAAATGCCTATTTATTCTTAAGTACGTTGTATAATTTTATTTTCAATGGGTAAACAATAAGATATGGAAAGAGACTTAAGAAAATCTGATGTGTTGCACTCACATGACTTTCTCTACTCCTGTACTAACCATTCTTAACAAACTCTTATTCCTATACCTTCTTCGTGTTAGTTAAAATAAACATTTGTACAAATTATCTTATTGCTTATTTCCTTGTAGGTACAAGGGGAATATTGGAATACAGTAGGCTTTGTGCGATAGTCAAATCTTTTAAAGCTTTGAGATTCCGTTCTCTTTGTACACGTAACATATAAAAAATGAACAACGATGACCCATTTCACGAAAGTTCCAAGTTTTCCGAAACTCACACACATAACAAGGTATATCTCCGAAATGGTTCACCCTACAAGAAAATTTGTTGAGACGCAAATTGTGTATTTTAGCAAGATGTACATTTTTTGTATAGTATAATTTGGTCTATCTCTAACGGTTTACCAGTTATGCAAAAGTTGTCCAGAGTAAATACGACTACAGGGGCTATAGCCAGAAAATTCAAGATATACATTTCATTTATCATAAAAATATCTCAAACATATGACATTTTAATCAAAATCGTTAGAGCCATTTTCAAGAAAATCAAAATTTTCGAAAAATTTTCCATGTAAAGGGTAGTTTAGGGTGGGGTTATTTTCTTCAAAATCTTCGTGTCACATCCTTGAACGACATTAAACTTAAATACAAACTTCGGTTTTTAACCGACTTTTCGTTTTTGAGCTATGCTGTCCACAGACTGACAGACACACACAGAGAGACACAGAAGGACCTTTTCCTAAAAATGCTTTTTTTTTGGATTCAGGGGGCCTCAAAACATGTATTTCCGGTGAAATCTCGACTTCGAATTTTTGGGTGGAATACAATACTTCCCCTACTTACCAGTAGAGAAAGTAAAAAACGCATAATAATTATAGATTTGCGTTCCTTTATCGCCATCGCCATGGCACTTACAACGTCATGCACAATTTCAATGTTTACCTCGACTAAAATGAAGCAGACAAGCTTTGATAACAATACTTTGTATAGGTTGTCTCACCCTTAGATGACAGTTATATCTGTCTCTATCTACTTGCCATTAGCTGCGCCCTTTTCTACACCTGTGCTGTTGCCAGGTTCCTAATAGCATGGTGCAAATACTCATTTGTTATAAATTTCAAGTTTAAACACATTATTCTATGCAGAATTTTTTCTCTAATAGCTTATATCCTTTTTAGGGCCATTATACACTTCTATAGGCCCAAATTCCTATAGAAAACGTTTTTTTCACTAAAACTCCTATATTTTATCACGCGCTAACCAATAAACTAACTGCTAGACTACGTTTATATTTTTTTATAAGCTAGAGTAAACTATGGTGCCACCACCTGGCTACTTTGCCTACTAAGTTTACTCTGTTAAGAGTTACAATTTTTTAAATTAAATATTTTCGGAAAATTTTATATCTGTGCACTACAAAAGTTACGCAGGGGGAAACTTTTTTATTATTGAGCTTACATCGGGGACCAAGCGAGAGAAAATGTTGAGGAGGGTTAGAGACACTTTTTAAACTAAGGCAGAAGCCTGTAACCTCTTTCTTTCATCGTGTAAGGCAAACAAAAGGTACTCACCTATTCAGATATAAGTCGCCAAGCGTTACACAAAGCAGCTGTAAAAGTTAACATCAATTAGTAAAGAAGTGTGTGTGTGTATGTGTGTTTATACTGTGTGGAACCTGTGAAGTGTTATTTATTTATTTAACATTTTCCGTAAATATTTGTGGTTATGGGGGGGGGGGGGAGCTAGGAAGAGAGGATATGTTGGTAAACTAAAATTATCATTTTATTATTTTCCTAACGCTTACTACACGATTTACTTCTTTCTTCTGCTGTTGTGGTTATCTACGTTCAATCAAGATAACTAGAGAAAATTCACCAGTTAGATTTAATCTTAGATCAAGGTGCCATGAACTTAGATCAATGTTTATATAACCAAAAGTCTAAGTTCAGATTGACTGAAGATAATTTTCGGGTTATTGAACTCAGATAAACGTTTATACAATCGGGTCTTATAGAAATCAAAAACAATCGATATTTATCCTTCCAGAAAAACAACATAAGCTGTAAATTCAAGGAACTGGGAGTAATTGGACAGAGTCAACATAAAAGTAAATATAAACACCAATTCAAATAGGAGAAGGGGTAAAGGTTTGCCTATATTTGAGCGACAATAGTTCAACTTCATGTGTTAAAGCTTTGTCGCAGTAGTTTAGAATAAATAAGAAAGAGGTTAAAATAACTGTGACAAGCTTTCAAAATAAAGCCACAAGTGTATTGAAACAAAACACTGCGATTTTCCCCAGCCTAGCATCCCTGTTAATGAGTTTCCCATCACAAAGGATTTAAGAAAACAGGAGCTCGAGTGAAAATCAAATCCTAAGGCTGTTCTGCTCAGAGAAGCTGGCCTTTGATCTTTCTTTTCCTCTAAATACCGGGAAAGTGGGCAGAAACAAAGAACCAACAAATACAAAGCTGATGAATAGATTCTGAAATTGCAGGCCCAAGGCGTCAACTACTGAAATGAAGAATAAATGCAAGCAAAATATCACTGGCTTGGAATAATTGTTTACCACATTCCTTTCCAGACATTAATTGTGTGTTTTAGTCAGATTTACATTTTTTGTGGACTAAGAATTTGCCTATCTCTTACGGTTTACGAGTTATTCAAAAGTCATCCAGAGAAAACAAGACTACATAGGCTATAGCTAGAAAATTCAAAATATACATTTTATTTGTCATAAAAACATCTTATACATATGGCATTTTAATTAAAATCGTTAGAGCCATTTTCAAGAAAATAAAAATTTTCGAAACATTTTCCATGTAAAGGGCAGTTTAGGGTTGGGTTATTTTCCTCAAAATCTTTGTGTCGCATCCTTGAATATCATTAAACTTAAATACCAACCTTGGTTTTTAACCGGCTTTTCGTTTTTGAGTTATGCTGTCCACAGACTGACAGAAACACACACACAAACACACACACACACACACACACACACACACACACACACACACACACACACACACATGGACCTTTTTCCAAAAATGCTTTTCTTTTAGGATTCAGGGGCCTCAAAACATATATTTCTGGTGAAATCTGGACATCGAATTTTTGGGCTTGACTTTCTCTACTCTTGTGGTAACCATTCCTACAAACTCTTATTCCTCTATATTCTTCGCGTTAGTTAAGATAAATATTTGCACAAATTATCTTATCGCTTATTTCCTTGTAGGTGCATGGGGAATATTACAATACAGTAGACTTTGTGCGATAGCCAAATCTTTTAAAGCTCTGAGACTCCGTTCTCTTTGCACGCCTAACATATAAAAAATGAACAACGATGTTCCACTTCATGGAAGTTTTAAGCTTTCAGAAACTCACACACATATCTCCGAAATGGTTCACCCTACAAGAAAATTTATTCAGACATAATTTGTGTATTTTAACAAGATCTACATTTTTTGTATAGTATGATTTGGTCTATCTCTAACGGTTTACCAGTTATGCGAAAGTCGTCCAGAGTAAATACGACTACAGGGGCTATAGCCAGAAAATTCAAGATGTACATTTCATTTGTCATAAAAATGCCTCAAACATATGACATTTTAATCAAAATTGTTAGAGCCATTTTCAAGAAAATCAAAATTTTCGAAAAATGCTCCATGTAAAGGGTAGTTTAGGGTTGGGCTATTTTCTTCAAAATTTTCGTGTCGCGTCCTTGAAAGACATTAAACTTAAATACCAACTTTGGTTTTTAACCGACTTTTCGTTTTTTAGTTATGCTGTCCACAGACTGACAGACTGACAGAAATTAAAAAGGGAAAAAGCAACATTTGGGATTTCAGGCCTTCAGGACTCTTCTTAAGATTTTCCCTTATTACGTATACATTTTCATTAAAAAAGTAGAAAAGGATCATAAGGCTTTTTTCATAGAGTCCTGATGTTTGTGGCTGGGGCACGTTCCAAGCAATGAAAATGCATTTGAGCACTCTAGCTGTAAGTAACGATTTCTGTGGTCATTACATTGAGGAATCGCGGCTTTTTGGCTGGGCTTTGCGGTCGGTTGGTCTCGCCGAGAAAAATTACCCTCCAAGATTGGAGCATTTTGCTCGTACAACGCGAAGAGAGAAGCGTTTTACTTTGTACTTTAGGGGTTGAAATGTTCAAAGACCCCTCATTTGTTTAGTTCGCCTACTCTTAACTACAATGGCAATTTTCATTCCAGCTTCAGGACAAACGTTTCACAATTTTTCAGAGATTATTCACTCTTATAGTGTCCTCCTTAGAGTCATAGTTTATTTTAAGTGCGCTATTTTTACTTTCTCTACTGGTAAGTAGGGGAATATTGTATTCCACCCAGAAATTCGATGTCGAGATTTCACCGGAAATATATGTTTTGATACCCGTTGAATCCAAAAAAGCATTTTTAGAAAAAGGTCCGTGTGTGTGTCTGTGTGTCAGTCTGTGGACAGCATAACTCAAAAACGAAAAGTCGGTTAAAAACCAAAGTTGGTATTTAAGTTCAATGTCTTTCAAGGATGCGACACGAAGATTTTGAAGAAAATAGTCCCACCTTAAACTATCCTTTACATGGAAATTTTTTCGGAAATTTTGATTTTCTTGAAAATGGCTCTAAGGATTTTTATTAAAATGTCATATGTTTGACATATTTTTATCACAAATAAAATGTATATATTCAATTTTCTGGCTATAGCCCCTGTAGTCGTATTTACTCTGGACGACTTTTGCATAACTGGTAAACTGTTAGAGATAGACCAAATCATACTGTACAAAAAATGTAGATCTTGCTCAAATACACAATTTGCGTCTCAACAAATTTTCTTGTAGGGTGAACCATTTCGGAGATATACCTTGTTATGTGTGTGAGTTTCGGAAAACAAAACTTTCGTGAAATGGATCATCGTTGTTCATTTTTTATATGGTAAGTGTGCAAAGAGAAGAAAATCTTAAAGTTTAAAAGATTTGACTATCGCACAAAGCCTACTGTATTCTAATATTCCCCTTGCACCTACAAGGAAATAAGCAATAAGATAATTTGTACAAATGTTTATCTTAACTAACACGAAGAAGATATAGGAATAAGAGTTTGTAAGAATGGTTAGTCGGAATGGAATTTTTGGGTGAAATACAACACTTACTAGTAGAGTAGGTAAAAATGTAAACCCCATTAAAATACACAATTTATGTACAAGCGAATTTTTTGTGGAGTTCCATTTCGGAGATATTCCTTATTTGTGAGAGTTTTGGAGTACTTAACGCTTCCACAAATGAAAGATTATTTTTAATTTTTATATCTCAGCCGTACAAAGAGAAAGGAATTCCAAAGCTCTCTCTCCCTATAACTTGCGTGTGCTTAGTGGGAGGTACTAACCTGAAAACATGCTATTCTTAATAAGTAAATTTATAAGTCCACAAATGAAGCAAATATTGATGTAATATTGCTCGTTAAACTATCCTCAATTACCAGTACAAATATATATATATACTACAATTAACAATCTGTATGTTGTACTTTACTTATGCAACTCGAAGAAAATCTGCAGTTGAACCAGGTAAGTCTGAAGTATTTAAATATTTTGTGCTAAACCATAAAAATCAGTTACCCGTACAAAATATTCAATAATAGTTAAATTTTCTAATTTTATAATAAAATTAAATATACTGAAAATACCATTTATTTTAACCATACCTTACAAACCTTTTTTAGTTTTTCAGCCAAAAACTTGACACATTTCTTCGGAAATATTGGTTTTGAGATTTTCAAATAATAAATAAATGTAAATAATAATAATAATAATAATAATAATAATAATAATAATAATAATAATAATAATAATAATAATAATAATAATAATAATAATAATAATAATAATAATAATAATAATAATAATAATAATAATAATAATAATAATAATAATAATAATAATAATAATAATAATAATAATAACAATAATAATAGTAATATAAATAGTAATAATTATAATAATAAATAAATAACTATATTAACAGTTTAGGAAAATGTGTGCCTGCATGTGGACGACGAGACACGGATTCCAAGGGTGAGTGAGAGATAGTGTGCGAGTGTCATACAGATATATAGACATACAGATGGAGAGATGGAGAGATATATCCCTCTGTATATACACAGAGAGATGGGGAAGGTATATGGAGAGAGACGGAGAATGTGATGGGGAGAGAGAGGGGAGAGGTGCAGAGATCTGGAGAGAGGGATGGGGCGAGACGGAGAGCTATGAGGAGAGATAGAAAGATAGAGATCGAGCGGAACAGGGAAGGCGGGAGAAGGGGTGACTGGTTGACGCCGAGGGAGCGTAGCAGAGGCAGAGGTCGAGGGTCGTGGGCGAGTGAGAGGGGTCGAGCGTAAGTATGAGGGGTCGAGGGCAAGTGAGAGGGTTCGAGGGCATGTGAGAGGGTTCGAGGGCAAGTGAGAGGGTTCGAGAGCATGTGAGAGGGTTTCGGGTGGGAGTGAGAGGGTGAGAGAGTTGGAGTAAGGTAGAGGCAAGGGAGTGACATCGATAGTGACTTCGAGAATGACACCATGAATGACAACGGGAATGACATTGGTAGTGACATCGACAGTAACATCGGGAGTGACATCAGGTGTTACAGTGGGAGTGACATCGGGAGTGACTTCGAGAGTGACGCGGGGAATGACATTGGTAGTGACATCGACAGTAACATCGGGAGTGACATCAGGTGTTACAGTGGGAGTGACATCGGGAGTGACTTCGAGAGTGACGCGGGGAATGACATTGGTAGTGACATCGACAGTAACATCGGGAGTGACATCAGGTGTTACAGTGGGAGTGACATCGGGAGTGACTTCGAGAGTGACGCGGGGAGTGACGCCGGTAGTAACATCGACAGTAACATCGGGAGTGACATCAGGTGTTACAGTGGGAGTGACATCGGGAGTGACTTCGAGAGTGACGCGGGGAATGACATTGGTAGTGACATCGACAGTAACATCGGGAGTGACATCAGGTGTTACAGTGGGAGTGACATCGGGAGTGACTTCGAGAGTGACTTCGCGAGTGAAATCGAGTGACAGAGTGACATAGATAAGGAGTGACACCGGGTACGACAGCGGGTACGACACCGGGTACGACAGCGGGTACGACAGCGGGTACGACACCGGGTACGACACCGGGTACGACACCTGATACGACAGCGGGTACGACACCGGGTACGACACTGGGTACGACACCCGGTACGACACCTGATACGACAGCGGGTACGACACATGATACGACAGCGGGTACGACACCGGGTACGACACCGGGTACGACAGCGGGTACGACAGCGGGTACGACACCGGGTACGACACCGGGTACGACACTGGGTACGACACCGGGTACGACACCTGATACGACAGCGGGTACGACACCGGGTACGACAGCGGGTACGACACCGGGTACGACACCGGGTACGACACTGGGTACGACACCGGGTACGACACCTGATACGACAGCGGGTACGACACCGGGTACGACAGCGGGTACGACACCGGGTACGACACCTGATACGACAGCGGGTACGACACCGGGTACGACACTGGGTACGACACCCGGTACGACACCGGGGAGGGACCTCGTTGATCTCGGGAGCGATTTCGTGACTGATCTCGCGGAAGGGACTGCTGGAGCGATGAGTTGAGGCTGCGAGGTTGGGAGGGCGAAGTTGAGAGATGGCACTGATGTCGGAGGTGGGATTCGTCAAATTGCCGTTTTGCTACATTGCTGTCAGGAGTAGTAAATGGATTACCAGCCTACTAGCGTAAATCAAGAACCTGAAACCGGGAATGGAAAAAATAGAGAAAGAATGGAAAACATAAACTAGGGAATGGAAGAAATGAAATGCATACTGATAAGATGGGAAACGAAGAAACAGGGAATTCCGCTATAAGAGAAGATAGAGGTGTAGATAAGGAGTATAAAGGAAGAAGTGAAGAAAAAAATGAATTCTGGAATGGCAAATATGACTGAAGTGATCGATACGAAGATGGGGCTATTGGCGAAGATAGACGGGGAACTGGTCGGTGTGAAGGAAGACGCGGAACAACTCGAGGGGAAGGTGGAACTCCTCTGCTAGCGCGTGGACGTCGTGGAGGACGGGAATGTTTTGACACCCTGGAAGGAAGAGTTGACTGCATCATTAAACGAGCTAGAAGCCAAGGTGGGCGGAATAGTACGGATTGGCCGAGGGGACAGTTACGTCCCCATTGGAGAGCATAAGTGTACGATACGATGAAATCAAAGAGGCGTCAACAAGGTTCAGCTACAGGAGTGTGTAGCCAAACAGGATACGCGAAGTACTGTCAGCAGGGAAGTCTACGAGCTAGCGAGGAACAATAAGTACCAACTTGGCATGGGTCATGGAGGTACCCGACGGAGCCGTCTAAACAGGTGACGCTGAGTGCCGTGAATAGAAGACCGGTGGACATCGTGGACGTGGAGGAGGAGGCCTGGCTGGAGTTGACCTTGGGGGAGAGCGTTATGGATCTGTACATGTTCGTCGCGAGGAAGTGATACTGGGACTGCATGCCCTCAGGAGCCACGAGGAGGGTCCTGCACGTCCTACAAGACGAGTTAATGCCCCGGAGCCCCAGCACGTATCTCATAGTCGGCAGGATGATCCTGGAGATGATTGTGGTTGGACCCGCCAGGAGCAAGATGACTGAGAAGGTACTTTAGGGAGATCGGCGGTCATGAAACCTTGTGGATCGTTTTCAGGATGGGAGCAGGATGACATGCCAACGCATATGTGTGAAGGGCAACCGGAGGAAGTGGGGTGCAGTGCTATAGAGTGGAACGTGGCCAACGCTCAGATACCTTCCGATCGCTATATAAGGTCTTCGGAACCAGGGGCCTCTGCTTAACAATCAAGTAGCTCCTTAGCTACACAACGAGGCTGAGTGCACCCCGGAACAGGTCTCCCGCTTGGTAAGCAGCAGCAGCTAAATAAAACGTATATCTTAAATTTCTTGGGAATAGTTTCCGAAGTCCTCTTCATTTTGACTTACTTTTGTGTAAATGGTAAACTGTAAGACAATGACAAAATTTACTACACAACAGATCTAAGTATATCTCGTTTAAAGCACACAACTTATTTGTTTGTTTGTTTTTCATTATCTATTTCCGAAGTATCCCTTGTTATTGCTTTGAATTTTCCTACACTCATAGGAAATGTGAAGTTGTTATTCAGTTTTTTCATTCGTTTTTTCCCTGGTAATGCAAAGAGAATGGAATTTTAAAGTCCTCACATAGCAATTAGGTCTTAAAATATTTCCCTACCAACAATGAAGTGTGTAATAAAAGCATTTATACAAATTTTGTTTCGATTAACATTAAATGCATAGAACAATAAGCATTCGTAATAATAGTTTATACTGTTATAATTTATACAAAGAGTGAGTAGTGAAAATTATGTAATCAAATTTTTTTCCGGTAACTAAAGAATTTCAGTCATCTGTAGCTTTAGGCTAATTCATCCTTCAAAAAATATGTAAATTATGCAATGAACATTTATCTCTTATATATGTAGAAAAATAAGTATTTGTAAACATCTGATGTGTTGCACTCACATGACTTTCTCTACTCTTGTACTAACTACTCTTACAAACTCTTATTCCTATATCTTCCTCATGTAACTCGAGAAAAAGGTCGGCAGAAATTATCTTATGACATATTTTCATGTTGGTATAAGGAAAATGTGGAAGTACAGTAGGCTTTGAGCGATAGTCAATGTTTCGAAGCTGATAGCTACATTGAAATTCCGTTCTCTTTGCACCGTTAAGATATAAAACGTGAATAATGACCTCCCATTTGAGAAAAGTCCAAGTATAGGAAAACTCATATAAGCACCAAGGAATATCTCCGAAATGGTTCACTGCAAAAAATATCAGAGGATAGCGATTGTAAATAATGATTTAATAGAAAGAGCAATATTGTATAGACTGGAACAAAGAATTAAAGAAGAAATTAGTTAAGTACTTTATTTATGAAATGGCATATTTAATGCGGAATGTTAGACGTTGCAAAGATAAAACTTCGGAAACATTTTAAAGGTAGATAACCAGATTAGTAGAGCGTGTGAAACGCGCAGAAAAAAAGTAATTCAGAAAGACTGAGGGAAGGAAGGAAGGAAGGGAAATAGTGAAAGTGGTCAGGAAGAGGAGAATAAATTACTCGGGAACCTGGTTGAGAGGAAAATGCTTCCTTAAATTGAACTGGAAGAAATGGCGGATTTCGAAGCAGAAGGGACTTTCATTTGAGAGAAAATAATAAGACAAATGGTTCATGTGCAGGACAAGAGGAAAGCCTATAAAGTTAAGGTGGGCTTGTTTTGAGGGTCCTGCCGTGGTGTAGAACACCACACTGAATACAGTTGAAGAGATGGTAGTCTTCGAAAAATTCACTTATCTTAGACACAATCTTAATCCAAACACACAAACAAGAAACAAACTTAAAAAGTGGGTGCTGTTTTCTTTCACTAATCGACTTTCTTACTTCGAATCTCGTAACTCAGTTTTGATCAGTTCCTTAATTTTATGAAACCATGCATGAATTTTTAAATTAGCTTGAAATCTCAAACTACTTTTGAAATATGTATCTAATAATAATTCAGTTCAATTATTGATGATGATCTGGGGATAGTAAAGTTATCAACTGAAAAATATGTTGACTAATAATTAACAGAAGTAATAAATTATATTTTGCCTATTTTTACTGTCTCCACTGCTTACGTACTACTTACCACGGAGGAGTTGTATTCTATCCAAAAATCCGATACCGAGATGGGGACTTCCACAATTCAAAAGAAGCACCTCAAGAAAATTCTTGACGCACGCTTCCCCCCTCTCTGTGCCGCCGTCACTCCGTCTCTCTGCGCATGCGCCTGCGTCAGCGTCTGTGCATGCGCCGGAAACAGCGCCAGCGCCAGTGCATGCGCCAGCGTGTGCGTATGCGTGCGTGCGTGAACAACTCAATTCAGAAACTACTCGCCACAGCTCAAGGATGCGACAGGGATATTTTCAAGAAATCTCTCTCCACATCAAACTATTCCGTATACGAAGCAAACGGTTTCTAATATTTTGACTAAAAGTTCTTCAATATACTAAAATATACGAATCATAATATGCTATACAATATAGATATGTATTACAAACCATCTGTCCAATGAGGTTGACCACATCGATCCAGATATAGAAACAAATACACAAGAAACCATTTTAAAAAATCTGATATGTTGCACTCATTTGACGTTGTATACTTTTGTATTAATAAGAATAAGAGTTTTTAAGAATGGTTTAGAAAAAGTCATATGAGTGCAACATATCAGATATTTTTTCTGCAAACCCCTCTTTTAACACTTGATACGAGATAAATATTTTGAGTGTTAAGGGAAGCAGGTTATGCCAAAGTTGGCATAACGGAATGCTGCTTAGAAGGTAAAATCCACTTGGGAGATGTTTGCTGAGGAATGAAATGAAGTTTTGAGAACTAGTGTGCCGGCTGCTGTCACGGGAAATCTACTGAGTGATAATATACAACAGTAACGCTCCCAAAGGACATAGTCGAGGACTTTCACCTGAGCAAGGACCTTACCTTAAATCTTGCATATTTCCCAGTACTGCGTTTCAACAGTTTTCAAAGAAAATGTTTGGATGTTCCCTAGAACGCTCCTGAACGTATGAAATGAAATGCTATATCTATACATGAATAATTATTTTTATTTCTTCTTCTTGTTCTTGGTTCACTATGGCACGGTATAGCAGTAGCGTATTTTCTTTAGCAATGACGTAATACCAATGACGTAATACCTTGGCTCATGCACCAGGTGGAAGGTATTGTTTCGGCCATACGTGAACTAGGAACTGTACATGATGAGTGTGTCGAATAATAATAATAATAATAATAATAATAATAATAATAATAATAATAATAATAATAATAATAATAATAATAATAATAATAATAATAATAATAATGATAATAATAACGTTACCAATAATAACAACAATAGCAATAGTAATAGAAGGAGGAGAAGGAAGAGAAGGAGAAGAAGAAGAAGAAGAAGAAGAAGAAGAAGAAGAAGAAGAAGAAGAAGATGATGATGATGAAGAGAGGAGAAATATTCCATATTGGAAAAATCCATATAAGTCTATGAGAGCATGGTTTTAATCTGAAGTGATATACATTAATTTTTATATAAAAAGATTAAAATATTTTTGTTTTAGTGAGAATGATCAATGTAATATGAAAGTTAGCTAAGTCACCATTAAAAGATGCGAATAACGCACTAAAGATCCTTGTATACTAAGGGGAACAGGAGAGAGTTGCCTTGCGCGGATGGCACCCTTTACTCTGAACGCGACTGTATCGAAGAACAATGCAGGCTATGTGCGGTAAACGTGAATTCTTAATTACGTAGCTTTATGCGTTTTAAATCTCGCTGTGACAGTTGCGCGCCGTGCTAGAGCCAAAGGTTGTATGTCTAGCAGAAATATGTGACAAGTCGCAGTGTTACTGCAGGAGCACGAGGGAGAGTCTGACAGAAGCGGGACAGCTGGTCCCGGAGCTCCGCGGATCGAGCTTTAGTTACGGTTCAACAGCGGAGAAAACATCGCCCGTAAAATTGCAGTCAGTCGCCTGCTCGCTAGACCTACGGGGAGGAGCCTAGCTTCATATATAACACCGACGTAGCTGGCTGGCTGACTGGCTGGCATCTGGCACTAAATATACATACTTACTTACTTCCAAGATGTCCAACTTAAACGTCACTCACTCTCTCAAAACGTTTTAAATAAGCGCAACGTTTAAGGGACACTGCTACCGAGTTTTCATTTCTTTTTAATTATCTATCTATAAATCTATTTATAAATCTATCTATAAATCGATCTATAAATCGATCTATAAATCGATCTATAAATCGATCTATAAATCGATCTATAAATCGATCTATAAATCTATCTATAAATCGATGTATAACTACCTATAATTCTATCTATAAATCTATCTATAAATCTGTCAGTCAGTCAGTCTGTCTGTTTGTCTGTCTCTCTTTATATATATATCCTAATATGCATACATATGTATATAGACTTATATACACAGGATGCCTCATAAAAGCATTACAAACAAAACAGTCGAATTGCATTTGGTTCTTTGGTCAGCCGATTTCGAAAAAATAAATAGTTTTCGATCCAAATGGACGCCTAATTCCACAAGAATGTCCAAAGATAACAGTTTGTTACTTGTAAGATACGTAGAGTAGTAATTATGGAAGATCACAAAAGGTTACGAAACAATTAATCCCTTAAAACAGGCATTTGAAGTCTGTAGATACTTGCTGAAAGTATTTCAGAGTCCTAACACACATTTGACGAGTTGTAATTTTCATCTAAATCTTTTGTCTTGTTCCCACACAGTAAATATTTTTAATTTCTCCACAGAGTTACCTGTATATGCATTCAAATAACTTTCCCTTCATAGTTACTTTCTTAACTATTGTTTTTGGAGTGATAAATGTCGGTTTAGCATCCTACAATGAAATATGTAAATGTGAATCTGCTTTGACAAGAACAAAAGAAGAAAGCAAAACAAACGAAGCGATAAGTTTTGAAACAATAGTTCATAGAAGAAGAAGTAGAGAAAATCGTGTGACTGAACCATAATAGATTCGATCAGCTGGAAAATTGCAGAATGATTAGTATAGAATCGTTACAGAATAAAAACGTAACGAAAACAGCAGATTAGTTGATATTCAAGCATTTTACCAATGCTCAAAGATACAGAAATTATCCTTTAGTTTTGTCTGGGCTGTCAAGAGCTGCCAGGGGTTCTAGACAAACGTCTTATAAGAGAGAAGCAAATAAAAGAGAGCAAGTATCAAACATGAAGAGAAACCCATGGATTAGAGGTGTTATATCATTGTCTACAACTTCCGCCGCACATCTCAGATCAAAGAATCTGCTAATGTTGCCAAGCACCGGCATTGGGATTAAACCTCTCTTACAAATTACTCGGCCACAAACGTAATTCTATACTTCGATATTAATATGCTTCAGTCTGAAAAATATGAACACCTCTAAGAAACATCGTTGTTCATTTTTTTATATGTTAAGTGTGCAAAGAGAACGGAATCTCAAAGGTTTAAATCATTTGACTATCGCACAAAGCCTACTGTATTCTAATATTCCCCTTGCACCTTCAAGGAAATAAGCAATAAGATAATTTGTGCAAATGTTTATCTTAACTAACACGAAGAAGATATAGGAATAAAGCTTTGTAAGAATGGTTAGTAGAAGAGTAGAGAAAGTCATGTGAGTGCAACACGTCAGATTACACTGGTCTACAAAAATTAACTTTTTCTCTTTCACAAGAATTAAAATAACAGATTCTAAAAGTATTTTTCGTGCTGAATTCAAATATAATTACAGTTTGTCCACATCGGGCAGGAGTTTTGTGTGATATTCATTTGAATTTTTATAATATTCTAAAAAATCCGTAACTAGCTATCTAACTCAAAATTATAACTACTGATTCTGACTTACCTAGAAAGTGGTAGATAGTGATTTTCGGGTATATTTTGCATCTGGAACGTCTCTCATTTTAGTCCAACAGTAGTCAGCCAGCATATTGGAACTCCACTTGCCTTGGTACCTCTTCTCTATCGTAGAAATTTGCTGATGAAAACGCTCACCGTGTTCATCGCTGACAGCTCCAAGGTTTTAGGGGAAGAAGTCCAAGTGAGAGTCCAAGAAGTGAATTTTTAAAGACATGTTGCATCCCATAGCTTTATAAGAATGCAGAAGATCAGCCACTATGTCACGATAGTTTTCTGCTTTATGGTTTCCAAGAAAATTGCAACATAAACTTTTGAAAGACTGCCAGGCTGCTCTCTCCAGTCCCTCGAAATGTTCATCAGCCATTAATGATCGGATTTGTGGTCCTATAAAAACTCCTTCTTTCAATTTAGCATCACTGACTTTGGGGAATTTCGATTTCAAGTACAAGAATCCATCAGAAAGTTTATCCATAGCTTTGACGAAATTTTTCATAACTCCTAACTTAATATGCAATGGAGGTAAAAATATTTTTTCAGGATTCACTAAAGGGACACATGCCACATTTTTCTGACCAGGGAGAAGAGATTGACGTTTTGGCCATGACTTTCTAACGTAGTGAGACTTCTTATCTCTGCTGTCCCACTCGCACAAAAAACAGCAAAATTTGGTGAACCCAAGTTGCAAACCAAGCAATAAAGCAATGACCTTTGAATCACCACAGATAATCCATTCATATTTTCAATATTGTATTTTCTCTAAAATTAGTTTCATATTTTGATATGTCTCTTTCATAGCGGCATGCGCTACTGGTATTGATGGAAGATCATTGCCAATATGTAGCAGCACAGCCTTCAAACTTACTTTAGAGGAGTCTATGAACAATCGCCACTCATCTGGTCGGTGTTGATGCCCAAGAGTTTCCATAAGTGAACAAATATTATTACAAAACACAACAGAGAAGTATTCTTTGAAAACACTATGGCGGCTACGATAACTACTTATTATTCTTACATCTTTTTGGAGTAAATTCCACCCTTTGAGTCTGGAAGTTAAAACTTCAGCTTGCAGTTTAGACAGATTTAAATCCCGAATCAGGTCATTAAGGTCTTGCTGATTGGGAAAGTATGGTTCTGATGAACAGCTACTGGCTTGATATGTAAGATCATTTTTATTTTCACCTGAATCATTTTGAGTTTCAGCTAGGTCAGAATCAGAGTTATCACTTAAGGTTCTATCTACATATACTGGTACGGGGAACTCTTCACTGTGTAAGACAGGTCTCAATGCAGATTGCAAATTCGGATACTTAACTGTATATTTTGTTTTAGATGTGATTCCTTTAATATTTGTCAAACAAAAATAACAGTCAGTTGAATGATCCTTCGGTTCCCCCCAAATCATGGGAATTGCAAATGGCATATGATGTGTACCATTTTTCCACCCAGTCAGCAGTCTAACACACGAAACACAGCATGTATTTGGGGCCCAGCTCTTATCAAAATCACCAACTTGACAGCCAAAGTAAAGATGATAACACTTCTTTACAAGTGGGGTCATATTTCGCCTCTGAGACTTGAAGGTCAGCTCACCACAAATATAGCAGAAATTATCTGCATGATTTACACACTTTCTTGGCATGATGAAAACATTAAGCACTGAAATACAACATGCACAACATACACAATACACTTCTAAACAGAAAGGAAGGAAATATTTCACTAGTGAACAATGTCACAGTCAGCTCAATACTGACACATCACAATGCCAGACAGGTCTGAGCATGTCTAAACATGAATGAACCTGCACAGTCTTGTTTTGTGGTGCTTCAGCGTGATATTACAAATAGTTTCAATAAATACGGCTTGAGTAAAATAGCTACATATGAGGTAAAGGTTCCTATGACAGGTCAAAGAAAACGCTAAAATCATATTTTGAAAAGTAGCTTTCACAGAAAAACTATACCTGATGGGAAAATTCTGACTACATATCTGAATTCAGGATGAAAAAATGCACTAGATTCACTATTCAGATTTCTTGTGAAAAAAATCTTGTCGACCAGTGTTATTTTTTTGAAAATTTGAATCAAATATAACTATGACGACCTTTAGAAGTGCACATAATACGTAGAGAATATCTACAACTTACGAGTATGTGCAGACATTTTTTTACTTGCAGATAATTAACCTTTTATTGCATGAATAATTTTGCCATATGTGTGAGCCTTCTTCTAATTTCTGAGCCTGTTTTTGTATCCCTGCCACAGGCACCTTAAATGAATTTGAATAGGCATGGTGGTTATGTTTAACGTCTATTCAAGGTGTCGTGAGTTTAATCCCGGTGACTGGAGTTAGGGATGGGGAGGATCCACGTAAAATAACCAGTGACACAGTGCGTGTGGGTAATTACGTTATTATATTAGACTAAAATTGCATGGATTTTGAGTTTTAAAAAAGTAAAAAAGAGGAAACTACAAAAAAACAAATAAAGTGATACATTTATTTATGGTATAAATGGCTGACAATAAAACTTTAACTGTTCTAAAACGTTGACCAAACATCATTGTTGCCATAGAAGTTTAGTGCGAGAAGTTGTGTCTGAGAAAATGTTACACTTTTCAAGTCTGCACTTTAAAATAGTCAAATACTGTGTACCATAAGTGACTTTGAGCTCTCTTCTGAAAATACGCAAACTTAAAAAGTGAGTCAATACTCTACAGTATTGTCTAAACTGCTCATACACAAACAATTCATTATAAATAAACCTTGCGGACAAATTAGCGAAAACATTTCGCTACCAAATGAATTTGGAACTGTAAAGTAAAAATGTCAGTACTCCCATTGCACGATTCCAAACTGCGACTATGTGTTTACCTTCCTTGTAGAGGTAAATATTTGTGTTGTCTTTCCACTCAAACCATGTGTTTATCTTTACCAGTGATCTGTGATAAATGTATGAGTCAACAAGGTTCTCCAAACCTAATAATAATTGCTTTATGTTAACACCTCTTGGAAATTTCGAATCCCTTTGGCTAGATCGTGATTCAGATTTCATAAAAAATTGAGTCTCTCTCACGCGCGCGCGCGCGCGCGCACACACACACACACACACACACACACATACACACACACGCGCACACACACACACACACACACACACACACACACACACACACACACACAATTCTCATCCATGTAAATGTTTCACATTTGTATTTTTTTAGTGTTACATAATTTTGTTCCCATCTTTGGAGAAATCCGTTTAACACAGCTGCAGAAACTTAACAGAATGATAAAGAAGGAAAACATGGTATAACTTTTAAAAGAGTATAACTTTCAAAAACGAGGCGACAAATTGAATTACTTAGAACAACAACTTACAGCATTATCACGAATTATTAAATAAACGAGTAGCTTTATTTTGCATACGGGGGTCAATAGTTTCGCTTTCAGCTGCATGGAAATGTGTGGGGAGAGCTATGTATTGAAGCTACATGCGGATCTTTTGATTAGTGGTTTATAGTATCTTTATGAACAGGTGCACTTTTCATTGATGGATAGCAGTACGACTACAATTCACCCACCCAAGACAGCGGGTTGTAAATCCTACAGTAGGAGGATAATTTCTTGAAGAAGAAATGAACTGTAAATTTTACACAAGTTTTCACAAAATAATATTATATGTAAATACTACAAAAATGCCAAGTAATCTTTACTCCCATATCTGCAAACAATCTTTTTCTTTAATGAACTTGGCCAGGTGCTGTCTAAGAGCAGAATTATCTGATGATAACAGTGTTTCCCCAAATACTAGAATGTTAATGGAAAACCATAAAATGGGCATAATAAATGCGTAATTAGATTGAACTTTCTCTACTACTCTACGTATAGTAAAATACAGGAAGTTTGTATTGCACCTTGAGGTGCCCGGAATCCAAAAAAGGAAAAAAAGAAAAAAAGAAAAAACACAGAGAAGGTCATGTGAGTGCAACATGTCAGATTTTTAATTTCTGTTACTGCAGTAGGTTTCTTTTGGAATTGTGAGGTTAGAACTTATATAAACATTCCTTTTTGTTTTGTGGCGTTAGTGTTTTGCTGTTGTAATATATATTTGTTTTTGAGCAATTACATTATTATTGTAATTAATATTAAAACCTTATGATCACAAGATGTATTTAAATAAGTACTTTTAAAACAAACAAGTAGAAACATAATAAGAAGGGAGTTTACCCTCGCTTTGAAGTTAGTAACGCCATTGTATTTGCTATGTTTCGCTTAATGCCGGTGCTACCTTGTTTTTCTTGCAGTGCTGCCGAAGTAGCGGAATTGCGCTTGGGTTGCCATGCCTGTCTTACACAAGAAGGATGATTCGTTGAAGACGAGGAAGAAATAAATTGTATATTACATACAACGGTGTTCACAAAGAAGCATAATATATAAATACGACAAAAATGGCAAGTATTCTTTAGTGTATTTTACATATAACTAACTGATCACTTAATATAATTTTGAAATATGCTTATGTCAGTGAGAAGTAAAGACAAACTGAACCGCAAGTTAGACTCCTGAGGGATAAGGAGATAAGACCTTCCCAATTTCCGGTCCTGCAGCACAGTAGTTCCCAAACCCTTCACAAAACTTTTTAGGAAAGAAATTTCCCGCTTCTCATTCCGATTTAAGCTTTGTGAAATTTAGGTCGGCTCATAATGCCTAGGATTTGAGAACAAAATCTGCCGCATTCAGCCTCGGCTGAGACAGCTTAGTGATTCAGCCACACTTAATAAAAACGTCTTGAGGCAAAGAAGGAAGGAAATGACGCAGAACTTGTAACACAAGCACAACGTGCACCATTATTAACATGTTGGATAGTAGACGCACTGCACAGTTACTAAGGGAAACTGGGGTTTTAATAAAAAATGGTCAAAAAGACGAAATTTGGATTGTGTCGTAAGACACCGGTGAAAGTTACCTCACACGAATGCTAGTAAACACGTGACCGGACAACAATGGAGCGATTCGAACAAAGACGACTAAGAGTACGGCGAAACAAAGTGTTTTCTGATTGTTCGAGATACTTTTGACTGCCGGCTTATTTACAAGAGGTTCGAGGAATGTTGAATTTCAAGAAAAATCCGTGCTACGTAGTTCTCGCCTATATAAGCTACTCGACACGGCGAAAAGTTGTGAGTTGCAAGGTTACGATGAATTGTGGATTGTGTTAATTGCGATAAAAGAGGCCTGTGATTTTGTGATTCAATTCTAGAAGAGCAAATAAAGTGATAGCGAAAGTAACTGGGCTTTGTCATGTATTATACTATCTTTAATAACTTTAAGTCTTACATATCTGTAAGGATGAATGAAATATTTCATAGAATGTTGCAGAACTGTAGACTTGTTAGCAAGCCTGGAATCTGGAGAACACATTTTTGCTGTCACACAGATTTATCTGGCTCATTTTGCTTGCCAAATAAGACGGCAAATTAGGGCGAATGGCCCAGCAATTACACCCTAATTATAAATAAGCTGTTGTCCCTGTATACAGCCCACAATGCACCTCTGATGCAGTCCTTTAAATTATATTGTGTGCGGTTATTCATGAGGGAAGTATATTTGCCTGAAGTGGCTGGTTTGTGGTTTGCAATTGTACATGCATGCTAATGTAAGCGGGAAACCACTGGACGGTGTAAGTGAGTGCATGTCCAACAATGAAGCGATCCTGCTACCTATGTACAAACTAACCTGAATTCGCTCGCTTTAATTACCATTATTATTACTAATTCTATGATTATTACTAGAATTATTATGACTTATTATTATGAATTATTATTATAAATTATTATTATAAATTATTATTATGAATTATTATTATGAATTATTATTATGAATTATTATTATAAATTATTATTATAAATTATTATTATAAATTATTATTATAAATTATTATTATAAATTATTATTATAAATTATTATTATAAATTATTATTATAAATTATTATTATAAATTATTATTATAAATTATTATTATAAATTATTATTATAAATTATTATTATAAATTATTATTATAAATTATTATTATAAATTATTATTATAAATTATTATTATAAATTATTATTATAAATTATTATTATAAATTATTATTATAAATTATTATTATAAATTATTATTATAAATTATTATTATAAATTATTATTATAATTATTATTATAAATTATTATTATAATTATTATTATTATTATTATTATTATTATTATTATTATTATTATTATTATTATTATTATTATTATTATTATTATTATTATTATTATTATTATTATTATTATTATTATTATTATTATTATTATTATTATTTTCTATTATTGTTGTAGGTAGACAACTGCAAATTATTCTCCTTATCGCGGTGATAACCTCGGTGCTTAAAAAGTCCTTGAGGAGCTACTTCATTGAAAATACTCAGCACAAAGCAAAATTGCATATGGAGGGCAGATTTTGGTGCAATTTCAACAATTTAATTATCTAGGGAGTTAAATTACTTTTAATCAGGATATGGATTTCTGCAGATATTAAATTACAGAACTAACAGAATATTTATGGCAGTTTAAACAGAACACCAAAAAAAAAAAAAAAAACACACGAAAAGGTACGAAAATAAAATTCTATAAATCGAATTTTGTTCCCGTTTTACTGTTGTGAACGGTAGTTTAGGCTGGGGTTATATATATATATATATATATGGATTCAGGGTGTCTCAAAACATATTTCCGGTGAAATCTTCACATCGAATTTTTCGGTGTAACACGCAATTTTTTGGTGGAGTGAACCATTTTGGAGATGTTGCAAAACTTATACTTTTTTTCAAATGGTAGGTCGTTATTCATTTTATGATACGGCCGTGCAAAGACAACGCAATTTCAAAGCCTTCTGCAAAGCATTTGACTATCGCTCAGAGCCAACTGTATTCCCATATTATCCTGGCACGTAAAAAAAAAAAAAAAAAAAAAAAAAAAAAATGTAATATGAGAGTTTCGACAAATTTTTATCGCGAATAGCATGAAGTAGGAAGGGGAAAGAATAGTTAATGCTAGAATAGTGCAACACAAGATATTTTTGATAAGTGCTTTTATATTAATTTGGGGAATATATTAGATCAAAAGAAAGTTAATTTAATGGAAGTTGAAGCTAGACTAAAACAGGCTACAACCTTGAAAGTATCTGCAGTTGACAGAGATGCCTGGAGCTAGACAGTTTGAGAGACGCCATGCTGCAATATGAATTGTTCATCGTAAGTCACTAACGCTGGACAAAAGAGGTCCACTGGCAAAGGGGCACAGATCACAGAATGCTGCATATGTGTAGGCACGCTGCCCCGTAGGTTTAGCGCTCCCCCTCACGCACAATTCTTTGAGTTTCTGGACATGAATTATTGACGGGCCTTTAGGGCTTTCATTAACGGTAGGTAGCTGGGGCTTGGAAACGATAGAGCGGCGATAAGTCCGTTCTGCAGTAAGCTTGTCATTGTCAGCCTTCAGGTTATTTACCTGCAGCATTGTTCTTTATCTGCAAAAAGCTGCTTGGCAATAACGGTTCCAACTAAAGCCATGCTGTCATGACTTGATTTCTGTTTCCGGAATTAACAGTGTGGATTTGCTGTGCGGTAATCTGCCCACCACATTCTGTTGTCTGATACATTTGGGATTGCGCTGTCAAAGGCTTCCGCTGCGTGGACTTAAGCTTCACGTGGCTGCTAAAAACTGCGCATTCAATGAGACTTCCAGATAAACACGATACCCTAATACACGTTATAAAGTGTCTTTTACGACTTGCGATTGTAAAAACATTAATTCCCTTAAAACTATAACACATAAAGTGGGAAAATGTTCCTTTGTCATGTTTAAACCAGAGGTAGGTGCCTCGTTTACGATATTCGTGCACCAAAATTGTGTCTTTGATAACAATATCCATAAATAAATAAGTAGTAGCCTATCTTAGCTTCAAATACTCCATGAACAGTAATTAAATTGTTAAAAGAATATGAGTGGATTTTAATATATAGACGTGGTTTGTCGCATCCGTATGAACGAGAGAAATCACTTAATTTTACTTAGAGATCTCCTAACCAGGAGGGAGGTTATGTTACCTGCCGTAAATCCAAGACGCTAAAAAACTCAAATCTATAAAGTTGTATATACAGGATGGAAGTGAAATGATCCGCCAGACTTTAACAGCGAATTTCTCATGTTGTCAATAACAAGAAAGTCTAATACCAAAATGTTGAAAAGTTTATAGTTTTTTTAGAAAAAAATATTTTTATCAAAAAAATAAATCATCACCTGGCTGAATTATTATTGATTGAAGGTTCTTTATTTATGCCTATATTCATAGAAAATTGAATGACAGCTTGCCTTTTTGTTGCAATAAATTGTGGGTTTTTTAAATTTAATTTACAGGAAAACAGTAGAATCTATTAAAACGCACCAAAGGAAAAGGTTGTGGTTTATTCAATTTTCTCTGAATATAGCCATAAATCAAGAACCTTCAATCAATAATAATTCATTCAGGTGATGATAAATTTTTTTGATAAAAATATTTTTTCTAGAAAATTAAACTTTTCAACATTTTGGTATTATACTTCCTTGTTAGTCACAACATGAGAATCCAAAAAAAAGCATTTTTATAAAAAAAACTCCGTGTGTGTGTGTGTGTGTGTGTGTGTGTGTGTGTGTGTGTGTGTGTGTGTGTGTGTGTGTGTGTGTGTGTGTGTGGACAGCATAACTAAAAAACGAAAAGTCGGTTAAAAACCAAACTTAGTATTTAAGTTTAATATCTTTCAAGGATACGACATGAAGATTTTGGAGAAGAAAACCCTAAACTACCCTTTACATAGAACATTTTTCGAAAGTGTTGATTTTGATTAAGATGTCATATGTTTAAGATATTTGTATGACAAACGAAATGTATATTTTGAATTTTCTGATTGTAGCCTATGTAGTCCTGTTTACTATGGATAACTTTTGAATAACTCATAAACCGTTAGAGATAGACAAAATCTTACTACACAAAAATGTAGATTTCAGTGAAATACACAATATGTCTCAATAACTTTTCTTATAGGGTGAACCATTTCGGAGATATTCTTTGTTATGTGTGTGAGTTTCGCAAAACTTAAAAACTTTCGTGAAATGGAACGTCGTTGTTCAGTTTTTTTATATTTTAAGTGTGCAAAGAGAAAGTTTAACTATTGCTCAAAGCCTACTGTATTCTAATATTTTCCTTTCAGCTACAAGGAAATAAGCAATAAGATAATTTGTGCAAATGCTTATCTCAACTAACACGAAGAAGATATAGGAATAAAAGTTTGTAAGTATGGTTAGTACAAGAGTAGAGAAAGTCATGTGAGTGCAATACATCGGATATTTTATTTAGTAAGCTTTTGTTTGTCTCTTATTATTTATCATTTAAGTAAACATCATACCGGACAAAGTGGTAATTCCCAGAAAATTCAAGGTATGACTTATAAACTGCCATGGAATCGCCTATGTGTGTCCGTCAGTGGATACTGACTCTGCTTATGAGTTCTACGCGCCACTCCGACTGAAGGAGTGGAGTGGGGAATAGCCGCTAATTGCATAAGCGTCTCCAAAGAGACAAGGTTGGACATCTCTGATATAGCCCATAGTAAAATCGACAAACCTGAGATCTAATATGGTAGAATATTTAACAGTGGCTTATTAAAGCTGCTTAGTTAGAACGGTAAGATAAGTAGGACTTTATCACTCCGCTGACCAGCACTTGACAACATTGTTACAATACCAGCTCGGCGTTCATCAAAGAGCCAGCGCTTAGAGATGATGAAAATAACGCTACTACAGCTGGAAGTCCTTTCATCCCTTCTTCTTTCAACATTCCCTTTGCGTTCCCCCGCACTCTTTCATACCGCACTCTGTTGTATTAATTTGTTTGCAGTACTTTTATTATTCTTGTTTGTGGGAAAAGAAAAAAAGAGTTCGCAACAATTAAGGACAACAAACAGTTCGTTTGTGTACATCTGAGGTAACAATTAGCAAGACAGTCGCAAAACGTTCCTATTAGCACAACAATTAACTCTAGAATACACAAATGAATGTCTATTGGGAACATATGAAGGTGTGTGCTTCTTTGTCGAATATTGAAGTTGCAGTCATTTGGAGCAGAAGTTGATGGTTTGTGGTTTAGCATACTAGTTCCCAAATCCAAAGCCCCTGGGTGTGATTCCCGGCTAGAATATATATATATATATTAATTTCCCGACCTACCTATGAGTATGAGTAAATCTGTAAATTTTTTGTATCTTTGAGTTTTCTCCTGATTTTAGCCATTATTGCGACATCCATATTTTTATCTTTCAATAAATAATTTAGTTCTTCTTTATTTGTAAGTCCTCGTACATTCCATGTAGCAATTCACATTGTATTAAAATTATTAATAACTATTTAAAACCAATAACAGATTTTATTTTAGAATAGAAACAATGGTGTTACAATAGGACGATCTACTAGTAATAATGTTTTTAGTATAACGCAAATATTAGAAGTCAATTTAGAAACTCGTGTGCCTTTTATAGACTTCGAAAAAGCATTTGATTTTGGAAAATGAAAAATATTGTAGAATATTATCGACAAAAGGGGATATCCCCCTCAGATAGTAGAGGTAAATAAAAGTTTATATACAAGCACACAAAGTACTATAAATACAGGCACGTTAAAATGAATTGAGGACTAAGATAGGGATGCAGCCTCTCTCCCACGAATCGAAAGCTACCAAATTACGGTAGATTCCAATCAAATCTCTACAGGTTGAAAAAATCTCCACTCTCTATCTGTGTTGAAGATTTTGTGATAAAATAATATACCATATGTTCCAGATGTAGACGAACAATTCTTCAAGCCAATGGTTCTCAAAAATTTTCGATTCAATGCTTTCCTCAGGGGCAGCTTTCTACTAGGGCAAAGATCAATAAAATAATATGCAATTTTTGTGAATCTCCGTAATGTACCAAACAATCTTGGCAGATAAACCAAAGAATCAACGCACCCATCAACGTATGTTTCCTCTGGACACTGCAAGAACTCTGGCGCGAGCAGAGCTATTGATGTAAATCCGAAAGTAGTTGATAAATGTTTTTCAGCAATGGACTAACTGTATTTTTGGACACACTGTGGACATATACCTACTATAATTGGAGATTTTCCAATAAGATTTGTTTGTTATTTCCGCTAAAAGATGAAAGGCGGCTGAACATCTTGGCCTCAGCTGCTGCGGTTTGTGTCCAAGTTTAATTAGTCAGCGCGTGTGCTAATCCTAGCGTGGAACGGGGAACTAATTGCCTGGGTCTTGCTTTGATCCCAAAGGTGGAAGATTAGTTCCCCAACCCCTCTCTTGGTCAGCTGTCGACAGCTGTTCTTCCCCACCTAATATTTTCATAAGCAAATTCCTCATCTATCATCATCACACACACACACACACACAAGTACTTATTGTTCCCATCTCCAAGCTGAATGGCAGATAAACGTTTCCACATTTAGTTCAACCATTAAGAGAGAAAGTGCCATCCTACCATAAAGTTTAAATTTTAATGGGGAACTGCGTAGGTTCACGATGAACGTCTGATTCTGCTTACGTAGCTTAGAAGTGTTGGACCCTGACCTAACACAATGTTGATAGATTGTAGATGTGCGTGTGTGTCTGTGGACAGCATAACACAAAAACGAAAAGTCGGTTAAAAACCAAAGTTGGTATTTAAGTTGAATGTCTTTTAAGAATGCGACACGAAGATTTTGAAGAAAATAGCCCCACCCTAAACTACCCTTTACATGGAAAATTATTAGAAAATTTTTATTTTCTTGAAAATGCCTCTAACGATTTTGATTAAAATGTCATATGTTTAAGATAACTCGTAAACCGTAAGAGATAGACAAATTCTATATATACAAAAAATGTACTTCTCACTAAAGCACGCAATTTATGTCTCAGTAATTTTTTTGGTAGAGTGAACCATTTCGGAGATATTCCTTGTTATTTGTGTCAGTTTTGAAAAACAAAACTTTCGTGAAATGGAACATTGTTGTTCATTTTTTTTATATGTTAAGCGTGCAAGGAGAACGGGACCTTAAAAGATTTGACTGTCGCACAAAGTCTACTGTATTCTAATATTCCCCTTGTACCTACAAGTAAATAAGCAATAAGATAATTTGTAAAAATGTTTATCTTAACTAACACCAAGAAGATATTGGAATAAGAGTAGTAAGAATAGTTAGTAGAAGAGTAGAGAAAGTCATGCGAGTGCAACAGATCAGATTTTTCATGGTAAGGTTTCTGTGCTGTCCATTTTACTATGCAACGTAACATTTACATGGTTTTCTCTACTCGCTTTTTTTTACGTAATGAATTCAACTATTTTTCCCTACTCGCCCATTAACATAAAATTCATACAATGTTCTATAACTGATATAGAAATGCATTGTTGCATGAATTTTGCTTCCTATTCTTTAAAAACTGTGCTACAGTTTTATTGAAAAATTTAAACTAATTCCTTGCGTTCCTAAAGGGCTTGACCAACCACCTCAAAATTCGGCGGAAGAGGTTTGTATGCTATCCATTTTACTATACAACGTAACATTCACATGGTTTTCTCTACTCGTCTTTGTTTTGCATAATATATTCCCGTATCCTTCCCTTCTCACAATTCATTCAATTTTTTATGACTGAATAGAAATGCCACATCGTTTTCTCCACTCACTTTTCTTTTACGTAATACGATCACATTTCTTTCCCAATGCCTCTTCAATCTACAATTCATACAATGATTTTTTTAATGTAGTTTGAATTTGCCTCTAATCTGCATGCCATGGAGGTGGGCAGAACTGGTCTTTGCTCATGCGCAATTTCCCGTAGCAATATCTAAAGTTTGCGAAAGAAGGGAGCTTGAATTTACCTTTAAACGACAGTCAAATGACATTCCTATTTGAAAACAGTTTAAGTATTGGAAAATTCAAACAAATAATAGAGAATATCTCGGAAATGGTTTACTCAAAAGTCTTGTATGTAGGTGTGCGCGTAACTACACTACGCGCATGCGCGTAGCTCCTAAAGCATTATAACATCGCATTTGCCATTACCAAAACGGATAATCACAATTCTCATAACGGAAGTGAAATAATAATCTCGTTTATACCCATTAGATTCTTCTGGAAAACTCACAAGTTGGGCGTTCCGCTTATCGGTATCCATTGCGTGCAATGCAGAGTTTGTAGATAATTTTGCGGCGATTTCTTTGGTTTATTATTAGCTAACTAATTAACTTGTCTTTCCGTTAATTTGCATTTCTCTCGGACATTAGCAAAAGCATGGCGAGTTTAATTTAGTGTAATCATATTAAATCTGTACATTTCCATTCGTCGATTGACCCCTTAATATAAACTGCACACCAATCAATTCTCAAAGCGCATCTGTACAATTTTCACATAAGGAATTAAACTGTGTATTTGTTCACTATGACAGCACAGTGTTACCGCGTCTGACTCTGGGGCGGAGGGCCTGGGTTCAAACCCGGTATTCACCTGAATTTTGAGTCTGCTGAGTTGAGATTTTTTTCAGTCACTTCTGAAAATTTTTTTTACATTTATAGATACTTTTAAGAACACTACTCTAGTACACACATTTTTAAAAATTGAACTGCTAATTTTTTTTATTTTTAAACTTTTATTTTCCACTTGCAGTTTATTTTTGACACCATAATTATTATCACATATTGACTTGCTTTTGCCTGTCGATTTATCATTATATTACTTATAAAATTACAAGTTGTGAAATTTATGTGTTTAAGCTTCATGTTTATGGTTACTTACATCTTGCCAGTTAGTATCCAGTTCATCTTCATGCTGAACTGTGGCATTTCCTGCAAGTGACTGCGTAGAACACACATAAATGTGCAAAGGTCACGAGAAATCACTGTATATAAAATAAATAATTAAGCTCTGGACGCAACAACCTATCGCTAAAATGCCCAACGCGTGACCTAAGAAACAAAAATTAATTGCACAGGAAATGCAGAGATTAACAAACAATGATACCAACACACAGTTTACATATCGTTGGTCAGATAGAGGTGGACACATACGCCATCTGTTGCATAATTTGTAAATTATTTGAACGCGAAAAACCAACCCCGGCGGATCGGATTGGATCGGATTATGGCATTATTCAAAGGAATTGGCATCGGATCTTGGCAGCCAAATAGTTAAAGTACTGTTGACAGTTAACTCTGATCCTGCCTTTCCAGATTAAAACGAATTTATCTCCATAAGTTGCTTGTAGAGATTGTTTTCGTGTTTGTGAATAGAAAGCCAAAAATACTTTATTCTGTAAGCAATAGTTAATTCCCATGTCCTACATGTTTATTTAGACCGAGTAAATATATCCTTTTAGTGGTGTAAAATGGGTATTATACTTAAGAATAGCGGTAAGTGTTTTCTGTTATTGTCAATGCATTGGCCGCGGCATCGCCCCATGTGGGCGACACAGATATATTTATTGTGATATTTACTGAAGTTTCTAACAGACTGCAGCGTCTACTACGAAAATAAACACAGTACGTAAATTGGTTCGCCCTACATCCATTCGTGCCCCATATTTTCCTGCTGCAGTGAGATACTACAGCAGGTGCACGTACTGACAAAAAAAAAATTAAAAGCTGAAATCGCACGCCTATCTTTATCCACTCTACTATTCCTACAAAACCCCCTGTTCTACTTGAAATTTCATTTTCGGTAGGAGGGTACATTACAAGGCAGCCTTAACTCAATGCACTGTGACGTCATATTCTTTAGTCCCCTTGCCCATACATTAACTTCGATCTATGCCCTCCCCACAGCTTTGGTATCCCGCTGGCCTTCTATCCAGGAGGACAAGGTTTGTCTTTTCATCTGTCCACGCATGCACAGGAGTCGCAATTTACGCACACAGTTCTAGATTATTCAGTACCTGGGCGACCGAGCTTTGCTCAACGTTTTTCGCCTCTGATTTTGCGAAATCTTATTTTTGTGGAAAAAGATACTTATTTAGATAAACCTGAAAGGCAAAACGTTAACTAAATAAAACTACTTGTCGTAATTGCTAAGAGTAATGTCCGAGATACAAGGGATATAGAAATACATAAAATTATTTCATAATTGTATGACTTATTTCTAGAAGAGTAAGTAGAGAAACAGTTATGAGTGTGTTACCCAAAAGCAAGTAGAGAAAACAGTATGAATATAATATGTAGCATTTCTATTTCAAACATACAGAAAACTGCATGACTTATTTGTAGCAGAATGAGTAGAGAAAGAAATGTGAATGTATCACCTAATAGTAAGAGCAGAAAACAGTGTGAATGTAATAGCACTTCTGTTTCAGACATACAGAACATGGCGATAAAGAAAGTGGGGATAAAATGTTTTTGGTGTAAAATCATGTTTTTTATGGAAAATTGTTTATAGAAGACTGAGTAGAGAAAGAGATGTGAATGTGTAACCTAAAAGTGAGTAGAGAAAACACTGTGAATGTAATATGCATGTATACAAAAATTTAACCAAATCTTTAGAGTCGTTTCTGAAATACTGGGAATATATATACAAGAATTGCACTGTAGTAGTGAGAATAAAAAATGTAATTTTTTATGTAAAATCGCGTTTTTTCGGGAATTACACCTATATAGATGAACTGAAAAAGCAAAACTATCTGAATACAAAATCTCTGCAATATTTGCTATATGACCTCAGCAGTTAAAGGACACGGGCTGAATCTTCTAACTTTCTCAATGTTCAAGCTCAACGAGTTCTTCAGATAATATAATTAAATTATTTTAATTAGCGCACAAAATTCCTTCTTTCAAAACTACCTTCATATTTGTCAGAGAACTGAAATTGATGTATTTAATTGAATTTGATACCACAACTTGCAGAGAAATAAATTTTGTTTATATAAAATTGTTAATGTTAAACTGCCTTTTCTTTTCCTATAAATTATGTTTGTGAGCTAATTAATAAGCAACACGTTTGGGATTATGTGTACAAATTCACATACAAATCGTAGCACAACTGTAATGTCAGGAATCAGTTTCATCAAAATGCAAAACTGAGAGAAAATCTGATGTGTTGCACTCACATGACTTTCTCTACTTTTGCACTAACCATTCTTACAAACTCTTATTCCTATATCTTCTTCGTGTTAGTTAAGATAAACATTTGCACAAATTATCTTATTGCTTATTTCCTTGTAGGTACAAGGGGAGTGTGGGAATACAGCAGGCTTTGTGCGATAGTCAAATGTTTGAGATTCTGTTGTCTTTGTACACGTAACATATAAAAAAATGAACAACGATGATCCATTTCACGAAAGTTTCAAGTTTTCCGAAACTCACACACATAACAATGATTATCTCCGAAATGGTTAACCGTACAAGAAAATTTATTCAGATATAAATTGTGTATTTTAGCAAGATCTACATTTTTTGTATAGTATGATTTGGTCTATCTCCAACGGTTTAGCAGTTATGCAAAAGTCGTCCAGAGCAAATACGACTACAGGGGCTATAGCCAGGAAATTCAAGATATGCATTTGTCATGAAAATATCTCGAACATATGACCTAAAATGTCGCACATAATTGAACAAAGGGTAAAGGGTAAAGTTTAGCAGGTGCAGCTGTGGGTCGGATCGACACCTGTCTGCGATATTCTCGATGTGGGTTTGCCCAAGGATTAAGCTAGATCCACCCCATGTTATAGCTGTGCACCCTTCATCAATCACTAACCCAACACCCTACGTCTTGCACTGACCTGTTTCCCTCCAACAAATTTGTCCTGCTGTTGGTTGACAGAATGCCATACACGTCACTGTGGAAGGTTGTGGTTTCAAATGTGAGACATATAGATAAAAACATAACCAACGTCCAAGAGCTCCTATGACATTTAAATTCAAAACAAATAAACAACGAAGGTATCAGAAAATGTTTCGTCAAGGGTAAGGTCAGGTTGTGTTACGAACAGCCGCTCCAGCTAGCATAGCATGGTTGCAATTAAGGAACTTAGCTCAGGATAAACGTACAATTTAAATAAATCTTCAAGTATGTCGTATGTTTCCACCTGTTGCGTGGCCCATATTCCACCGAAAAATTCGATGTCGATTTCACGCAAAATACATGTTTTGAGGCCCCTTGAATCCAAGAAAAAGAATTTTTAGAAAAAGTTAGTGTTTGTGTGTCAGGCTGTGGACAGCGCAACTCAAAAACGAAAAGTTGGTTAAAAAATAAAGTTGTTATTTAAGTTTAATGTCTTTCAAGGGTACGACACGAAGATTTGGAAGAAAATTCCTCCACCCCAAACTACCTTTTACATGGAAAATGTTTCGAAAATCTTGATTTTCTTGAAACTTTCTAACGATTTTGATTAAAATGCCATATGTTTAAGATATTTGTATGACAAATGAAATGCATATTTTAAATTTTCTGGCTATAGCCTATGTAGTTTTGTTTACTCTGGATGATGACTTTTGAATAACTCGTAAACCTTAAGAGACATCCAAAAAATGTAGATCTCGCTAAAACACACAATTTATGTCCTTTTTGTATAGAGGAACCGTTTCGGAGATATTCCTTGTTATTTTTGTAAGTTTTGGAGAACTTGTACTTCTGTCAAATGGAACATCACTATTCATTTTTTATACGTTAAACGTGCGAAGAGAAAGCTGTTTGAAAGTTTTAAAAGATTTGACTATCAATCAAAGCCTACTGTATTCCCATATTGCTGTTCCACGTGCAAGAAAATAAGCAATAAGATAATTTATGAAAATGTTTATCTCAATTAACACGAAGAAGGTGCAAGAATATGACTTTGTAAGAATGGTTAGTACAAGAGTAGAGAAAGTCATGTGACTGCAACACATCAGATTTTTTTTTTTTTTTTATTCTCATCTTTTTCTGGGGCGTCCGCGATTAGTATCTCTTGATTAAAAGACATCCCCTACTCACTCATGCGGTTCATGTGCCTTTTCATTCGTGTTTATTTTCTTCGACTTTGTCGTTTAAAATATATTCAGTTCTTCACTGACCACAGGGTCCGCGATGGTGCTATAAAACTTTAGTTTTGTCTTTTTCCTTCTCTTGTTTTACAGTTGTTATGTTCTCACATATGTGTTGAAATGTATTTATCGTGTTTTCTATATCTCTATCAACATTGAAACTTACATTACAACTCAAATAATGTTTCCCACTTACTCCAGGCTATTTTTGGAGGAAATGTTTATGTTGTCCAGTTGATGTAATTTATAAATAGAGCGCTGAAAGTTCTCTTCACTATTTTGTACTGTTAGAATATGGTCTCAATGCAAATCCATACATACAAGTGTGAAGGAGTTAGATTCAGTGGATTTTGTAGGTGCCGGGCGAGCGGTCTAACCACTCGGCGACGGCGCCGCCTGCAAGAGATTAAATGCATGTTATCTTGCGCACTCTTCCTATGGAAACCAGAGACTTAGGGGGGGGGGGCACTACATATGCAGTAAATTTAGTCCCATTGCTCAGTTCGTATGACAGGATTTTGATAAAGAAGGCTGCTTCAAAGCCCGAGAACATACTCTGCCGCCGCCTCCTCCGTCATGGTATGTCAGTCTCTCTTTTTGGGTCCTTATTGGGTGCGTTCCTTTGCTCGGATTTCACCAGCAGCTTTGAGCTTCAAAAGACAGTTCTTTTGTGCGCATTCCGAGGAGCGCAGCGACGTGTTTTTTCAGGTTTGCTCATAACGGCGTGCCGAGTCTTTGCTTTTTTACTTGTGCTAACCCTCCAGTAGCGCTCCCAAGTAATTTTAAGAACTCTGTGTCTGGGTATGCTTGGCTCAGGATGAGCATCAGGCCTGTCACGTGGTGTTCGCTTTCGTGTTATTTGTAAAAGCAGTGAACAGCGTACAAGTTAGTAGAGGAATGAAGAGAGAAGGTCATGTGACTGCAACACTTCATACTTCCACTTTCTGTATTACCTATAGTAAGCAGAAGAAGTACTCCATTGTCCCCAAATATTCGATATGAAGATTTTGAATTACAAAGTTATTAACAAGTAACAAGTAATGATGAAAAATCCAAATATACGTAATATAATTACGTATATGATATAATTACTATAATTATACTAATTGGGAATTGAAGCATAATCTTAAATTTATATTTTCATGATTTGAAACTAAAAAGCAGACAAGTTACAGAAAAATCAGGGGACTTTAATAAACAAGTATTTTTGTGTTTATGGACTAGAAAAAAAGTTTTCGATAGGGTACAATTAAAATATATTGTACATGTATTGCAAGAAAAAGGCGAATCCATGCAACTTAGATTAGAATAAAGATAGAGATAAACAGAGGTTGCAAAACAAGAATAAAAGGAAAGAAACTGAAGAAATAAAATTGGTCAGGGAATTAGACAAGGCCATTCCTTAAGTATACTTCGTTTAAACCTTATAATGGATAAATTAAAAATTCAGGATATAAAAAATGTATTAATGAGCGAAGGACATACGGAAGAAGAGTAATAATAATAATAATAATAATAATAATAATAATAATAATAATAATAATAATAATAATAATAATAATAATAATAATAATAATAACAAGAAGAAGAAGAAGGTAACATTGTCAGAGCGCTTATAGAAGGTTCCAAATAGAATATGGCTACAATTAAGTATATGTGGATATATAGTCATACATAATTGATATGTAGAAGTCAAAATAAATATATATTCATGTTTAGCAGATTGATTTTCTGTTGTTTTAGTTAAAAGTAATACAGAAGGCATTCTGAAAAAGTGGAGTTTATACAGGTGACAGAGAGAGAGAGAGCAGTGCCTCAGGCAGGTTGAGGCAAGGTCTCTTATTGGATATTATAAGACGAAATACTGAAAAATATAACAAAATATCAATTTTATTTTATTTAATTTCATTGCACTCTATGTATTATTTATTAATTCGAGTTTCTTCTATAATACTATACAAAAGCGTATATTCGTTGTCGACCAAATATTTATCATCAAATATCCAAATATTAATTCCCAAAATTGGATTTGCGAAGCAAGTGAAACTCAGGATTTTAATGTTACAGTTTTATTTGCGTTTTTAAGGTTTTAGCTATTTTTAACATTAGTTTTTTGATGTTTTAACTGTATACCGGTTTTTTTTTTTTTTTTTTTAAGCCTTAATTTTTAGCAACCAGTTTTAGCCTTTAAATTTGACTTTGGGGCCAAATGACCTAGCTGTCGACGGGCCCTTAAACTTTACTCACTCACTCGCTCCAAATATGTTTCTATTCAAAATACCTGCCGTGGAAGCGATTTCAATAATAGTTCTTCGCAAAAACGCGTAGATAAATTATGAAACATAACCTCAAACTTTTGGAGGAGAAAATAACAAGTTCATAATACAGGTGGCAGTATTGTACGTTTTAATTACAGAATACCATCTGAAGACTCAGTTTGAGGACGGCTATCCGTATATAATTCTTATTTATGCGCCTTTCATAAGGTAACTTTGTATATTATTTTATTTATGTCTTGCGCCTATATTCCTTCTGTCATTCTGAGAAATTTATCCGTATTTATTGAGGAGTAATAACCTAAAAGCTTCCGAAATGTCGGAAAACAAACTGACTGCTTAAGGATGATTTCCAGATGTTTATGGCAAACAGTGACCTATATAGCAAAGAATATCAGCTACTTATACTATTCAGCTACCACAGATGCGGGTCACGAGGTCCCACAGCAATACGAAAACTGACAGGAAATCAAACTACCGCTTCGTTGCTAGTTTTCCGTTCATCCTGTCTTACTCTAGAGGATTCTCCACGTACATTTTGATTAGAGTCAGAATGAACCTCAGGGCTATCCGAAATGAGAATCAGTACCTACTCAAATCCCTGGACTCGTCACAACTCAGCTCAGATCGAACTGAATATTTCATCCTGCAAGTACTAATCAAAATTATGGCAGAATGTACATATTGGGTGCTTGGTTATACGAGTGTGAAACTCAGCGTACCCACAGAAGACCTACGGATTACACAGTATTTTTAGAAAAGGGTCCGCGCGCCTGCGCGTGTGTGTGTGTCACTCTGTGCGCAGCATAACTCAAAAACGAAAAGTCGGTTAAAAGCCAAAGTTGGTATTTAAGTTTAATGTCTTTCAAGGATGCGACACCAAGATTTTGAAGAACATAGCCCCACCCTAAACTACCCTTTACATGGAAAATTTTTCGAAAATTTCGATTTTCTTGAAAATGGCTCTAACGATTTTGATTAAAATGTCATATGTTTAAAATATTTTTATGACAAATGAAATGTATATTTTGAATTTTCTGGCTATAGCCTATGTAGTCTTGTTTACTCTGGACGACTTTTGAATAACTCGTAAACCGTAAGAGATAGACAAAATCTCACTATACAGAATATGTAGGTCTCGCTAAAACACACAATTTATGTCCAAATAAATTTGTTTGTAGACTGAACCATTTCGGAGATATTCCTTATTATTGGTGTCAGTTTCGGAAAACTTAAAACTTTCGTGAAATGGGCCATCCTTGTTCATTTTTATTGCAAAGAGAACGGAATCTCAAAGCTTTAAAATATTTGACTATCGTTCACAGCTTTGTATCGTACAAATGTTAATCTTAACTAACACGAAGAAGATATAGGAATAAGAGTTTGTAAGAATGGTTAGTACAAGAGTAGAGAAAGTCATGTGTGTGCAACACATCAGATTTTTTTACCTAAAGCTGTATGTGACATTTATTTGTCCATTCTGTAGTTCTGTTGATCTAAGTTCAATGAGGTTCACTGGAGAAAGTTCACCAGTCATATTTGATCTTAGATCAAGATACCATAAACTTAAATCAATGTTTGTATAATCAAAATCTTGAGTTCAGTTTGACTAAACATAATTTTCAGATGGTTGAACTTAGATTAAGTTTTATGCAACCGGGTCTAAGATGAATCTACTTGTGATATCAAATTTGTACCATAGATAGACAAAATCAGCACTATTCTAATAATAATCAAATTCATTCGGACCCCTCCCCCTCCCCCCTGTAAAATATCTGTAAAATGCAATTGTTTGCATTGCCTTTGTGGTGTAAATCTCTGCACCCATCAAACATATCCAGTTCACTACAAAATCGCAGGCGGGATTTTAGTGACGGATATAAAATTAACATTTGCGCAGATGCGCGTAATAAACATAATACTTTCAAAATAATGAGGCTATAACGCTCTCTTTTATCTGCCCCTCTATTTAGTTCAAGCTTTGTATCGGTCTGAGATGGCTGATTGCGTTACTGCAGCCCAAACGCTGGTCCAGTGCGCACCCTACCCTCCCCCCCCCCCCCCATATCCCCCCAGCGCCATTTTGTACCACCTACCTCACTAAACCCTTTCTCGTCCACCACGCCAATGGCATTAGCTACTTTTATAGTCCATCGATTCTGTTAACCCAGTCTTTGTTTTGGACTGCGGACTCGCTCCATTTCTCTGGTTTTCTTTGTGTACTGCACATTCGCTTTGCTTGTCGGAAAACTGTTCCCTTCAGATAAACTCATTGGATTAAGGCTGAAAACCACACACCGCAAAGGCGTCCGTTTCGAGTTTTAGATGCGAGAGGGACCCCATAACTGCATTTTCTACCAGTAGCAGCACAGGATTTTATTACTCTACATTTCCGTTGACTTGCAGACGAATTTCAGGAAGTTGACAAATTACCGCAAAGTTCTGACTCATAAATTCGCCTTTTGCCCACGTCTTCACCAATGCAACGCATACACAATTTCCAAACAAAAATGCTACATTCAGAGCATGAATAAAAGAAAAAAATTATTTTATTTACGTTTCTATGTAAAAGTTAGTGCAGTATTCCACGCTAAAAAGCAATAATAGGAAGATTAATAAATACCTCAAATAAACTACTCTTGTACTAACCATTCTTACAAACTCTTATTCCTATATCTTCTTCATGTTAGTTGAGATAAACATTTGTACAAATTATGTTATTGCTTATATCCTTGTAGGTACAAGGGGAATGTTAGAAAACAGTAAGCTTTGTGCGATAGTCAAATCTTTTAAACCTTTGAGATTCCGTTCTCTTTGCACACTTAACATATAAAAAATGAACAACGATGTTCCATTTCATGAAAGTTTTAAGTTTTCCGAAACTCACACACATAACAAGGAATATCTCCGAAATGGTTCACCCAACAACAAAATTTATTGAGACATAAATTGTGTATTTTAGCAAGATCTACATTTTTTGTATATTAAGAGTTTGTCTATTTCTAACAGTTTACCAGTTATGCAAAAGTCGTCCACAGTAAATACGACTACAGGGACTATAGCCAGAAAATTCAAGATAAACATTTCATTTGTCACAAAAATATCTCAAACATATGACATTTTAATCAAAATCGTTAGAGCCATTTTAAAAAAAATCGAAATTTTCGAAAAATGTTCCATGTAAAGGGTAGTTTAGGGTGGGGCTATTTTCTTCAAAATCTTCGTGTTGCATCCTTGAAAGACATTAAAATTAAATACCAACTTTTGTTTTTAACCGACTTTTCGTTTTTGAGTTATGCTGTCCACACACACACACACACACACACACACACACACACACACACACACACACACACACACACACACACACACACACACACACACGGACCTTTTTATAAAAAAGCTTTTTTTGGATTCAGGAGGTCTCAAAACATACATTTCCGGTAAAATCTCGACATCGAAATTTTGGGTTGAATACAATACTTCCCCTACTTACTAAAGATTAATGTCTTTCAAGGATGCGACACGAAGATTTTGAAGAAAATAGCCCCACGCTAAACTACGCCTTACATGGAAGATTGTTCGAAAATTTTCATTTTCTTGAAAATGGCTCTAACGATTTTGATTAAAATGTCATATGTTTGAGATATTTTGATGACAAATGAAATGTATATCTTGAATTTTCTGGCTATAGCCTCTGTAGTCGTATTTACTCTGGACCACTTTTGCATAACTGGTAAACCGTTAGAGATAGAGTAAATCATATTATACAAAAAATATAGATCTTACTAAAATTCACAATTTATGGCTCAATAAATTTTGTTGTAGGGTGAACTATTGTAGAAATGTTTACCTTAGCTAACACGAAGAAGATACAGGAATAAGAGTTTGTAAGAATGGTTAGTACAAGAGTAGAGAAAGTCATGCGAGTGCAACATATCAGATTTTTTCAATCAATTGCATAAAATTAGGATATGAAAGCAGTAATGACGTCATGGAATAGTATTTGCTTCATAAACTTTTAATATGCGACCAATTTGTGCAGGATTTATAGCGCCACAACGTGGCTGGCTACAACTGCATAAGAGAATATTATGCCTAATTTTCTTCTTTGGCAGTTTACATGGAAAATCTATTAGTCTCACCGCTTAGTGAGGTTATTTTTATTTTTATAAGCGATTTATTTCCGTAGCGCATTAAAGGTCGAGTGCGCATGCGCAACGCAGGTCTGCTTGTTGACAGATGCTATCACGCATTTTCCCTTTTGGGAACTGTTAATCGAACACGGGTTTCCTTCAGTCGCTTTTCCTGTAATTACCCGTAGATATCGTATGCAGCTCAACTGCGTGTCACTCTTTGCTTACATTGATCCTGCAGCATCGCGTGACTGAAATGCCTCTGGATTTTTTCACCGCTTTATCGCCACCAACAGATCTCCATTCACGTGGCATTTTTGTGCCAGATTGGCTAATCCTTCCCTTCTGCATCGGTGCGAAAAATTACCACCAGATTAATCACGAAGAGTGATATATCAAATGCTGTAACAAGATAATTAGTTACCCTTAAATAGGCTCTAGAGGGCAATATTTGCGAACACCTTTGACCCTGTAACACTCTCTCTTGTTAATGGTATCTGTACTTTATGCATTTGGAGATTGCCTGTTTCATCTTCCTTTGTTCACTTCCATCTCTTCCTTGGGCGTTCCTCTTTGTCGTGGTTTGTACTTGAATATTACCTTCTCTACCAAGTAGAGGAAGTATTGTATTCCACCCAAAAATTCACCGAAAACATGTTTTGAGGCTCCCTCAGTCCAAAAATGTATATTTTGAATTTTCTGGCTATAGCCTATGTAGTGCTGTTTACTGTGAATGACTTTTGAATAACTCGTAAACCGTAAGAGATAGACAAATTCTTAATCTACAAAAAATGTAGCTCTCACTAAAACGCACAATTTATGTCTGAATACATTTTTTGATAGAGTGTACCATTTCGGATATGGTATATGGAATCCTCAACAAAGCCAAACCACCAAGGAGCAATATTACACACGCAGAACGCAAGTCTCTCCGTGAAATCACAAAAAAATCCAGACATTATAATCCTTCTGGCCGACAAAGGTAACGCTACAGTCATAATGAATACCAGTGACTACAACGAGAAAATGCTCCATCTGTTGAATGACCCCACTTATAACCGCATCAAAAAGAACCCGACGTCCTCTCTGGAAAGGAAGACAGCTCTTCAATTCCTAAAGACAGGCAAAAGCAGTTGATCCCACACGACTCACGTACACCCTCAATATATGGTCTTCCAAAAATCCATAAAGAGGATACACCACTACGACCCATAGTCAGTGCGATTGGTTCTCCCACGCATTTATTGGCCAGATTTCTAGAGGATAAGCTACAGAACCTGGTGGGAAAAACTGAGTCCTTTGTCCGTGATTCCGCACATTTTGTAGAAATTCTCAAGAAATTTCCACTTAAACGCGACCACATAATGATCAGTTTCGATGTTTGCAAAAATCCCCATCAAGGATGCATTAAAAGTAATTGAAGACAGGATTCAAAACGACGGATTTCCTCCCGATTGGTTAAGTCTAATTCAGCACTGCTTAACGCCAACATATTTTAGCTATAGAGAAAACCTCTTCAAACAGGTTGAAGGTGCAACAATGGGCTCTCCACTTTCACCTGTGCTAGCCAATATCTTTATGGAAGACTTCGAAAACAGCAATAGACACATTCCATCTCAAACCAGCACTATGGCTCAGATACGTGGATGACACATTTGTGGTCTGGCCACGTGGCAGAAACACTATAGATAGGTTTCTTCAACATCTCAACAGTCTACATCCGAACATAAAGTTCACCATGGAAATAGAGGACAGAGGCAGTCTTCCATTCCTAGATGTCCAGGTGCAACGTGACACCGATAATAATAAATTTCTTTGTTCAGTCTACAGAAAACCTACCCACACAGACAGATATCTGGATGCAATGTCTCATCATCCACCTTCTGTAAAAAGAGGAATGATAAGTGGACTATTCCACGAGCGAAACGCATATGCGATCCATTGCTAATTGGTGACGAACTGAAACATCTACACCGCACTCTTAGGGCCAATCGTTATTCCTATAGAGAAATCAGAAGGATACAAAATAACACCAACAACAATGACAAAAATGATCTCAAAAAATCAGACACAAAATGGACTAGTATGCCTTATATACGAGGCGTAACAGACAGAATATCCAGTATCCTGAGAGACTACAACATCAGAACAAGATTCACGTCCAATAAGAAGATCAGACCATTCCTCCCTCCAGTTAAAGACATCAGTGACTATCTCCTTAACCCTGGAATCTACAGAATCACATGTGAATCTGGTAAGCCATATGTTGGCCAAACCGGCAGATCAGTATTAACACGCAAGAAACAACACATCCGAAGCTTCAAGTGAGTCGACCAGAGAGATTAACGCTGGGAAAAGAGCGTAACCTTGAATGTGGAACATCAGAGAGGCACGAAGAATAATGCAAACAAGTTACATGACGAAAGGGGAGTACATTTTGAATTTTCTCTTAAAGTGTAAATGTTAATGTAAATTTCTTCTTTTTACTTTCTCTACTGGTAAGTAGAGGAAGTATTGTATTCCATCCAAAAATTCGATCTCGAGATTTCACGGGAAATATATGTTTTGAGACCCCCTGAATCCAAAAAAAGCATTTTTAGAAAAAGGTCCTTGCGTGCGTGCGTGTGTGTGTGTGGACTACACTCAAAAACGAAAAGTTGGTTAAAAACCAAAGTTGGTATTTAACTTTAATGCCTTTCAAGGATGCGACACGAAGATTTTGAAGAAAACAGCCCCACCCCAAACTACCCTTTATTTGGAAAATTTTCCAAAAATTCTGACTTTCTTGAAAATGGCTGTAACGATTTTGATTAAAATGTCATATGTTTGAGATATTTTTATGCCAATGAAATGTATATCTTGAATTTTCTGGCTATAGCCCCTGTAGTCGTATTTACTCTGGACGACTTTTGAATAACTGGTAAACCGTTAGAAATAGACCAAATCATACTATACAAACAACGTAGATCTTGTTAAAATACACAATTTATGTCTGAATACATTTTCTTGTAAGGTGAAAATTTAAGGAAGGGAGGTAAATAGGTGCCAACTTTCCAATATAAACCTTACCCATTATATGGGCACGATCTTATGCATTCCGCTGTTCAGCTAGTCAATTTGCGAGTCCCATTTTCACCACCTCTGGTATAAAATATTATAGCCATGCTTTTGAGCGTCTCTTAGTGGCCGTCCCAAGGGATACAAAGTTTCGCTGACTCGCGCTAGGTGTTATATGTGACGTGGCAAACATGTCCCCTAAAGTGGACGAGGTAAAAATATGAAGGTGATGCCCAAAGGAATTGCTGGCAATGTTTTAATTTGTAAAAGAGGACTTCATATGGTTACCTACTCTTATCACAGCAGGTAGGTTTTACAGAATAAATAAACAGCTGCTCTTGGGAGCACTTAAAAGGAAAGAAAACCTTTTCACCTGCTACAAAGAGTTAAAATAACTTAGAAACTAAAATTCGACAACAAATAAATAAAATAAATATATAAATAAATTGCTAAATAAATAATTAAGTGAGTAAGTAGGTAATTAAATAAATAAATAAAATTTAAAAAATAACCTACGTAGCTAAAGCAAGTTTATTCCACAAGTTACAGATGATCGTTTTACATAACCCTATTATCAAAAGTTAGAAGTTATTCGGCTATTAGGAAAGGTCAGTGATATTTCATAAAACTGCTGAATATACAAAAATTCGAATTTACGTACTTACAAGAAGAGAACCATTTTTGTGTGCGCATCAGGTGCTTTAGAATCCCACTGCCCTGGAGTTTGTGGATATTTTATTTTTCTTACCTGCAAAGAGAAGGATAATTGTAAAGTAGCAATAAAAAAATTAATGATAACAGATTACATTATAAATTACACTTTGATTTTCTAGGTGGCAAGACACATCATTAATGATAATAATAATAATAATAATAATAATAATAATAATAATAATAATAATAATAATAATAATAATAATAATAATAATAATAATAATAATAATAATAATAATAATAATAATAATAACAATAATAATAATAATAACAATAATAATAATAATAACAATAACAATAACAATAATAATAATAATAATAATAATAATAATAATAATAATAATAATAATAATAATAATAATAATAATAATAATAATAATAATAATAATAATAATAATAATAATAATAATAATAATAATAATAATAATAATAATAATAATAATAATAATATAATATTAATAATATGTTAATAATGTGCGATAGTCAAATCTTTTAAACGTTTGAGATTCCGTTCTCTTTGCACACTTAACATTTAAAAATGTGAACAACGATGTTCCATTTCACGAATGTTTTAAGTTTTCCGAAACTGACACAAATAACAAGGAATACCTCCGAAATGGTTCATTCTACAAAAACATTTATTCAGACATAGATTGTGTATTTTAGTGAGGCCTACATTTTTTGTATAGTAAGATTTTATCTATCTCTTACAGTTTACGAGTTATTCAAAAGTCATCCAGAGTAAACAGGACTACATGGACTATAGCCAGAAAATTCAAAGTATACGAGTACATTTCATTTGTCATACAAATGTCTTAAACATGACATTTTAATGAAAATCATTCGAGCCATTTTCAAGGAAATCAAAATTTTCGTAACATTTTTCATGTAAAGGGTAGTTTAGGTAGCGCTATTTTCTTCAAAATCTTCGTGTCGCATCCTTGAAACAAGTTAAACTTAAATACCAACTTTGGTTTTTAACCGAAATTTCGTTTTTGAGTTATGCTGTCCACAGACTGACACACAGACACACACACACACAAAGCCACAGTCACGAATCTTTTTCAAAAGATGTCTCTTTTGGATTCATGGAGCCTCAAAGCATATAGTGAATTCCTAAGTAATAAGGGAATTAATAATAATTGGATAATTCAGGATGATCATGGACGATGTGTTTGCAAAGCAGGACATTTGAAATCCCACCAGAATAACCGGGACTTGCGGTTCATGGCGAACAGGCCATGTTCAAATCCGAATCTAAATGTTTAGTTAGAGTATTGGCGCACGCACGCACTATCGCTACAACATACTTCTGCCGCGTGTGTGCTTTTGTGGCTATGCTCATGCAATATCAACCCCCCCCCCCCAATCTCCAATTCGCTACCCCCCTCTCTACCGGAAATTGATATCTGTGTTTTCGGTCTCTACCTTCGGGACGTAATTTCTCTCAGGTCACACAAAATGGACGCTAAACTCCTGAAATAGTCAATGTTATTGCTCAATCCTACTGCCAAACAAACACCAACATCGTTATCTGCCTATATGGCTCTCCAATAAGGATAGCAAACATGATGTTCAATACTGCAACACGCGAAGAGTGGTAATCTCTTTGAACCCAAGAATAAAAATCTGATGTGTTGCACTCACATGACTTTCTCTACTCTTGCACTAACCATTCTTACAAACTCTTATTCCTATATCTTCTTCGTGTTAGTTGAACTAAACATTTGTACATATTATCTTATTGCTTATTTCCTTGTAGGTGCAAGGGGAATATTAGAAAAGAGTAGGATTTGTGCGATAGTCAAATCTTTTAAAGCTTTGAGATTCTGTTGTCTTTGCGCACTTAACATATAAACAATGAAGAGCAAAAGATATGTGTTATCTTCGAAATGGCATACTCTACAAGAAAATTTATTGAGACATAAATTGTGTATTTTAGCAAGATCTACACTTTTTGTATAGTATGATTTGGTCTATCTCTAACGGTTTACCAGTTATGCAAAAGTCGTCCAGAGTAGATGCGACAACAGGGGCTATAACAAGAAAATTCAAGATATATATTTCATTTTTCATCAAAATATGTCAAACATGACATTTTAATTAAAATCATCAGAGACATTTTCGAAAAATTGTCTATGTAAAGGGTAGTTTAGGGTGGGGCTATTTTCTTCAAAATCTTCGTGTCACATCCTTGAAAGACATTAAACTTAAATAGCAACTTTGGTTTTTAACCCAATTTTTGCTTTTGAGTTATACTGTACACAGTCTGACAGTCACACACACACACACACACACACACACACACACACACACACACACACACACACACACACCTCACACACACCACACACACACACACACCACACCACACACACACACCACACCACACAGCACACACACCACACACACCACACACACGCGCGCGCGTAATTTTTTCTATAAATGTTTTTTTTTTTTTTTTTTGATTCAGGGGGTCTCAAAACATATATGTCCGGTGAAATCTGGACATCGAATTTTTGGGTGGGGAATACAACACTTCCCCTCTTACCAGTAGAGAAAGTAAAAATGACATATATATATATATATATATATATATATATATATATATATATATATATATATATTATTATTATTATTATTATTATTATGTCATTTTTACTTTCTCTACTGGTAAGTATATATATACACACACACAAACAGGCAGACAGATAGACAGATATATATAGACAGACAGACAGAGACAGACAGACAGAGACAGACAGACAGAGACAGACAGACAGAGACAGACAGACAGAGACAGACAGACAGAGACAGAGACAGAGACAGAGACAGAGACAGAGACAGAGACAGAGACAGAGACAGAGACAGAGACAGAGACAGAGACAGAGACAGAGACAGAGACAGAGACAGAGACAGAGACAGAGACAGAGACAGAGACAGAGACAGAGACAGAGACAGAGACAGAGACAGAGACAGAGACAGAGACAGAGACAGAGACAGAGACAGAGACAGAGACAGACAGACAGACAGACAGACAGACAGACAGACAGACAGACAGACAGACAGACAGACAGACAGACAGACAGACAGACAGACAGACAGACAGACAGACAGACAGATAGATAGATAGATAGATAGATAGATAGATAGATAGATAGATAGATAGATAGATAGATAGATAGATAGATAGATAGATAGATAGATAAATGCACACACAAAAATAAATGAAATAATAAATAAAATAAAGAAAAAAGAAGAACTAAATAAAAAGTGTAAACAAGCTTAAGAAAATAATGAAACAATTAAATGAATACAAACGCACTAATACAAGGCATGAACTAGGTGAGCGTTACTTCACATTATTTCCACTAACGCTTAACAAACACACCCTTTTATGAAATATACAAGCCTATAGTGCTTCATGAAGTGATCATCATTTCAAAGTTGAATTTCCATTACAATAACGTATACATAGAAGGCAGCCGTATAGTCGAAAATAAAATTTCCATATCAACGAAAAAACACGACACCAAAACACTGCGGCAAAATACCTATTTCCTTTTACGTCATTGTGTACAGGATGAACCAAATGAATTACTGCACAATAATAAAAATAGCGTTTTCCTACACGAGTGTCTGTTTGGTTTTCCCATATACCACATCAACTATCGTTATTCAGTCAAACTAAATGATATAGGCTTTTACTGACTTGTGTGGACTTCCCAATAAAGGTTGAGTGTTTCTATAGATTTTTTAACGTCCTGGAATATAAATATGTTCCTTTGAAAATCCAGATACGTCAGGAGCTAGCATGCGTTTGTATATACGGTGTCTGGTCAAGTGGAATTCAGGGGCTGAGAAAGAAACGCAAAGTTTTAGAGGGCATTATCGAGTCATTGTGGGCGCATGATCCACCTTTCGCATTGTTGCATTTGAGAACAGGTCGTTAGGGAAACTACAAAACACATGTTTATTTAAGACGCGTTCGAACGTCCAAACAATAGCCAATCAGGAACCTTGCAGGCGAAATGTCCAAAATTTGTGAAAGTGCCCAGTCAGATAAGAATGTTTGCACTCTGGACATCACAAAATTAGTCAGAAACCTGGAGCTTTCTAGAGCCAAGTGTTAGCCTGCATATTGCAACAATGCAACTATTTTGCCGAAAATTTGAAAATAACATTTTTTTTTTTTTGTGACCGTCAAAAACGTCTTGAGAAATATTTTTCTGTGGAAGGCGATTTAGTGTTCTGCAGTAATGTTAGTGGCTTATTGAGCATTAATCACACCTGTGGTCAGTGGTAGCAGTTATAGATACTTCAAAATTAAGTATAAAAGCTGTAGGTGTAATGGCTATCAGTTGTCACCAATTCCTATTGATTATTCCGTGCATATGAAGGAATCATATGGTAGCCTGAAATTACTTCTTGGTTCAAGTCATTATAACAGGAAGGAGTTTTTGTTGGCCCACAGATTCATCAGCTTCACCAAGATGAGAAATCTGAACACCTTTTAAATGATTCTGAGAAATAGAAAGGAAGTAACTGCCGCAATTTAATCGCATAGTGTAGGATTTCTTGTCTTTTACCTCCCTTAACAGAAACAAACGCTCGCCTAGTCACGCAGAGAGAAATTAACACTTATAAATACAAAGAATAATTAACATATTGTTGTTCTTAAATATGCTAACCACCAGACCACAGTCGAAAGAATAAACTTAAAGTTAGGATATGCATCAGAGCAAATGCTCGTGCATTAGGGACCTCGACCCGGTAGAGGGAGCCGAGGCGGTTTGCTTTACATCAGCATGCTTTGATATAGATTCATGTGTGTGCTGCGCATTATCTGCAACTACCACCTGTTTACTTTCTATTGGAACCGTTCACACCGGACATCCACTGCAGGTCTTTGTTTTCAAGCACAGAACCTAGCTGCTAGTTACATCAGATCAAACTTGCTGTTCCTGATAGCGTTTGTTGCCTACAAAGAATGCTAAAAATATATCTTCTAATATTCTAGCCACATTCCCTTTGCTCTGTCGTCGATTGCCCAGTGTTTCCTCTCACCTCATGCCTTCTCCCGGAGTGGCCCCGCAAGGCGCATAGGTACAAAAAGTCTTCAAATTCAATGTGCCAAATTCCTTCCGCGGTATCTTATATGAACCAATTCTATCATCTTGAACCAGCAGATGGTGTTATTTGCAAGTATTAAATATCACAAAAAACAGTATTCCACGTTCTTTGCAGTGTGACCGACAAATTATCAGAATAAACTTTTTACTAGTTTATTTCTGTCATTTAATCATCATTTATATGCAATGTTATTCGTTTCTTTGTTTTGCATACGTATTAATAATTCTAACCTGCCGTTTGATGTCATAGGATTCAAATAATTTCGTTGGGAGGGTAAATATTAACAACGCACATATTCAAATTGGTAACCACTACAAGGAATGGTATAAATAGTAGCTACAGCTAAACCAAGGTACCCTATGTGACAGAGAACAAATTACTAAGCTCAATTTTTCCTTGTCACTTTATTTCTCTTGTAAAACTGAAGTACAAAAACACGTTTATCTTTGTTTTATCGCTAACACCATTTACAATTCTTGAATTTTCTGGCTATAGCCCCATATACTTTGGATTACTTTTGCATAACTGGTAAACCGTAAGAGATGGATCAAATCTTACTGCACAAAAATGTGGATATTCCTAAAATACACAATTTATTTCTTAGTCAACTTTTTGTAGAGTGAACCTTTTCGGAGATATTCCTTGCTGATTTTTGGAGAACTTGCACTTGTCAAATGGAACACCATTATTCAGTTGTTTGTATGTTATGCAAAGAGAAAGGAGTCTCAAAGCTTTAGGATATTTGACTATCGCTCAAAGTCTACTGTATTCCCATATTCCCCTTGCACGTGCAAGAAAACGAGCAATAAAATGATTTATGCAAATGCTTATCTCAACTAACACGAAGAAGACAGAGGAATACGAGATTGTAAGAATGTTAGTACAAGAGTAGAGAAAGTCATGTGAGTGCAACACATCAGATTATTTCTGGTTTGGTTGCTGAGGGTTTCTTTAACATATGAAACTATCGTACTTAAATAATTAAACCTCGAAACCTGTTCTATTCTCTTGATTTGTGTTATTATTTTACTTCTGGCTGGGTGTTTACCCTTGAAGGGTAAACTTTTTTTCATGAACTTTTAAAAAATGTTTCTTTCAACTGTCATATCATATCTTCTATGTAAATATTAAACCACGTGGGAGATAAACCACAACGCAATTATTCATACCGAACACACAAGCCAGATATGTTGGGATTGTATTTATTGTGACAGAGAATTCAACTGGAAGCACCATTATGATGAAGAATGTTGAATAACGCCTTACGTGGAAGACGCCGTTACCTGAAGCTAGGTCAGGCAAGCCAAGCCAAGCCAAGCCACGAACTTCGCTGCTTCCTTTGGATTTAATCTAATGCGGTTGCTGGGTTTCGTGACCCGTACCACGAGGTGGGGAGGTGCATAACGCCCCTATTACAATAGCTCTTACTCTTGGATTTCTGGGTAACCTCAGATTAATGGCGTGGATGGGTGTGTGTGAGTATTCGGAACAAACTCGCCAGCACCATCTTCGGAAATGTGTGCACTTCTCGGGTACTTGAGAACCGGAAGCAATCTCGCCGATGTTCGTTTATCTTGATTACCACACACAAACTCGTGAGTAGTGTTTTAATTACGCTAATGTCCGGAGTAATGCATTTCAAATTCCCTGAGGGCTTGCGTAGTCAACTGCTTCACTGGAACAGACTAGCTCAATACATGATTTACCTTCCGCATTTTCTTTTCTCTAATACCTACCTGCAGGTCCCATAGCTATTTAATAACAGAAAATCCTCATCATTTTCACACAATGCATAAACCAGTGACGTAGAGCGCAAGCGCGCACTTTGAAGCCCACGCTGCCCGTAACAGCAGCACTTCCTTACAGCTTGGGACATGTTAATTAGGGCACACAATGGAAAAAGCGAACGCACTTACACATTTACAGTCTCTTAACCCTTACTAAGGCCCTGGGAAGTACATACCTAACTGAAGGGATGAAATAACGGCAGAGTTTAGATTATAGAAAAATATAAAATTTTACTTTTTAGTAGTTTTATAATAATATATATAGTATATACAACACAGGACATGTGTAATCTGTAAATGTTTGATTTAGCCTCCCTTATATATTATATACTTTCAAAAAGTGTGACAAAAGTTTCGTGTCCACCAATAACCTAATATTTTGCATACAACAGCAAATTTGTAACACTCACAGAATAAAACGGGCCATTAAAGGGAAAACATATGCACAGTGATATATTGGATATACTCTTAGAGGAATTTATTGGAAGATTTTTAGATTTGGGAATTCTATTGATCCGGAGAATGTTCCAGAACTTCAGCTAAGATTTACTAATTTACGCTGTGATTCAGATCCAAACAGGGCGCATAATGATAATAATTTTGACCCACAAACATACGCGGAATTTCGCAAATTTGCTGTAGAAATTATCTGTATGTTCCGCAGTATATAGGTACATCTACAAATATTTCTTTAATAAACTTGAAGTGCTGTGAAAAGCAAAGTTGTCTGCCTTGAAGCTTGCACTATATAGTGTCATACTTTTTAAAAATATATCACTTTAACTTGCTGTATTTTTCTTATTCCTACTGTTAGTAGTTTATCTCGATGACCAAAAAACTTATCAGAAAATAAGTCTTTGAAAGAACAGCTAATAAATGAGCAACTAGAGAAGGTCATGTGAATGTAATACATTAATTTTTGGAAAGAACTCCGTTTTTACACAATATAATATGCGAGTTACAGATATGGCGAATGAGTCTGAGCAAGTGGCGTCTTGCAAATTGATGGTGCGGGTAACGTCTGTCTTGTTTAAACAACGGACTGTTGATAATGTTGACTACACGACAGTCGGAGAAATACTAACGTGACAAAAGTGAACTCGACTATAAACCACAGCGCTGTTAGAAGTATTTGTAGGAACCGAGGTATTTGAACTTGCTCCCAATAATAAATATCCTCGTCTTAGGATATTTAGTGCTCATATATTGGCAATGTTAACATTTGATAGTGCAGAGGTTAATTTACTCCTCTCCCCCCCTTCCAACTACAGCTTCTTATGCGAGAAGTATCAAAGACTGGCTCTGTGACTGCAGTAATAACTTTTTCCCGGATCCTTTAGCCGGGAATCGAACCCGTACAGCAGGCAGGTGTTCTACTGACTGAGCCCCATGGTTTTTACTCCTCAGTCGGGTAAATTACTACTCTCCGAGGCGAATAGCTGATGGACGTATCCTTGGCTGTACGTCTGGTATAACGACATGTTGGACAGAAATTAATTAGCTCTCAGTTTCCAAATATGTCTGGAATGTGACGTCATCAAATTAAACAATGAGCCAGCGTAGCTCTTCATGCTTGGCAGAATTGCTACGTAGTTATGTTTACACCATCATTGTTGTTTGGTATTTGAAAACTATGCGAATGTGACTTAAATTAGTTATTTCTAAAAATATGACAAAGTCAGTCCAGTTACTTTCCTATCATTTACTGTCTTTTAAGCTTTTGCACAAAAACACAGTTCTGTTCTACTGACGTTAGCACAGTCTACTGTATTTCGTGATATTACAACTCACAACTGGTTCTTCCCGCACCCTTGTCTCATTCCTTTCACTGTCTTTCATATCTCATACACTAATTACAACGATAAAGTCACTCGACGGTGGTTAAATCCTTCTTCATTTCGACGCGACGTACCACACACACACAGCTGTCTCACATTCAGTGCAACACTGACCGATTCATTTCTGTAACTGTATCCTCCTCTCTCTGCGCCTTCTGATATAACGGGAATGACGTCACACGGACCTTTCGTGAACTTCTTCAATCACGGACGCAGCCAAATCTTCTTGAAGGCTCTAGAGAAAACCCCTTTTGATTCTACCTCTCGATTGTTGTTAGTCACGTGTACACAGACAGTCGCGCGAGGCAGTCAGACCTTCGAGGTTGGTATGTGGTGTCAATTAGTATAGCCCCGACAGTCTTTTGTTATGCGCCACTTCCGGCCTCGCACCTTTCATTTTATCGTTGTAAAATGTTAGCCATTTTCATTAGAATAGGTGTAGGGGCACTCTAAAGCTCTTAAACTGAAACAATTACATCACCTCACAACCCTTCCCGTTTTTCCCCTCAGATTTAAAGCGTATTTATGTAAGATGAGTTCAGAAATGTTCACCTACCATGGTTATAAAAGGTATTCACTGGTATAATATATATCTAATTCCGCTTGCGAAACTTTCCTATAACATTTAGAACGCTTGCTATTTGCTGGCATTAAAAAATGCCACGGAAAGCATATTTCTGTTTTTTCTATAGTATGAATATTTACATGAAAGATCTATGGAATTGCTAACCTTAATGTGTTCAGTGGGAATGTAATTCAAAATTTAATAACTCAGGTAACGCCAGGAAATATCCACTAACAGCGTACAAAAGGTGAATGAATATGACTTTTCCCTCGGATATTTAATTAATTAAAGAATCTTGTAAGAGATAGACAAAATCTTACTGTACAAAAAATGCAGGTCTCGCTAAAACACACAATTTATATGCAAATAAAACTTAAAACTTTCGTGAAATAGAACATCGTTGTTCATTTTTTATATGTAAAGCGTGCAAAGAGAACGGAATCTCAAAGCTTTAAAACATTTGACTATCGCACAAAGCCTACTGTATTCTAATATTCCCCTTGCACCTACAAGGAAATAAGCAATAAGATAATTTGTACACATGTATATCTCAACTAACATGAAGAAGATATAAGAATAAGAGTAGACTGCGGAAGATATATGATAAACTACACAATGCAGATAAAGTAGCAATATTTCGTCTGCAAAGAAGTTCAAATATTTTTGTTGCAGCCTGTGTAAGCGCATTCCAAGATTTTTACCTTCCCTTCTTTTAATAAACCTATTTGAGCACATCTCTTCAGCAGCCAGGACGTTTTTCTGTGCCTTTGTTTAGAACGTGAAGCTGGTGTGGGGTACCACATTCTCTGGAAGCGCCCTGTTGTCACAAATCACTAGAAACAGCGCCCATTTGAGATTCCTAAATGAACACTTTCATGTGGCTGTGAAAAAAATGTGAAGGAAGAATTCATCCCTTGAAGTCTCCCAGATAAGCTTTATTATATGTACCAGCTATTGTTTTACCTTCGCTTCAGTCTTACATAGCTGATGTTTATCTGCATCTCTAAAATTTTGGCATTATTCTAGCTCTTCTAAATTGCCTTTATAAAGTTTGCGAAACATCAGGAAACTATACGAAGTTTTTCTATTAATTTTCAACAGTATAGGACGATAAAGTGTTACGGGAGACCTCTACACAGGAAGGATAGGTAAGCAGGACAGGAAATGTGTGGATATGATGATATATCTTTCTCGGGGGGCGTTTTCTCTAAACCCCGGCGCGACAGCCCACAAGGGGCCAAGGCCTACCGCCCAGCCGCTGCGTCCCCCACCTCTGCCCACTACAGGCGTCATTGGTGAGGTGCAGTACTGGAGGGTGGGACGTGGTCAGCGCCCCGAGCCCTCCCGGCCGGTTATGCGGTCTTCTAGACCTGGGGCCGCTACTTCTCTATCAAGTAGCTCCTCAATTGGTTCCCCCGGGACCTAACGAGACTGAGTGCACCCCGTACCAGACCTCCCAGAGGGGATAAAATCCCCATGCTGGTACCGGGGTACCGGGGTACCGGGGATCGAACCCGGGTCCTTCGCGCCAGAGGCAAGCGCGTTACCAACTGCGCTACGGAGGCGGTTCGGGGGGCGTTTTAGCGCTGCCGAATTAAGAAGGCTTAAAAGACTGAATAACACGCACCTTTTACCCTCTCTACCGGTAAGTAGAGGAAGTATTGTATTCCACCCAAAAATTGTATGCCGAGATTTCACCGGAAATATATGTTTTGAGACTCTCTGAATCCAAAAAATAGCTTTCTTAGAAAAAGGTACGTTTGTGTGTCTGTCAGTCTGTAGACAGCATAACTCAGAAACGAAAAGTCGGTTAAAAACCAAAGTTGGTATTTAAGTTTGTCTTTCAAGGATGCGACACAAATATTTTGAAGAAAATTGCTGCATCCTAAACTATCCTTTACATGGAAATTTTTTCGAAAATTTTGATTTTCTTGAAAATGGCTCTAACGATTTTGATTATACTATGTTTAAGATACTTTTATCACAAATGAAATGTATATTTTCAATTTTCTGGCTTTAGTCTATGTAGTTCTGTTTATTGTGGATGACTTTTGAATAACTCGTAAACCGTAACAGCTACACAAAATCTTATTATCCAAAAAATGTAGGTCTCACTAAAACACACAACTTAGTTTTTTTTAAGGGTGTTTACCTTATAAATTACCCCAGAAAATTACAGCACAATCTGATTGATACTTTTATTCAAAATTCAAAAATACCTTAATATTTAAACTGTTCCATGTGCATCAAAAACTAAAGTATGAGAACAGTTTTATTAATCTATAAACTCTAATTGCCTATAAAACAGCATAGAACAGTTATTTTTATTTTTGATGGACATTGAAAATATTATTTAAACATTTTTGTGTGCTTAGTTTTTAAAGGCACAGAAATTTTCTGATTTTGAAACCAAAGACTGAAGTAATTTATTATTAAAATGTAAAATCTGATAATGCTGGTACAGAGGTATTTTTTAGAGGTGGCGTGTGTCGTAATGTTGCGCAGTAGTTCATGGCCGAGTCCACTTGTTTATTGCAAGATAAAAGGGGTGTCTGGTTAGTATCTCTTCGACTTCCAGCCCACTAGCCAGCTGGCTGCTGGTGGAAACTTACCCCCACCATCGCTTTGCGTGATGCTCGGATATGCGCGAGTGACAAGGTCACGCGCCACCTCTAAAAAATACCTCTGTATATTAACTGCATTATCCAATCGAGTTGGTGATGCGTTATTAATAGCAATTGCTTGAAGTTACTTAAATGGAACACGTGCTGGAAAATTATAGCAGCATAGCACAAAATTTAAAGCCCGCAGGACAGATAGTGTATTAAAACATATAAACTCAAGAAAAATCAACGCATCATGGTCATCAGTCAGGTTACTTGTTTGTCAAACCATTCCTTGCGGTAATGTGGCACTTGAGCACTCCTTTCCGCTGAATTTGGTTGTATTTGAACCCTTTTTGGCCCATATTTTGTTCAAATATTGCGGACCTTTAAAAATAGCGGACTCTGAAATGTTGAATGTCCACTTCTGATGGTTTGGCGCACATTTATATCCACAAAAATCGTCAATTTGATATATTTTTGGCCAGTTTTTGGCCTTTTTTCAGTCCCAGGATCCCTTAAATGAATGGTAGATCCAATAATAGTTTTTTTAAATTTAATTGATAAAGATTTTAAGCCGCCCCTACCGGCTTAAATTCAATGGTTTTATAATGTATTAATACAGTATTCATTCGGAATATCGAGCAGTATTTTAAAGTATATTTATGTATGTCGCGTATAATAAAATGGTGGACTAACAAGTTCACTGATGTGAGGAAACAGGAGACTTTCTCAGCTCTGGACATTCAGTTGCCAAGATCTGGAACAAGTTCACCAAGGTTTCGAAAAACAAGAGAGAGAGAGAGAGAGTCAGAACTATGAGGCTGCTGACCAAGCAAAGAGTAGTTTGAGATGCTGCCAAAGAGTCCGCTGTAAGTTTATCTGAAAATCTCTTCTACATGTTTGTAACCTCTTCGAACCCTTGTTTCGTCAACTGCGGACTGAGTGCCATGGAGTCTGGAGCATTTGCTCAACTACATGTAATAACAGAGACCTTGTGCATATATATTTATATCTAGCATAATATGTATTCCAGTTTCTGTGAAGAGAATACTGTTTTAGAAACTTCGGCTCTAGTCAGAGTCGTCAGCTCTCAAACCAGAAGTTGTAGCAGTTTTAAACCTGGAGGTTCTTTCTCTCTGAGAAATAAAAGTAACCCACACAAGAGAACATCAGTAGCTTTACACAGAATGCTGCTTTGCTATGGTAGAAATGCATCGACATTAAATTAAGGATCTATTGGATTGTTATCTGTCGCATAGCTTTTGTTTTGTCGCCCAGGGAGCGCCTGTCATTGTTCGGGAGTTAGGGGCGACGGCACCATCACGGACTAGGGTCTGTGTCTCGTGGTGCTTCTTACTAAATCATACGGCGAACGGCTATGTGTGAGCAAGGAGGTCCGGGGCTACAGGGCAACTAGCGACTGGTGTATGCGATCGTACACCGCGATAACATCGTATTTGGTGTACCATAGACGATGACATATGGATCAGAGACTATTAAGAAACTCAGCTGCATGTTGGTATATTGACTTGTGTAAACCGCGCTGCAACACGACGTGAAACTCAAAAATAGTATCTTCTCCAAATGCGCTGTCAATTTTTCCATGGCTGCACCCGAGTACAGAAAGTCATGTGAGTGCAACATATCAGATTTTTAGAAAATTGTACTGTGTGTATATGAATGTATGTCTGTCTGTGGGCACCATAACTCAAGAATGAAAGGTCAGTTAAAAACCAAAATTGGTATTTAACTTAAAAGAAAATCTCTGAACCTAAGCTATCCTTTATAGAGAATACTTTTCGAAATGTTTGATTTTCTCAAAAACGTCGATAAGATCTATTAAAATATTTATGTTTAAGATATTTTAATGACGTATAACATGTGTATCTTAAGATTTCTGGGAATACTCTATTTTGTGCTTTTAGTTGAGTAGGGGTATTGAACAATCTTGAATTAAATGGTAAATATTAAGCATTAGATGACAACATACTGCAGAGAAAAGAATAAACGACTTAAAGGACAAAAATGATTCTATTAAACACGTCTTTCTTTTTCTTTCCCTCTTCTTTTTTGCATCAGCCATTTCCGAGATATGCGTTATTAATGGTTCGAATTGTCCAAAACTGCCGATAGTTGTTCCGCACGATTGCATGGAAGAAGCGTGGAATTTTATGGGCAGTTTTTAAACACTTGACTATCGCTTTTCTCTTGTATCTGTAACGAAATATGAAACGAATATTTTTACTTTAATTTAAATAAAGTAGATGACAATGACGCAATGATAATTTGCGAAGGAGGACTTAACACCTCCCCCGAAAAGCAATCTTTTGTGCCTATGCCCATGATGGGTCACACACCGGGAGGATGAATAAGGCGAATGGATTTTAAGGGCGGCCGGAACGTTGCCATGACAGAGTAGAGGGCAGGGTCCCAGTTAGAAGCACCCCGGCGGAGGCTGGCGTATTCCGGCATCGCCTTGCTATCCAGGGGAAGAGATTTCCAGATTTTCGCTCGGTAAGTAGGTAGAAAAACAAGCCCTCCTACGAATAGTTGTTTATTTTGTTGCAAATTAACGTCGTAAAATAATTACCTGTTTATAAATAAAGGTAAGGTTAAGGTAGAAACATACAAAGTTCTACATTGCATAAATACACTTCATGAAAGTTTGAGATAGGTACCTATCGTTCGAGGAAATCCCACAGAGGAAGTTTATGGGATGGGAGAGCGACGCTATGAAATATTATCCTCAAGACCAAAATGTTGAATAAACTCGATGTTTCCAAGTCATTTCCTCTCTCATATTTTACTTTCTTTGCCGAGTTTTTGCGGAAAGAAATGCCTTTTAAACAACAGCCGTACATGGATAGAAGACTGAGATGTTTACTATGAAGTGGAAGGAAGAAAAGTGTAGGAGTTGTTACAAGATTATGAATGCGGGAAAAGTAGGGAAGGACGAGAGATTTCTACAATCGCATCCAATCCCCTTGATGTCTTTCAACGACACAGATTGCAAGGGAAGGGAAAATGTGGTCATCCATCCTGATACCAACAAATCCAACTCCCACTTTCCTAGTTTGTTCCATTCAATTGAAATCCACCCTCACATACCATTAAGTGCAGGGGGTATACAACAAGGGCTGCATCACAATTCGAGCGCAGTTTAACCCCTTCGTAATCTGTGCCCAGAGCTTTCATTCATACACATTCATCTGTTAAATTAAAATGGCCCTTCTTGTTCGACAGACAAGAATAGATTATTGGAAACAACTACTATATAGGATAGCGTAAAAGCTTTCAGATGATACCAGTAGATGCATTAAAGAGAGACAGGAGAAATAGATAGTTGTCCTTTATAAGTAATGAAGTTAATAAATTCCAATGTATTTGTGGAATATTAGCTCGTGCCTTGGAAAGAAAAACTCGAAAGGAGACAAATTAAAAATTCTATAAGACAATGAACGTTCCAGTTTTACTGTATGGATAAGGGATATAGACACTTAAAAATAAAAATTGAAGCCAAATAATTGAAGGTAGAAATGAAATGTCTCCGAGCAATAAAAATATATTTAAGACAACTAGATCAGCTAGACTAGCCTAGCGCAGTTGGTAGAGTACCTGCCTGCTGTGCAAGAGGTCCCGGGTTCGATTCCCGAGGGGGGTAGAAATTTTTCTCCAGCCAGGATTATTCCTCATTCTTCCCTGAGTCTGGAAGTATAATGGCGGCGCCGTGGCTGCGTGGTTAGACCCCTTCCAGTCATTTCATATCATTCTCTTCCTTTGCTCCCCGACAGGCGTCTGTCTGACCCTAGGCACAGGCTTGTAAGTCCCAGAGGCAGTTGGTAGAGCACCTGCCTGCTGTGCAAGAGGTCCCGGGTTCGATTCCCGAGGGGGGTAGAAATTTTTCTCCAGCCAGGATTATTCCTCATTCTTCCCTGAGTCTGGAAGTATAATGGCGGCGCCGTGGCTGCGTGGTTAGACCCCTTCCAGTCATTTCATATCATTCTCTTCCTCTGCTCCCCGACAGGCGTCTGTCTGACCCTAGACACAGGCTTGTAAGTCCCAGGGGGTGTCAGTTCTAGTAAGGGGAGGGTAATCAGGAAAAGAAGAAAGAAGAATATACAGCTACACGTTAGAAATGAACAAAATCTTCCCACCAACTAGTTTGTAATGCAAGGCTCTTTGGTTAGTCTTTCTTCTAGCATTCGGGAGATATGCTCGTTTAAATTAAATATTTTTAGTTACTCATTGTTTCACCTTTAATATAGTCTTTGAGACTACAGCCAGCTACGTACCTCAAAATTTTCATTTCAGACGTTTCAATAACTCTTTTATCATTTTCGTTCAAGGTTATAATTATATAATTATACAGATTAAGGTTCCATTTCTGGACACCCATTGTCAGGCGGAAATACCGAATTATTATCGTTTGAACGCATGTCACTTTAACCCTGTGATATTTGAGGTTAGAAGTGTCTGTATTATATATGTTGGCAGGACTGCGCTTGGGGGTACTTTCGTCTGCTGTTTAATGTAATGTTGGCCATGTTGATGTCTTGGGAACTGCAGATAAGCTGTCTTTCTGGTACACAATCACACATACATTTTTTATTAATTGATATAAAGCTTTCCATAAGTTACTGAAATATTTAAGCACTCAAATACGCTACAGAAAAAAATATTGTACCTGAAATATTGGTATATTTAGTCGATATATACTCGCACCTAACGTATTATTTGCAATGTAATTCACATATATTTAAATTAAATGTGTTCATAAGTACTGCTTTTTTTTGGTTGCTTTGTGTATCTTATTCAATAAAAATCTGATGTGTTGCACTCACATGACTTTCTCTACTCTTGAACTAAACATTCTTACAAACTCTTATCCCTATATCTTCTTTCGTGTTAGTTGAGACAAACATTTGTACAAATTATCTTATTGCTTATTTCCTTGTAGGTGCAAGGGGAATGTTAGATAGTCAAATTTTGAGATTCTGTTGTCTTTGCACACTTATATAAAAAAATGAACAACGATGATCCATTTCACGAAAGTTCTAAGTTTTGCGAAACTCACACACATAACCAAGAATATCTCCGAAATGGTTCACCCTACAAGAAAATTTATTGAGACATAAATTGTGTATTTTAGCAAGATCTACATTTTTTGTACAGTATAATTTGGTCTATCTCTAACGGTTTACCAGTTATGCAAAAGTCGTCCAGAGTAAATACGAGTACAGGGGCTATAGCCAGAAAATTCATCATATACATTTCATTTGCCATCAAAATATCTCAAACATATGACATTTTAATCAAAATCGTTAGAGCCATTTTCAAGAAAATCAAAATTTTCGAAAAATTTTCCTTGTAAAGGGTAGTTTAGGGTGGGGCTATTTTCTTCAAAATCTTCGTGTCGCATCCTTGAAAGACATTTAACTTAAATACCAACTTTGGTTTTTAACGGACTTTTTGTTTTTGAGTTACGCTGTCCACAGGCTGACAGACTGACACACAGGCACACACACGGACCTTTTTCTAAAAATGCTTTTTTTTTTATTCAGGGGACCACAAAATATATATCTCCGGTGAAAGATCGACATCGAATTTTTGGGTGGAATACAATACTTCTCCTACTTACCAGTAGAGAAAGTAAAAAGGTATCCCATATCATACTAATTGCGACCAAAACTAAAAGCACAATAAAACTACTGAAGGAAATGGGAAATGATTCCCGTTTTCAGTGCAAAAGTGTATTTATGTTATTAAAACGTTCAAAGCGTTTATTCCTATATGCAACATCGGTGAGAATGCTTCATTTGAAATGAAACTAATAGAACATGCAGGAATTTTGCATGTTTTTTCTATTAATTCTACCATGTCTGCGATTGGTGCACGTTGCCTCCGGTTTGCTCTTGAGCTATAAATCCCAGAGATCTAGAAAAGGCATTAAAGTAGCTTTTCTTGGGTTCAGGCTCGATGCCTTAAACAGACGGGATTCATTTCCGCCTTATGAAAGTCTATTGTGTTCCTTTTCTCAGAGATTTCCGGAAGTAGAGTATATATTCCGGGTCATTCCTTTCGTTTCTCCACTACGTCTTCATCTCAGATTTCAAACTGCTTTTCCAATTTTGCTGCTGATCCAGTCGACTCAATTTCCTGTGTAAGCTGGCTTGCGAAATTTCTCATCCCAATCTTGGGTGTTCGCTGCAGATGGTGTTTGCTATGTTACTCCTAGAGTTCGCTGTATTTATGTATTTTCAGAAACTATTTTACTGATGTACGGCATGAATGCAGACATATTTCAAGATTCATTCCGATTTTCTAGAAGCTTTCTACAGGGAAATCAAAAAATGGTTTCTTAGCTAAACAAGAAAGTGTGTGTGTGAGTGTGTGTGTCTGTGTGTGTCTGTCTGTGTGTGTCTGTCTGTGTGTGTCTGTCTGTGTGTCTGTCTGTGTGTGCCTGTGTCTGTCTGTGTGTGTCTCTCTGTGTGTGTCTGTCTGAGTGTGTGTCTGTCTGTGTGTCTGTCTGTGTGTCTGTCTGTCTGTGTGTGTCTGTCTGTGTGTCTGTCTGTGTGTCTGTCTGTCTGTGTGTCTGTCTGTGTCTGTCTGTCTGTGTCTGTCTGTCTGTCTTTGTGTCTGTCTGTGTGTGTCTGTCTGTGTGTGTCTGTCTGTCTGTGTGTGTCTGTCTGTCTGTGTGTGTCTGTCTGTGTGTGTCTGTCTGTGTGTGTCTGTCTGTGTGTGTCTGTCTGTCTGTGTGTTTGTCTGTGTGTGTGCCTGTCTGTGTGTGTGTCTGTCTGTGTGTGTGTCTGTCTGTGTCTGTCTGTGTGTGTGTCTGTCTGTGTCTGTGTGTGTGTCTGTCTGTGTCTGTCTGTGTCTGTCTGTGTGTGTCTGTCTGTGTGTGTCTGTGTCTGTCTGTGTCTGTCTGTGTCTGTGTGTCTGTCTGTCTGTGTCTGTCTGTGTCTGTGTGTCTGTGTGTCTGTCTGTGTCTGTGTGTCTGTCTGTGTGTGTCTGTCTGTCTGTGTGTCTGTCTGTGTCTGTGTCTGTCTGTGTCTGTGTCTGTCTGTGTCTGTCTGTATCTGTGTCTGTCTGTCTGTCTGGTTGTGTCTGTCTGCCTGTGTGTGTCTGTGTCTGTCTGTCTGTGTGTGTCTGTGTCTGTCTGCCTGTGTGTGTCTGTGTCTGTCTGTGTCTGTCTGTCTCTGTCTGTGTGTGTCTGTCTCTGTCTGTCTCTGTCTGTGTCTGTCTGTGTGTCTGTCTGTGTCTCTGTGTCTGTCTGTGTCTGTCTGTTTGTGTCTGTCTGTGTGTGTCTGTCTGTGTGTGTCTGTCTGTCTGTGTGTGTCTGTCTGTGTGTCTCTGTCTGTCTGTGTGTGTCTGTCTGTGTGTCTCTGTCTCTGTGTTTGTCTCTGTCTCTGTCTGTCTGTGTCTGTCTGTGTCTCTCTGTCTGTGTGTGTCTGTCTGTGTGTGTCTGTCTGTCTGTGTGTGTCTGTCTGTCTGTGTGTGTCTGTCTGTGTGTGTCTGTCTGTCTGTGTGTGTCTGTCTGTCTGTGTGTCTCTGTCTGTGTGTCTCTGTCTGTCTGTGTGTCTCTGTCTCTGTCTGTCTGTGTCTGTCTGTGTCTGTCTGTGTCTGTCTGTGTGTGTCTGTCTGTCTGTCTGTGTCTGTCTGTCTGTCTGTGTGTCTGTCTGTCTGTCTGTCTGTCTGTCTGTGTCTGTCTGTCTGTGTCTGTGTCTGTCTGTCTGTGTGTGTCTGTCTGTCTGTCTGTGTGTGTGTCTCTGTCTGTCTGTGTGTCTCTGTCTGTCTGTGTGTCTCTGTCTGTCTGTGTGTCTCTGTCTGTCTGTGTGTGTCTGTCTGTGTGTCTCTGTCTCTGTCTGTCTGTGTCTGTGTCTGTCTGTCTGTGTCTGTGTCTGTCTGTGTGTGTCTGTCTGTCTGTCTGTGTGTGTCTGTCTGTGTGTCTCTGTCTGTCTGTGTGTCTCTGTCTCTGTCTGTCTCTGTCTGTCTGTGTCTGTCTGTCTGTGTCTGTCTGTCTGTGTGTGTCTGTGTGTGTCTGTCTGTGTCTGTCTGTCTGTGTGTGTCTGTCTGTCTGTGTCTGTCCGTCTGTGTGTATGTCTGTCTGTCTGTGTGTCTGTCTGTCTGTGTCTGTCTGTCTGTGTGTGTCTGTCTGTGTGTGTCTGTCTGTCTGTGTGTGTCTGTCTGTCTGTGTGTCTCTGTCTGTCTGTGTGTCTCTGTCTGTCTGTGTGTCTCCGTCTGTCTGTCTGTGTGTCTCTGTCTCTGTGTCTGTGTCTGTGTGTGTGTGTGTGTGTGTGTGTGTGTGTGTGTGTGTGTGTGTGTGTGTGTGTGTGTGTGTGTGTGTGTGTGTGTCAGTCTGCCGAAAGAATAACTCAAAAACGAAAACTCGGTTAATAATCAAAGTTGATGTTTAAGTTTAATGTCTTTCAAAGATACAAGGCGTACATGCAAGACTTTTGGAAAATTTTTATTTTCTTCAAAATTGCTCCAAGGATTTTAATTAAAATGCGATATGTTTAAGATATTTGAAATGACAAATGAAATGTATATTTTGAACTTTCTGGCTATAGCCTTTGTAGTCCTGTTTACTCTGAATGACGTTTGAATAACTCTTAAACCGTAAGTAATATACAAAATATTACTCTACAAAAAGTGTAGATCCCAATAAAACACACAATTTATGTCTGAATAAATTTTTTTGTAGAGTGAACCATTTCGGAGATATTCCTTGTTAATTGTATCAGTTTCGGGAAACAAAACTTTCGTGAAATGGAACATCGTTATTCATTTTTGTATATATTAAGCGTGCAAAGAGAACGGGATATCAAAGCTGACTATCGCTCAAAGCCTACTGTATTCTAATATTCCCCTTGCACCTACAAGGAAATAAGCAATAAGATAATTTGTACAAATGTTTATCTCAACTAACACGAAGAAGATATAGGAATAAGAGTTTGTAAGAATGATTAGTACTAGAGTTACAGATAAATGCGTATTGCCAAAAATACGAATATTTACGTGTTAAATTATCTTCTGATTTGTTTCTCAAATATTTTGGTATATCTATTAATAAAATTTTTAAACTCAGGATGGTTGTGGTTTAAAAAATCGCTTTCGACAGATCAAAGTGCTCCTATTTTGGTGGCGAATTTTCTAGTTTTTCTGCCTTGTTACTAAAGATGCAATAAGTAACTTATATTCTTCTCCCCTACTTCAGTGTTGTTTCAGTAATTTTTGCTTCCCTTTACGATTTCCTGTTTATAAATGGCACAACGTGCATTCTATGTTCGCGGTGAAATTATTTCACCAAATTCTTTCACTATAGCTCGTGATAATTCTGATATACTGAACTTTGTATAGCGCAGAAGAATATATCTAATAAAATCGTTCATACAAATGTTTGTAACAATTGTCTTATGACGTCAAATCAATTTAACTGTTCGTACGTTAGTATTTCAACTAAGTATATTAAACTGTACTGCAGCTAGGTCCTTTGATGCTTGCGCGTTTCTATTTCAGTCTCCCTGTGTTAAGATATGCATTAAATCGCATTAGTTTGGACAGTAGGACAGTTAGGGATTACTGTTAATGAAATGGCACGCACTTTGGCAAAGGAAATTGCTAGCTTCAGTACATTATTAATTATAGCAATATAACGTCAAGAGAGGTACTCACTAAGGCATCCTTTATGAAATAGCTGGCGAGTTGTGTCTGTAATTGATGTATTTTTACTTTCTCTACTGGTAAGTAGGGGAAGTATTGTATTCCACCCAAAAATTCGATGTCGAGATTTCACCGGAAATACATGTTTTGAGGCCCCCTGAATACAAAATCCGTGTGTGTGCCTGTGTGTCAGTCTGTCAGTCTGTGGACAGCATAACTCAAAAACGAAAAGTCGGTTAAAAACCAAAGTTGGTATTTAAGTTTAATGTCTTTCAAGGATGCGACACGAAGATTTTGAAGAAAATAACCCCACCCTAAACTACCCTTTACATGGAAAATTTTTCGACAATTTTTATTTTCTTGAAAATGGCTCTAACGATTTTGATTAAAATGTCATATGTTTGAGATATTTTGATGACAAATGAAATTTATATCTTGAATTTTCTGGCTATAGCCCCTGTAGTCGTATTTATTCTGAACGAATTTTGCATAACTGGTAAACCGTTAGAGATAGACCAAATCATACTATACAAAAAATGTAGATCTTGCTAAAATACACAATTTATTTCTCAATAAATTTTCTTGTAGGGTGAACCATTTCGGAGATATTCCTTGTTATGTGTGTGAGTTTCGGAAAAGTTAGAATTTTCATTTCCTTTGCACCTACACGGAAATAAGCAATAAGTTGTACAAATGTTTATGTTAACTAACACGAAGAAGATATAGGAATAAGAGTTTGTAAGAATGGTTAGTACAAGGGTAGAGAAAGTCATGTGAGTGCAACACATCAGATTTTTATTAAAGTATCACATGTAGTATAATTTAAGGGCTGGTGTCAATGTGATAACTTTGAAATAATAAGCAAGGGAAAGCTGTAAAAGAAGTAAAAGCTTTTAATTGGAGAATTGTATTAAGTATTTGGAGATTCAACAGTATAAAATGAAATATCGCACTTCATGAGAACTTAAAGTTTACAAAGTAAGGTATTATATTTTTTGGTCACTCATGTCGAAGTTGTGCTAATTATCGCAGCATTTCTTTAGTAAGAATTTTATGTGATTATTCTACTCACAAGTTTCAAATAATAATGTAAAAATAATACAACTACAAAATAATACACAATCGGGCACGAACACCACAATCTCTTCTGGGGCTCGAACCTAAGAATGTCGGCCCACGGAGACCTCTCTTAGTTTTAAGTGGTGGAATCAGGACAGAAAAATTTGTGTGTATGTATGCTCTAACCACTAAGCTACCATGGCCAATTTGCCACCATTTTAAACGATATAAGTTCGCAGTTTAGTTTAGTATTATAGGAACCTTTAACCCCAAAAAGATGGCCGTTGAAGCAAGTTCCATTATTTCAGAAATTTCTCAGGGAAGGCCCATAAAGGCTAGGTTTGTAGACCCCCAACTTTCAGAGGGCCATAAATACCACTGCAGTCCGCAACATGGCGTGTTTGCCGTGCAATAAAGGAATAGTGAAAACCTGGGCCAGCACGAATAAATTATTCCTTCCTATATTTGCTTGTTTAATATTCGTAACTGTTAAATCACGGCTGCCGCAATGGGCACAGTTTAACACACGTCCAGCCCTGGTGACTGGAATTTAATATAAAGTTCAACGACCTTTCCTTTCTCGCTCACGCCCCTGACAGGTCAAAATATTAATGTTCATATTATACATTAGCGCATGATTGGCGAATAATCGCAAACACAGTTCAGTGAAAATACAGTGATATCATCGTCAGCAAATCGTCAGAGTTTTTATGTTGTGTGAAAGATTATTATGGACTGGCTGGGTGTAACGCAATTAAATTGTCATATCTGTCGAGAAATGAGCGAACAGCAAGCAATGTTTCAGTAAACAAAATACCATACCCCTGTCTATGACGGGCGTTATGATTGAGGTGCAGTACTAGAGGGTGGGACGTGGTAACTGCCCAGATCCCATACAGCCGGTATATGTGGACCTACTGAGGCTGAGTGTGCCCCGGACCAGGCCTACCAGAAGGAGAAAATGCCCACGCCCAGGCCGGCACCAGAATATATTTTAAGAACTATGTATTTTAAATTAAAAACACCTTAATATTAATAGGGGCATTGAAAATTTCCCAGATACAAGGGGGTGAAAACACGGTAGCTGCACTGCCGTTTGTCAATTTTCTAATACTCGTAGTGGTTTCCAATTTTTTACTTTCTCTACTGCTAAGTAGGGGGAAGTATTGTATTCCACCCAAAAATTCGATGTGGAGATTTCACCGGAAATACATGTTTTGAGGCCCCCTGAATCCAAAAAAAAAGCATTTTTAGAAAAAGGTCCGTGTGTGTGTGTCTGTCAGTCTGTGGACAGTATAACTCAAAAACGAAAAGTCGGTTAAAAACCAAAGTTGGTATTTAAGTTTAATGTCTTTCAAGGATGCGACACGAAGATTTTGAAGAAAATAGCCCCACCCTAAACTACCCTTTACATGGAAAATTTTTTGACAATTTTGATTTTCTTGAAAATGGCTCTAACGATTTTGATTAAAATGTCATATGTTTGAGATATTCTTATGGCAAATGAAAAATGTATATCTTGAATTTTCTGGCTATAGCCCCTGTAGTCGTATTTACTCTGGACGACTTTTACATAACTGGTAAACCGTTAGAGATAATCCAAATTATACTATACAAAAAATGTAGATCTTGCTAAAATACACAATTAACCATTATTAGTACATAACTAACCATTCTTACAAACTCTTATTCCTATATCTTCTTCGTGTTAGTTAAAATAAACATTTGTACAAATTATCTTATTGCTTATTTCCTTGTAGGTACAAGGGGAATATTAGAATATATTAGGTTTTGTGCGATAGTCAAGTGTTTTAAAGCTTTGAGATTCCGTTCTCTTTGGATGACTAAGATATAAAAAAAGGAATAACCATCTTTCATTTGACGAAAGAATAAGTATTCCAAAACTCGCACAAATAACAAGGAATATCTCCGAAATGGTTCCCTCAAAAAAAAAAAAAAAAAAAAAAAAAAAAAAAAAAAAAAAAGACGTAAATTGTACTTTAATGCACGTGGTGTTTCTAAATGTTCACTTTCAGAAGAAATGTAGACCACAAGTGCACCATTGTTACAAGTAACAACCTAATTGTTACGGGATTCATTTTAAGATCGCTTAATGCTCGGTCACAGTAAAACAATTTTATAGACTTAGGGTTATGCGATTTGCATTATTAAAGAATACCCGCAGTAAACAGAGAACTGGACGCGAGCCATGCCCCTAGACAGCCAAGTGACAGTTTAAATCAGGGATGCGAAACAAAATGCAGTTTTATTCGCCTTACATAATTCGCAGGCATGAAACTCTAGTCTAAGAGGAGAAAGAAGGCCATTAATATTATTGCAGACAGAAATGAGAAATGTAAAAACTCTTAGAGGGAAGTAAAATACTAATTCTGATTTATTGCCTTCTCCCCTGCTTACCTAACCTAAATTAGAGTAAATAACGCATCCAACCGAAGAACATAACTCAAAAGGAGACATCGCTGTACATATGAAATTTCTCAGCTTTAGGGTTGAAACATTTTAAAGGAGTTGTTCCAATATAAACAACCCTTTTCCGCTCTCTATCTTCAAACAAACAGCCGTAATGATTTTTGTTGTTACCATTAAAAGAAACATTGTATTTACAAAAGTCCTTTGAAGTTCCCTATATTACCTTTGAAAGCTTTGAGATTCCGTTTTCTTTGCACACGTAACATATAGAAAAATGAATAACGATGACCCATTTCACGAAAGTTCTAAGTTTTCCGAAACTCACTCACATAACAAGGAATATCTCCGAAATGGTTCACCCTACAAGAAAATTTATTGAGACATAAATTGTGTATTTTAGCAAGATCTACATTTTTTGTATAGTATGATTTGGTCTATCCCTAACGGTTTACCAGTTATGCAAAAGTCGTCCAGAGTAAATACGACTACAGGAGCTATAGCCAGAAAATTCAAGATATACATTTCATTTGTCATCAAAATAACTCAAACATATGACATTTTAATAAAAATCGTTAGAGCCATTTTCAAGAAAATCAAAAGTTTCGTAAAATTTTCCATGTAAAGGGTAGTTTAGGGTGGGGCTATTTTCTTCAAAATCTTCGTGTCGCATCCTTAAAAGACATTAAACTTAAATACCAACTTTGGTTTTTAACCGACTTTCCGTTTTTGAATTATGCTGTCCACAGACTGACTGACACACACACACGAACCTTTTTCTAAAAATGCTTTTTTTGTATTTCCGGTGAAATCTCGACATCGAATTTGAGAAAAATATAAACATTTTAACCCTGCAACTATTTTAGAAACTAGTGCCTATTTAAAGAAAATCATATAAATTGTGCGCTTCACCAGATCTACGTTTTTTTGTATGGTAAAGTCTTGTTATCGAAATATCTTAAGCGTATGGCATATTTATTTAGATCCCTACAGCGAAATTTGAGAAAACAAAAATTTTTGAAACAGTTTCAATGCAAGAGGTACTGTGAGTTATGGGTATTTTCTAGAAAATCTTCGAGTTGCCCTCTTGAAAGATGGTGGGATAATATATTCTTATTTGTGTGAGTTTGGGAAAACAAATTTCGGTCAAATGGAACATCGTTGTTTGTGTTAGCCGTGCAAAAAGAACGGAATTTGGAAGCTGTAAAAGATTTGACTATCGCTCAAAGCCAACTGTGTTCCCATACTCCTCTTGTATCTACAAAGAAATAAGCAATAAGATAACTTTTGCAAATGTTTATCTCAACTAACATGAAGAAGAATGATTAGCACAAGAGTAGAGAAAGTCATGTGAGTGCAACACATCAGATTTTTTGTATTTTAGACACGCAATCCAAGCGTGCATTTTCCTGACGTTTTCACCACTTTCATGGACTCAGTGCAACAGAATAAAAATTACGATCTGGCTGCCTTTCATGTTCCCATCAGCTGTCAATAAGGAGCTTTCTTGCCTGATTTTCAGCTGTTCTACGATGTCCATCGTGCAACAATGTCAGGTTTCCTATACTCGCATATCAAGTAAACAACGTCACATCATAAATCGTGCATGACATGTTGGGAAGGCGGGATTCTCTTGCATGCGAACCATCTCCAGCGTTGTTATTCAAAGGAATCGATTCCAGTCGTGGATAGCGTGAGAACTGCCACCCGAAAGTCGCAATCTCGAAAGACCTGAGCAAATAATCCCTTACTGGGTATTTTCCCCCACATGGATATTCTGTCTTATGTCTCGATAAATTTTATATCACCTAAGCAACTTCGTTCAAGCAGATCTGTGTTCGGCCGACCGTACGCTTTTGTCTTCGTGGTCTGGAGGACCCATTTCCCTTCCAGCATGTGTGTGTGTGCGCATGCGCGCGCGCGAGACTCTTGCACCAACCATCTTCGTGTTACTTTCGATAAACATTTGCACAAATTATCTTATTGCTTATTTCCTTGTTGGTGCGATAGTCAAATCTTTTAAAGCTTTGAGATTTCGTTCTCTTTGTACACGTAACATATAAAAAAATGAACAACGATGACCCATTTCACGAAAGTTCCAAGTTTTCCGAAACTCACACACATAACAAGGTATATCTCCGAAATGGTTCACCCTACAAGAAAATTTATTGAGACATAAATTATATATTTTAGCAAGATCTACATTTTTTGTACAGTATAATTTGGTCTATCTCTAACGGTTTACCAGTTATGCAAAATTCGTCCAGAGTAAATACGACTACAGGGTCTATAGCCAGAAAATTCAAAATATACATTTCATTTGTCATAAAAATATCTCAAACATATGACATTTTAATCAAAATCATTAGAGCCATTTTCAAGAAAATCAAAATTTTCGAAAAATTTTCCATGTAAAGGGTAGTTTAGGGTGGGGCTATTTTCTTCAAAATTTTCGTATCACATCCTTGAACGACACTAAACTTAAATACCAACTTTGGTTTTTAACCGACTTTTCGTTTTTGAGCTATGCTGTCCACAGGCTGACAGACTGACAGACACACAGACACACAGATACAGACACACACGGACCTTTTTCTAAAAATGCTTTTTTTGGATTCAGGGGACCTCAAAACATGCATTTCCGGTGAAATCTCGGCTTCGAATTTTTGGGTGGAATACAATACTTCCCCTACTTACCAATAGAGAAAGTAAAAATGAAAAACGATGTTGCATTTGACGAAAATTCAAGCTTTCTGTAATTCAAACACAAAGTTCAAGGAGTATCTCCGAAATGGTTCACTCTGCAAAAGCTTTATTTGGATATAAATTGTGTTTTAGCGAAATCTACATTTTTTTACATTAAGATTTGGCCTATCTGTTACGGCTTATGAGTCATCCAGAGTAAACAGGACTACCGACATAGGTTATAGCCAGAATATTCAATATATACATTTAATTTGTGATAAAAATATCTTAAGTATATGTCATTTTAATAAAAATCGTTAGAGCCAGTTTCAGGGAAATCAAAATTTTCCATGTATAGGATGGAGTAATTTTATTCAAAATCTGCGTGTCGCATCTTTGAAAGAAAGGCAGAAATGGAAGAAAATATCAAAGCATATAATAAAATCAGCGGTTGTATGAAGGGATATTTCGGCAGAAATATAAGGAATGATCTTAAATTAAGATTGTATGGAATAGTATCCAAACCCTGCACATATATACCAGGTGAGTCAGCCGCGCCTATTTTTTTGGAAGGTAGGCCACCCATCTAACGGCATGTGTGCCTTAGTCCAGTTTTGCGCTTACTAAAATGTATTGCTTAACGTTCTTAAAGAGAGGAATGCGCAAAATTGAGAGCAACAGTGCTTTAAGGGACAGAACGTACTCCTCGCTAAAGTACACCTCAAAAACATACGACTCGTTTACTGAGAGCGAATTCCGGTTTCCAGCCGATTTTACAAACTTTTTATTAGAGTATACATAGCAACGTAATTCAGTAAACGCCTCGGAAAAAATGGACCTATCATATGAGTACACTAACAACGTCAGCTAAAAAGAAAATGGTGGATTCTTGTACTTAGAGCAGGGATTGGCTGCCAAAAATTAGACACGCCTCATCCATCATGGACCCGTACAGTCAAAACGGACATATTATTAAATAACACTTTATTTGAATTTTTGCGTGAACTACGCCTTGTGCATCTCAATTAATATGCATAACAGCTTTTGCCATTTAAGTAATAATATTAAAACGCCCAGTAAGTGATTAAAACTGCCTTAAAAGGCTAAATCAAGCACGCAAACTTGCGAGGTGGCAATGACATAGCGCCAGGCATACAAGTCCTACTATTGGACGTGGTACGTGCTTACAGGAAGTCTCGAAATAGCTGAATAGGATTGTGACGGGTCCTCTGCGCTTAAACCCCAATGACACAGGTTCGAGTCTCAGCATAGTAAATATTTTTTTTTTTTTATGTTCATCTAAACTTGGAAACCGAATTCACAATAATCTAATTATGAAGTCCCTGAGGGTTTAGGACATTATAATTGAAATCGTTTTGGGTTGTCTGCATTTTTAATAGCACAATAATTCATTGTGTACAAAATTGAGTTTAACTTCCATGTTAAACTCTGACAATGTAATTTCCTTGTTTTCTGTGTTCAAATGTGTAGGAGTGATCCTTATTTCAATTGCACCTACCTATGGGTGTGTTTAAACAACTACATAATTGTAGTTCACCAATAAAGAAACATTGAACAATGTCATAAAACATAAATAAAGCAATAAAAATTAATATAACAGTTTTCAGAATAATAGTTTGCAAATTGTGAGGATTGCACGATTATTTATTTAAATAAATTTTATATTTACATAAATAAAACATTCCGTTTAAGATGTAATATTCGCTGGTTCCAGTGAACATTTTCAGAAGTGCAAACGTCAGCTGTCTGATTACGAATATATTAAAAAGCGATGTGATAACATCCATATTAGTACTAATTTCATCGAGTGTTTAACATCCATGCTAAATACGCGGGTAGAACTTGGTAATGGGGTCGATGTTTACATGTTGGACTATAAAATGCAGATTGCATAAAACTCGAGAATAAGGGGCAACTGACTCACCTGGTATATATATAAATTAAAAAAGGGAAATAAATATACTTCTAGAAACAGATATGTGCTTTGGCGAATATGCGTGCTTCTGTTTGTTAGTCTGTTGACTGCATACCTTAAAAAAATTAATGCAGACCAAGACAGCATCTTTCAAAGATGCGACATGAAAATTAGAAGAAACAAAATATTCCAAACTATTCTTTGAATTGAAAATGTTTTCAAAATTTTAATTTTATGAAAATGTCTTTTTATTAAATTAGCCTATGTTTACTGTACTTTCATAATAAATTAAATATATACCCTTCGGATAGCCTCTGCTGTCCTCTTCATTCTGGGCGACTTTTGCTTAAATGACAAAGTCTTAGAGGGCAAAATTTTACTTTAAAAATCTAGATGTTAAATCACATAATGTAGGTCAAATAATTTTGTATAGAACTATTGCCATTGTATTGGTTGTTATTTGAGCGCTGAAATACTTCTCAAACAGGAATTCGGTATGTACTTATATCTAGATTTAAATCATTTATGGATAACGAAAGGGCGGATTTGGCAGTAACGGTGGCAATCACCAAACCCAGGTTTGTCGCTGTCTTTGCTAAGCGCACCTTCAGCTATGAGACTTGCAGAGTTCCTGGTGGACGATAAACAAACTGAAATTTGAACTTTCTATCAATGGCGAACATTCGATTTAAGGATTTAGAAATTTAGATACCAATATTTAATATCTTTACGGTTTATAGATTTGTTTTAAAACTCAGTAGTTCGGTTTTATTATCTAAATTTGTTCTTTTACTAGTGTTTTATTTTACATCATCATGGCGTTTTCCATTATGCATTTTATAAGGCGTTATACAACTAAACAATTTTATTCGTCACTTTTGCAAAGCGCAAAACTAAATTTTCTGTTTAAAACTGCACCACTATATTACGATTCTGTGTTGCGAAAGAAGTTCTTACGAAATCCCATCAAGAACATCCAAGAAAATAACTTGGAGCATAAGGTAGATATGCAACGTTCCCTAAAAGACGAAAATAATGTAACATAGAGATTGGAGGGTGATTTCAAAAAAGTAAAAAGTAAAAAAGTTGTTCCGTGCATAGATTCTACCACCCCAGAATAAGAACCCATTCCCTAAATGGAACACGAATAATAGCAGAACGATCCTAGTACACGCAAGAGGGCTTCGTGAGGAGCAATTGGAAGAAAAAAAGACAACGCAGTTTATTCTCATGATGTTCGCCGCATAAGCTTACATTATGAATATGGGCACTGTAATCTTTTAAACGATTGCAGAACACGCTTCCACAAACCTCAGTTCCATAAGCAATAATGTTTATGTACTACATTTATTCTTTCTCTTTTCTGCATTTCTGTTATCTGCGTTACAGTTTCGGATGCTTTTTTGTTGACTATCTTTCCAGCTTTCGAGATGCGCACCCCCCCCCCCCCCCCATATTGGTTTATTTTCTGTGGCAGTGCAATGCTTTCGAGGTTATGTAGGTATTGTGACAAAGTTAGTGTTGGTGATAGTTTAATATGTAAAAAATCTGATGTGTTGCACTCACATGACTTTCTCTACTCTTGTACTAACCATTCTTACAAACTCTTATTCCTATATCTTCTTCGTGTTAGTTAACATAAACATTTGTACAAATTATCTTCTTGCTTATTTCCTTGTAGATGCAAGGGAAATATTAGAATACAGTAGGCTTTGCGCTTTGAGATTCTGTTGTCATTGCACACTTAACCTATAAAAAAATGAACATTTGACCCATTTCACGAAAGTTCCAAGTTTTCCGAAACTCACACACATAACAAGGAATATCTCCGAAATGGTTCACTCTACAAGAAAATTTATTGATATATAAATTGTGTATTTTAGCAAGATCTACATTTTTGTGTAGTACGATTTGGTCTATCTCTAACAGTTTACCAGTTATGCAAAAGTCATCCAGATTAAATACGACTGCAGGGGCTATAGCCAGAAAATTCAAGATATACATTTCATTTGCAATCAAAATATCTCAAATATATGACATTTTAATCAAAATCGTTAAAGCCATTTTCAAGAAAATCAATATTTTCGAAAACATTTCCATGTAAAGAGTAGTTTTGGGTGGTGCTATTTTGTTCAAAACCTTCGTGTCGCATGCTTAAAAAAAATTAAACTTAAATACCAACTTTGGTTTTTAACCGACTTTTCGTTTTTGACTTATGCTGTCCACAGACTGACACACACACAGACTGACACAGACACACACACACACACACACACACGCGCGGACCTTTTTCTAAAAATGCTTTTTTTGGATTCAGGGGGCCTCAAAGCATATATTTCCGGTGAATTCTCGACATTGAATTTTTGGGTGGAATACAATACTTCCCCCACTTACCAGTAGAGAAAGTAAAAAATATGTGTGGTCTAATAATTTTCACGCAAGAATGGATTGTCAACAAAGAGTACAACAAAGAAACAAAAACCACAATTTAAAGCTAACATTTAGGGCTTTATAACGTACTTATAAACTTACATTAGTTTCAAAAATGAAATTAAGATACCACATTTAATTTGCAATCGCATTTTGCAAATATGTTTTATTAAACTTACGTGAATAAGTTATGATTTTTAAAGATAATGTATAATTATTAGAAATGTTTAGTTCTTCCTCCAACAATTTTGATTGAAATGTCATATGTTTAAGATGCTTTTAGGACAAATAAAATGTATATTTTCAGTTTTTTTACTATAGCCCACGTGTTTTGTTTACTCTGGATGCCTTTTGCATTACTGGTAAGCCCTTAGAAATAGAACAACTCTTACTATACAAAAATTAGATCTGCTAAAAACATAATTTCTGTCAGAATGACAATTTTTTTGTAGAGTGAACCATTTCGGAGGTATTCCTTGTTATGTTTGCCGGTTTCGGAAAACGAACTTTTGTCAAGTGCAACATGATGTTCGTTTTTTTATGTTAAGCGTGCAAAGAGAACGGGATCTCAAAGCTTTAAAACATTTGACTATCGCACAAAGCCTACTGTATTCTAATATTCCCCTTGTACCTACAAGGAAAAAGCAATAAGATAATTTGTACAAATGTTTATCTCAACTAACACGAAGAAGATATAGGAATAAGAGTTTGTAAGAATGGCTAGTACAAGAGTAGAGAAAGTCATGTGAATGCACCACACTTTCTTTTAAGCTCTGTTCATTGTACTAGTTATTTAGTTACTAAATAACAACTAATAACTCGAAAATGAAATGGGAGGTTGCTTTAAAAAAATTGTGTTTATGGAGATATAAATCTTTTTCTAGTGAGTTGTTTATAACCTATAAAATTATAAAAATAATTGACGAGGAATTCAGACTACTTGCAGGAAATTCAGGATGAACATTTTAGGGTCATGTAAATACTTTAAAAAATGATACACAGGTTCGTTTTTGAGAGAATAAAACTAATTACGGCGGTTTTTTTGTGATTTATTGAATGTAAACGTATATTTATGATACAAGTTAAATAAAAGATAAATTTCTTTAATTAACCCGACAAATTTGATCTGATTGACCACTCTGTATGCAGAAAAAAATTTATGATTTGGCAGATCCTATTGTCAGGTAGTAAATCCCTTTGGTATGAATAATTTCTGTGGGAGTCTGATGTTTGTGTTATTTTTCTCCCACTGCGCGCACGTGCAAACACGCATACATGCACACACTCCACTCTGACACTTTGGCGGTCGCCGCAAGGGGGCTTTATACTTCGCATTGGAGCCAATCACAGCAAGTTACACTTCTCGTTATGATATAAAGTTATTTTAAACCGAAAAGGTATTCACACTTCAGAAGTTGAAGGGGTAATAATTCAGTAATTATGTCTCTTGTGCTAGGACTCAAAAGTAGTTTAATTCGATATTCTTAAATAGTCGACAAGTCGCTTAAAATAGTTATTTTGTTTTCTTTAACTGTTAACGCTCCCCTTAGGTAGAACTTACAAGCCAGTGGCTATGGTCACACCTGTCGGGGAACACAGGAACCTATGAACCAGGCAGAGTGAAGACATAGAAGCAAGTCATAGCCATTCTTACAAACTCTTCTTCGCGTCAGTTGAGATAAACATTTGCACAACTTATCTTATTGCTTATTTCCTTGTAGGTACAAGGGGAATATTAGAATACAGTAGGCTTTGTGCGATAGTCAAATGTTTTAAAGCTTTGAGATTCCGTTCTCTTTGCACACTTAACATATAAAAAAATGAACAACTATGTTCCATTTCACGAAAGTTAGTTTTCAGAAACTCACACACACACAACAAGGAATATCTCCGAAATGGTTAACCCTACAAGAAAATTTATTCAGACACAAATTGTGTGTTTTAGCTAGATCTAAATTTTTTTGTACAGGAAGATTTGGTCTATCTCTTACGGTTTACCAGTTACGTTTACCAGTTTACCAGTTACATACGTTTAATATTATAGTCTTGGAAACATTACGTAATATATACTCCTTATGTAAAGCTCCGGAGAAACAGGAATAAGACCTTTTTAAAGCTTCAAAAGCATTCTAAGGCGGCAGAAGCACCTGTGTTCAATTTAGGTGCATTTGTTTACTTTAATGTCATTGTTTATGCGGACATAAAATTAGAGTTGATGCCAAACGTATTTTTGGCTGCGTTACATTTTGATAAAATATGATGTTCCCTGATCTTTGATTACTTCAACCCACCAACTGGAAAAAGATTTACTCGTTTCTCTTTGGCGCACATTTCTGGAAGAAATATAATAACCAGCTACAATATGTTACGGTGACATTTAAAATGAGGGTTGGGGGTTGTAACATTTTATAGATGGGCGACTCCTATATCTTGTCTTACACAAACCCAAACCATCGCTTTTGTAACCACCCGGGAAAGGTTCTTATTTGCTTTCCAGTAGGCAGTTTCCGCTGTAAGAAATTTAAATTAAGAAATAATTCGACTGGGCACCAAGAAATAAATACACAAGATTAGACACAGAACTAAATTAAGAATTGCATATAGTTTTTACTTTCTCTACTGCGTGTAGTAAGTAGGGGAGGTATTGTATTCCACGCAAAAATTGGAAGTCGAGATTTCACCAGAAATATATGCTTTGAGACCCCCTGAATCCAAAAAAAGCACTTTTACAAAAAGGTCCGTGTGTGTGTCAGTCTGTGGACAGCATAACTCAAAAACGAAAGGTCGGTGAGAAACCAAAGTTGGTATTTAATTTTAATGTTTTTCAAGGATGCGACACGAAGATTTTGAAGAAAATAGCCCCACCCTAAACTACCCTTTACATAGAAAATGTTTAGAAAATTTTTATTTTCTTGAAAATGGCTAACGATTTTGATTAAAATGTCATATGTTTGAGATATTTTTATGACAAATGAAGTGTATATCTTGAATTTTCTGGCTATAGTCCCTGTAGTCGTATTTACTCTGGACGATTTTTGCATAACTGATAAACCGTTAGCGATAGACCAAATCATACTATACAAAAAATGTACAGCTTGCTAAAATGCACAATTTATGCATCAATAAATTTTCTTGTACAGTGAACCATTTCGGAGATATTCCTTGTTATGTGTGTGAGTTTCGGAAGGCTTACAACTTTCGTGAAATGGATCATCGTTGTTCATTTTTGTATACATATATTTAAAACATTTTACTATCGTACAAAGCCTACTGTATTCTAATATTCCCCTTGCACCTACAAGGAAATAAGCAATAAGATAATTTGTACAAATGTTTATCTCAACTAACATGAAGAAGATATAGGAATAAGAGTTTGTAAGATTGGTTAGTACAAGAGTAGAGAAAGTCATGTGAGTGCAACACATCAGATCTTTTTACAGTAAGATTTTGTCTATCTCTTAAGAATTACGAGTTATTGAAAACTCGTCTACAGTAAGCAGGAGCACACAGTCTATAGCCAGAAAATTCAAAATATGCATTTCATTTGTCATACAAATGTCTTAAACATATGACATTTTAATCAAAATCGTTAGTGATTTTCAGGAAAAATTAAAATTTTCAAAAAATTTTCCAGGTAAAGCGTAGCTTAGGGTGGGGCTATTTTCTTCAAAATCTTCGTATCGCATCGTTGAAGGACTTTAAACTTAAATACCAAATTTGGTTTTTAACCGAGTTTTCGTTGTTGAGTTATGCTGTCCACCGAGAGACACACACACGACCTTATGCCTTTTAGGGTTCAGGGGGTCTCAGAACGTATATTTCCGGTGAAATCTTGACATCGAATTTTCGGGTGAAACACAATACTTCCTTACGTCATTTACGTCTAGAACATTGTTTAGAAGTATGATTTTTAGCAAGTTTTCTTTATTGTGTGTTACGTATGCTGTCACATTTTATTGTTTGTTTTCACGGATGGGCGGCACTATTTATAAGCGGACCTGAGTGTGAATGACGTTGATTAATTATTGTTTTCTACAACCGAAACAATCGACCGGTAAAAGTGACTCAGCAAGAACTAATGTTTCATCATCCTTCAGGCGGGAAGTTTTCGAAGAGGATGGGAAGAAAAATTGCTTCTTCCATTTCCATCTCTGCTTTAAAGAGTTGCCTACAATGCCCCCGTTTTCTCTTTGTGGCGTTTTGATGAAGGAAATCTTAACTGCGGACTCTCGGAGGTAATTCGAGCGGCGATTAGTAGAAAACAAAAGACTGCGCGAATAGTGCAAGAAAGCAAAGACAAACGGCAGGATAAATATTGCTCTTTTTTTAACTGGTGACACCCACTTCGCCTATTGGCTTTTCTAATGAGACTACAGGCTTTCGCACTTCTTTTATAAAGCCGCGCCAAATCATCTTTGTTCGGATTCTTTTATGCTCTCTGCTTCACGCCTAAATGGCACCAAACCGGCACAGTAAAAATGCTATATGCTTAATTCACCAGAAACTAAGTGCAGATATTTTGACTAGTAGTTAACGACAGTCTAATGAACAATATTACATCAATATTTGTTTCATTTGCAAACATTTCACTTATTAAGAGTAGTATATTTTCAAGTTGAAGTTGGGTGGTACCTCTATGTAGGCATGACACAGAATGGGCGGTTCATGATAACGATTGGTGTACCGGAAGCAAGTTGCAGCGCCAATGACCTCACACCTATGGGTCAGTAGATCACGCGTTGAAGCTAAATGAGTAGTATGTACAATAGATATTCAGTTAGGACCAAGCAAAAAAGCTTTTCTGGCTATAGCTGCTGTAGTCGCATTTACTCTGGTCGACTTTTGCATACCGTTACAGATAGACCAAATCATACTATACAAAAAATGTAGATCTTGCTAAAATATACAAATTATGTCGAAATAAATTTTCTTGTAGGGTGAACCATTTCAGAGATATTCCTTTTCATGTGTGTGAGTTTCGGAAAACTTGAAAGTTTCGTGAAATGGAACATCGTTGTTCATTTTTTAGGTTAAGCGTGCAAAGAGATTGGAATTTCAAAGCTTTAAAACATTTGACTGTCGCACAAATTCCAATGTATTCTAATATTCCCCTTGCATCTACAAGGAAATAAGCAATAAGATATTTTATACAAATGTTTATGTTAACTAACACGAAGAAGATATAGGAATAAGAGTTTGTAAGAATGGTTAGTACAAGAGTAGAGAAAGTCATGTGAGTGCAACACATCAGATTTTTAATCTTCGTGTTGCATCCTTGTAAGGTGGTTAACTTAGGTAGCAAGTTAATTATTATTTAACCGAATTTTCTTTTTAGGTTATAAGCTTCACAGAAAGACAGATGCGCGCGCGCACACACACACACACACACACACACACACACACACACACACACACACACACACACACACAGAGGCATTCCCAGTAAAACCTCAATATTGATATTTTAGGTGGAATTCAATAAGCCCATTCAGAAACTGTAAATTCGTACTAGAGAGAATAGAATGCATTTATATTCAGCTGTTCCAAAATTATCTTTAAAACGTCTTAATAGGGTGACAGATTTTGCGTAGAGGTAAAATCTTTGCAGTGCATATCTAACCATTTTGCAGGCTCTCTTTCAAGTAGAGGAATCACCAATAACTCACAAAGCAAAGGGTGGGTACTGGAGGTCTCTCTATTGAATACGATATTGAAGGACGGGAGAGTGGTGTGAGGTGCAGTATTGCATGGAGGTCTTAAAGCAAGGATTTCATGCACAGAAGCAACATATCTGAAGGGTTTTCTTACATCATAGCACTCATTGTTCCCTTCATGGATGTGACGTGTTGGTTTATCGACGTACTATACAGAGATGACATATGCACTCTCGCGGTTGCAGATGAATATATTCCAGATGCAACTTTATGAAGCGAAGAGGTTCCGTATGCTTCGAATTGACTCATTATTCAACATTGTGCACTCTGTTTTGTTCTTTTTATCGCGTTTTCTTTTCCTGTCCTTTCTTTTTAAGAATTGTGAGCTATACATGCCACATACTTTTTATTTACCTAATTACATGTGTTTTGTGTCGTAACCCTGTTTAAGGTTATTATCGTTTGAAAGCATTTTACTTTAACCCTTGGATATTTGAGGTTAGAAATGTTTTTATTTTGATAAACAATGGTTATTTAATTTCCTTTAAAGGTTGTGTATAAATATGAGTAAGAGAAGAAATAATGAGGAAAGCATTCGTTTAGTGAAAAAAGATGTGTGCTGAACAACAGTTTCCAAAAAGCAATTATATATATGCGCCATATGCATCTTTAAAATATTGTGCTGTTTTCGTGGGGTTTTCTCACATTGTTAGTAATTTTCATTGTAGGTTGGCAGTGCTGGTTCTTTGTGTACCTAATGTCCAGCTCAGTTTAGTGTAATGTCGGCCATTTTCAATTCTTCGGAACGCTAATAAGCCGTTTTCGCATAGTTATTTTTTTAATGTAGCTTATATTTCTGTGTTTAATGAGAACTTTAATCGCTATTGTCTCTTATTTAGTCATTTTCGAATCCATTTATAAGCCACCTTCAACATCATAGGTTATATTGGTGGCTTTTCCTTCGGAACAGTTGCTCATCGGCAGTGATGTTCACTTGCTTTCTTATTTGTGTAACATAGGTTTTCTGTACGTTTTGTTTTCTTTATAAACACTAAATTCACACTCCAATTCATACTACTTCCAATCTCCAGCTGGGAATCGAATCCGAGACCTCTGGATTTGGAAGCTAGCATGCTAAATATTAGTATTGCTATTAATATTTTGCACTCAGAATCAATGTGGCTGGTGACAACATGCCTGAGGAAGATTGGGGTTATGTTTCGTATATACCAAAATGCTTCTTTCGTTATAAATACTTATGCTAGGGAATGTTGGGTGCCTTGATAAATAACATCAATAGGTTATTATTGTTCTAAGATCATGGTATTGCCTCCTGAAGCGCTTAAAAACACGCAAATAGCCTTTCTTTCGAATCCCGTTATATTCTAGGAAATGGCACGAACAGGTGAACTAGCAATTCTAGCTACTTGTATTTCGTGTGCCGATGTTGGCAACGGCTCGACAGGAAACGGAAGGAGAAAAACGCTCCCATGATGCCTTGGGTGAGGCGCGACGCCATAATTTCGTTCCATTACTCAATGAAATTTACAAACATTTCCACAAATAACCCGTACTTGTACAATAAAACAGTGCAATATAAGGTAATGTTAACAGTGCGCGAAAATCCATTTGAAGTGATTTGGTAAATATGAAACATTCCTTGCCCAATACCAGTAGTTGCATTGTTACGTGTAATAATAAAACAATAGCTGTTAGCACAATAAAGCGCACAGTAAACTACAGAAACCGTTGGTTTACTATTGAAAAATAGATCATTTTAGTATTAATTCGTTGGTTTGTTCACGAGCATTATGACGATGGTTTTTTCCTTCCCAGTACTGACCTATTTGATTGCGAACGCAACAATAGCCTGTTAACAATAATATGTAAACAGTCAACAGTGTTGTTACAAACCACCATTGGAGTGTAAACGAGTTAATTGAAAAACTGATAATACTGTTTGTCATAAAAATATCCGAAGCACGAAGGGGTATTTCCTGAACAATATTAAATTTCTCAGAGCTCTAATGATTATTATTTTGTGTACACACAAATCCATGAAGGTGGAACCAAGCCCCCTCTGTGATAAATATTAAAATTAGGTCAAAACTTCAGCTATTTAGTAGCTCTTTGCAAAGAGCCATAAGAAATACGCGCCTGTTGTGAAAGACGCCTTAGCGATTTTTGGAGGGAGTTCTCAAAACAATGACCGATGTCGACTAATGTTTCATCGATAAGAATCGTACGCCATCTTTTAGATTTCTGAGCCTGAACACTTCCTGTGGCTTGAAAGTTTTTGTAAAGTTCATGGATTGTTGTACGGCCTGGAAATTTTACATCTGGAAATCTTTTGGAAAATCGCACTTTCTTTTGGCGAGCTGACTAAGTTAACACATAGGAATCATAAATCAATACACGCTGTGTAGAGGAAAACAAACACTTTCTGACTATAAGTAAAGAATCCATTTATTGAATGTGTGTATTTTTTTTTTTAACTAACGTCCTCCAACATTGTGTCATATCGGACGAATGAATGAAATGAAATGGCTGAAATGCTCAAATGAGCCCGAGGTCCATAGAGCTTTAAGTTACCCGACATTCGTCTTCTCAGGGTAGGGAAAACCTCGGAAAAAAACCTTACCCGGATAACTTACCCTAAGCGAGATTCGAACTCGCGACCTCTTGAGCGTGAGGCAGACACTGAATATGTGTAGGACAAGGTTCGATGGTAGAACTATTTCATGCCAGGCCATTAGCCCACAGTCTCGGCTAACGGTATCCTTTCCGGCCTTAGGTGAATGACATCAAGACCAAGGGATGGGCTTTCCAGGTAAGTGGATATAACACGAAAAAATCTAATGTGTTGCACTCACATGACTTTCTCTACTCTTGTACTAACCATTCTTACAAACTCTTATTCCTACATCTTCTTCGGGTTAGTTAAAATAAACATTTGTACAAATTATCTTATTGCTTATTTCCTTGTAGGTACAAGGGGAATATTGGAATACAGTAGGCTTTGTGTGATAGTCAAATCTTTGAAAGCTTTGAGATTCCGTTCTCTTTGTACACGTAACATATAAAAAAATGAACAACGATGACCCATTTCACGAAAGTTCCAAGTTTTCCGAAACTCACACACATAACAAGGAATATCTCCGAAATGGTTCACCCTACAAGAAAATTTATTGAGACATAAATTGTGTATTTTGGCAAGATCTACATTTTTTGTATAGTATAATTTGGTCTATCTCTAACGGTTTACCAGTTATGCAAAAGTCGTCCTGAGTAAATACGACTACAGGGGCTATAGCGAGAAAATTCAAGATATACATTTCATTTGTCATAAAAATATCTCAAACATATGACATTTTAATCAAAATCGTTAGAGCCATTTTTAAGAAAATCAAAATTTTCGAAAAATTTTCCATGTAAAGGGTAGTTTAGGGTGGGGCTATTTTCTTCAAAATCTTCGTGTCACATCCTTGAACGACATTAAACTTAAATACCAACTTTGGTTTTTAACCGACTTTTCGTTTTTGAGCTATGCTGTCCACAGACTGACAGACTGACAGACACACAGACACACACCCGCAATTTTTCTAAAAATGCTTTTTTTTTTTTTGTATTCAGGGGGCCTCAAAACATGTATTTCCGGTGAAATCTCCACTTCGAGTTTTTGGGTGGAATACAATACTTCCCCTACTTACCAGTAGAGAAAGTAAAAAGACACAACTCACTTGAAGCTGACAGAGGGCAGGAAATAAATTTTTTCAGCGTGTTACTGAAAGCTCATTGTTGCACACACTTAAGCCATTATAGTAGTGAGCCAACTAAAATAGTTTTGGGAGAATAACTTGTATTGAACTGCGCAGTCGTGTGTTTTCCTGAAACACCCTGATACAATAGATAAGAGTCAAACATGCAAGAGCGACCCAAGGAAAACCTCGACATCCCAGAGCTCCACCCTTCCATCCTAAACAACACATTATGAGGTGCTGAGGTGCTCAGCCACACAATATCAGTGTCAGCTCAATACTGTACTTTCATAGTAGAGAAAAAGCAAGCCATCCGCGTGACCTTGTGCACATCAGCTGCTGTTATCGTGTTTCCGTTTCCGCTTGAGGAATAAACAATTGCGCCTTCTTTAATGCTTCTCATTGTTGATACTTGTATCAACTATTTGCGTTTCAGCGTCTATTCCACCGATCTCTATTTATCAGATTCACTGTCAATTCATTGTTTCGTCTTTGCAAAGCACATGTCATCTGCTACGTGAAGTCTACAGAGATTTTATGCAAAGCCTGTAATGAATATACAACGATCCTCTCGCTTGAGGTTAGTGTATGCAGATTTTAAGCGAGCCAAACATAGGAGTGTTTAAAATACACAACCGATTCTCAGAGAAAGGGTTTCGGCCAGAGTAAAATCAGTGCAAGGCAACGTTAAGCGCGGCGTTATAACAATGAATCAGCCTACGTTAGAAATATGCTATTGTTAGCCGTTTTAATAAGAAAGAAATGCGCACAAGTAAGCAGTTAACGTGGATTTCAATGCTCAGCATTAACTTTAGTTTCCCAAAATGTCGTGCACTAAAACACGTCCGTCTTCTGCAGTCGTTCGTCTTTGATGATATTCAAACTCTCTCAACATTGACTGCATACACAAAAACACACACACACAAACACTTAAAACTAATTGCTAACTGCTCGACTCGTAACTGCTCACTTGTCCCAACACTGTATTACCTTATATAACCGAGATGGCATAGCACGGATTTTTCTTGAAATCGAGCCTTTCTCGAACTTCTCGTAAATAAGCTGGCGTCGAACGTTTCTGAAGCAGCTTTGTTCTGCCGCGCCCATAGTCATCCTTTTTCTCCGGGTCGCGTATTTATAAGCAGTGGTGTGAAGCAGCTTCACCTTGAGCGTGTCTCGTGCGTTCATTGGCTCCTGTCCTGGTCGGTCGACCATAGCACTTGTGCCGCAAATTTCGTCATCTACTTCTTTCCTCTTTTGCAGGTTTTTCAGCAACTCTTGTGTGCGGCAGAAACATCAGGGTCTCCACGTGCTGAATCAGGAACGTCTCTTTTGCCAGGATGTAAAACTGGTCTCCTGGGAGTCCCATTATCCGCTTTCCCAGGTCAACAGATTCTTCTTCTTTAGATCTTCCATCTCTCGTGTATCCCATTGGTTATTATGGTTAGTACTTTGGCAAGAAAAAGCTTCATTGTTGTCTCAAGGGAGATTGCTTGCTAGTGTTTTAGTCATTAATGGTTTTGGTGGCTGAAATGGCCCTATAATTTCCATGCAGGGTGTAGGTTTTCCCTATCAGTTGCAGCATCCCTCCTAAATTATTAAAGAGCATTCACTCTTTTAAGTCTTCTTCCTCCAGAGGGTATCAGATCTTACGACTTTGTCTTTCTCTCTTTCATAAATGCCACGCGCAGGCGTTTATTTTCACTTATTGTTGTTGAGTCCGTGTCATTGATTCATTCAAGCCAAGATGTAGCTTCTGTAGTCTGAGCTATTGTTGGTCTATACGAGGTATATCACTTGTAACTATGGGGCGAACTAACACGAGCGGTTTTTGTGGCGATTCCATTGTCGTTTCTACGTCATACCCTGAATTTTTCGTAATTTCCTCAGAAGACCTGGTTCTGAGGATGGTTTTTGCATAAATGGTGAACAGTAATGGGCAGACAAAAGATTACTAAATAAACCGATCTGGTTAAGATACACAATTTATGTTATATACTTCGTTTTTTTTTCTTTCTTTTCCTGTTTTTTTTTTTTTCTTTTTCTTTTTGTAAACCATTTCCGAGATATTCTTCTTATTTGTTTGAATTTGCCAATACTTATACTTTTTACTTTCTCTACTGGTAAGAAGAGGAAGTATTGTATTCCACCCAAAAATTCGATGTCGAGATTTCCCGGAAATATATGCTTTGAGGACCCCTGAACCAAAAAAAAAAAAAAAGCATTTTTAGAAAAAGATCCGTGTGCGTGTCTGTGTGTCAGTCTGTGGACAGCATTACTCAAAAAACGAGAAGTCGGTTAAAAACCAAAGTTGGTATTTAAGTTTAATGTCTTTAGAACATGTGACACGAAGATTTTGAAGAAAATAGCCCCACCCTAAACTACCCTTTACACGGAAAATTTTTCGAAAATTTTGATTTTCTTGAAAATGGCTCTAACGATTTTGATTAAAATGTCATGTGTCGAATATATTTTTATGACAAATGAAATGTATATCTTGAATTTTCTGGCTATAGTCCATGTAGTCGTTTCACTCTGGGTGACTTTTGCATAACTGGTAAACCGTTAGAGATAGACCAAATTTTACTGTAAAAAATCTAGATCTTGCTAAAATACATAATTTATGTCCGAATAAATTTGTTTGTAGAGCGAACGATTTCGGAGACATTCCTTATTATTTGTATAAGGGCTGTGAAATATAAACCTAATATAATAGAAAAGATTAAACCTGCTGTTGATTTTGTTTTCTAATAATCAATGATATCTTCATGTAAATACTTCACCCTCGCTCCCATATTCATACTTTTAGACTGTGGGGAATAGTGAATTATTGTGTTAAATAAAATTTCCCAATCCTACACAGGAGTCAAACCCGGGATCTCTGCGTAGAGAAGCCAGAACGCTAACCCCTGCACCGCTCTCACATGTCAGTTACAGATACCGAATTATTTCGTTATTTGTGTCTTACAATTTATGATACTGACATCACATAAAATGTTCCGCAATTCCGGAATAATCTTAATATATCACTCCGGAAAATACATGTTATTAGTCCCTCAGTAAATGAGAAAGTTGACAAGCAAGCGCGCGGTCGACAATATAAGGCACTTTCTATGGATTAAGCGCTTGTTTTAATAGTTAACACGACCATATTGCCGATATGCGTCACAGTGCGCCTTCCTCGCTTTCCAGCACCCCACTTGACCAAGCACTTGTATGGATTTAATCCTCTAGTGCTATGTTTGTGAGCATTTGCTTGGAGCTTTAAGGTTTTCCGCAGCCAGCGCTCTGCTCCCAACATGTTGCACCAAAACGTTTGATGGCACAAATATATGGTGGATACATATTGTGCGGTATTTGATTGCGGTTTGGTTTTCGATTCTAGCCACAATATTTCCCATTGCAGATGGAATTCTCTCGGCGGATGTGTATAAATAGGCTTCATTTGTTTTTAGCGGTACACCATTCTGTTGTTTCTACCGCACCTACAGGTTAACCAGTTCATACCATTCCGTTTGTTGTAATGTGTAACAAAGGCCTCTAACAAAAGGCATTCAATTCATTATTCCAGCTGGCTTTTGATTAAGGTGCGTAACTGAACTACATATGTATTGTTGTGCGCATGTCAGCTTGTCATTATGTAAAAGCGTTACTACTTATACAGATAGATCGCATAGGTTTGATGTCTGCTTGGCTTTGAAATGAAGTAGCACTTTTGTTTATTGAATATAAATGGTGGATCTGATCCCATAGCGCAGTTGGTAGAGCGCCTGCCTGTTGTGCAAGGGGTCCCGGGTTCGATTCCCGGCAGGGGGGTAGGAATTTTTCTCCAGCCAGGATTATTCCTCATCCTTCCCTTAGCCTGGAAGTATAATGAAGGACTCGCATGTGGTATTCGTGACAGACGAAGAATCTTCGACTCTGTTTATCACGATGTCTTTCTTGACTTTAGATTTCTACTTTATGCTTCTCTCTCCTTCTCTCCTTCCCCCGCCCTCCTCTCTCAGGTTGCATGGGAAATAAATGTCCCAACTCAAATGATAACTCCCTTGGATGCGCAGTGACCACTCTTCCCTGAAAGACTGATGGTGGGGGAAGTTGCGCAAGCATGTATGCGCAGAAGTCATAACGTTTCCGTACATGAAGGAGTGAAGTTCGCTGGCATATTAGTAATGACTTGTTATATCTATAACTAACAAAGTGATTTGGCTCTAACTAAGGATATGTGCCAACAATTTCATGTGAACTGCAATTTTGTCAGCTGCACTCTGTTATGGTAATGTTTACTCATTCGCGGCAAGCTCATCCGCCTTCCCCTCCCCCCTCTAAGCCACTGCGGAGAGGGAGGGAAGGAAAGCGCTTCCCCTATGCGCATTCACGTCTCACTTCACGACCTATACAAAAGTCTATATTTACACAAAATAAACTTTCTCTACCTATTTCATTTATTATGTAATTTTATATGTCAGGCTTATTCTCCATTATAAATCTGTTACGATTATACAGTTTCAATATGTAAACAATAAAATTAGTCATAAAGCATAATCAATAAGCTACAAGATTAACAAACATAAATATGAATTAACAATAATTCATTAACAATTAAAGCCCTTATAATAAGTACAATACAAAGTGTCATACAATAATCAAAGGAGAATAACAGATGAGAAATAAACAATAACAAAAGAAAATAAAACAACAAAGTAAATTTACAATAGGGATTGGTTTCTAAATTCCCTAAGTTACTTTCTCTACCAGTAAGTAGGTGAAATACTGTATTCCACGCAAAAATTCGATGTCTAGATTTCACCAGAAATATGTCTTGAGACCCCCCCCCCCAAAAAAAAAAAAAAACATTTTTAAAAAAAACCTCCATGTGTGTGCGTGTGTGTGTGTGTGTGTGTGTGTGTGGACAGCATAACTCAAAAACGAAAAGTCGGTTAAAAACCAAAGTTGATATTTAAGATTAATGACATTCAAGGATGCGACACGAAGATTTTGAAGAAAATAACCCCATCCTAAACTATCCTTTACATGGAAAAGTTTTCAAAATTTTAATTTCTTGAAAATTGCTCTAACCATTTTGATGAAAATGTCATACGTTAGAAATACTTTTATGACAAATGAAACGTATATCTTGAATTTTCTGGCTATAGCCCCTGTAGTCGTATTTACTCTGGACGACTTTTGCATAACTGGTAAACCGTTAGAGATAGACCAAATCATACTATACAAAAATGTAGTTCTTACTAAAATACACAATTTATGTCTGAATAAATTTACTTGTAGAGTGAACCATTTCGGAGATATTCCTTGTTATGTGTGTGAGTTTCGGAAAACTTAAAGCTTTTGTTGTTAATTTTTTTATATGTTAAGTGTACAAAGAGAACGGAATCTCAAAGCTTTAAAAGATTTGACTATAGCACAAAGGCTACTGTATTCTAATATTTCCCTTGCACCTACAAGGAAATAAGCAATAAGATAATTTGTACAAATGCTTATCTTAACTAACACGAAGAAGATATAGGAATAAGAGTTTATAAGAATGGTTAGTACATGAGTAAAGAAAGTCATGTGAGTGCAACACATTAGATTTTTTTTTTAAATTTGAAATCAAACCTGCCATTTATTTGACGTTGTAGGAATAACAATAAGTATATTGTTTTCAAAAATAAATGTGAACTTCGAGATAAACTATGTAGTAAAACACTAAACTACGACAGCTAAAACAGCGTGCAAAACCACCAATTATTTACCGGTTGCATGCAGTTTAAAAATAAAGAAGTTTATTGCAGACTTAACCTCAAAATCATGGTTACAAGGAGCGTTTGTAAGGCTTCTCGCGAATTTCGCTCGCCGCCCAGATGAAAGCTGCCATTGTATGAACTTTCCAAGTCCACGTGACAGCAAAAATGTCAATAAAAAGCAAAGTGCTGCAGTGGTCATCCCAGGAACATTCTAATGGTTAAAAGCATAACTGACTCCATGGCACAAAAGAACTAATTTGAAGAAAAAAATTAAGGCTGGCTCGTAAATCAGTTGGTAAAGCACCTTCTTGCTGTACGAGGGCCCCGGGTGTGATTCCTGGCTGGCTCAAGTCAAGATTATTCTCTATCTTCCACGCGCGCGCGCACACACACACACACACACACACACACACACACGTTCATAAAAGTTTTCTCCATAAAATATTAATATAACTGGCTGAAGTATCAAAAGAGATTGAGGATTGTATTTTCTTATCGGAATTTATTAAAGGGTTTGAGAGAAAGTGACATAAATTCTACTTTGCTCTTTTTCCTCATCTCCTTCACTTGACTTAGCCGTGCTTTCCGAGCAGCCCAACTTCAGGAGTCGGTTATAAATCTAACGCGTCAGGAACAGAACCACGAAAGTCGTTAAGACCATGGCTGATGTTCGATAAAAAATAACAAAATACACATTTTTTATGTATGTGCGAGATTATTCCTTATCATGTCGATTAGTCAAAGTATTGTAATCTTGCTACTAAAATGCATAATCTGGAAATTAATGACCTGGATTATAAGTTAGGTTACAAATAAAATAAAATATATAAGATTGTTATTTCAGCAGATTCTTACAATTTCGTCAAGTGCAGTTGATAAGGGGCTATCTAGTCTTACACCACCAATAACTGTAACTATTATTTATTTTTATTTTGTTTCAGTGTACTTGCTGAGCTAAATAATATATGTAATAGTTCGATATTTGGGATAATGTCAACTAGTACTGAAGGAACTGCGAAGGTCTTCATTAAGTTATGTGTTACACTCACATGACTTTCTCTACTCTTGTACTAACCATTCTTACAAACTCTTATTCCTATATCTTCTTCGTGTTAGTTGAGATAAACTTTTGTACAAATTATCTTATTGCTTATTTCCTTGTAGGTGCAAGGGGAATATTGGAATACAGTAGGCTTTGTGCGATAGTCAAATGTTTTAAAGCTTTGAGATTCCGTTCTCTTTGCACACTTAACATATAAAAAAATGAACAACGATGATCCATTTCTCGAAAGTTCTAAGTTTTCCGAAACTCACACACATAACAAGGAATATCTCCGAAATGGTTCACCCTACAAGAAAATTTATTGAGACATAAATTGTGTATTTTAGCAAGATTTACATTTTTTGTATATTATGATTTGGTCTATCTCTAACAGTTTACCAATTATGCAAAAGTCGTCTACAGTAAATACGACTACAGGGGCTATAGTCAGAAAATTCAAGATATACATTTCATTTTTCATAAAAATATTTCAAACATATGACTTTTTAATCAAAATCGTTAGAAATTTTCAAAATTTTCGAAAAATTTTCCATGCAAAGGGTAGTTTAGGGTGGGGCTATTTTCTTCAAAATCTTCGTGTCGCATCCTTGAAAGACATTAAACTTAAATACCAACTTTGGGTTTTAACCGACTTTTTGTTTTTGAGTTATGCTGTCCACAGACTGACAGACTGACACACACACACGGACCTTTTTCTAAAAATGCTTTTTTCGAATTCAGGGGTCTCAAAACATATATTTCCGGTGAATACATTATACAAATGAGGGAAAATAAAGACCCACAAAACTGAAAAGTATACAAAAATTTCTATAAGCCAGTAATCACTTGTTTATATATGAGGAAAGCAGGAACTTTAATCTAAAATGTACTCAGTGAATTCAAAATTATATAATGGGTGCCAAAAGGGAACCCATGTGTGGCGAGTTAGTCTGCATTAGGTAGCTGGACTTCACAAAAGTTAGGAGGTTAGCGCATTTGGAATAAAATCCGTAACTACGCAGCCATCTTGGCAGCCCAGCCACAATCCCACTCCCCACCCCCCCACTCCCCACCCACTTAATCATCGACCCAAACACTCCCACTTACTTAGCCCACGACTGTGTTCATCCGGCTTCTACCTACCTAACGATTCAACACCCAACTTTGCATTTATCCATCACCACTCTTTTACTCTTTAATTCCCTTCCTTTTATCAACCTACCTAGCTACCTTCATTTTCGCTAAATACCTACCCTGGCTGGGAAATTACGCTTGGACGGTGATCTTTGTTTGCTGAACGAATGCAGCTCTCTCAGTTGCGAACATAGACAATGGAGAAACGTTATTTTTAAAGTTTTACAAAAGTACCTTTTCTTCAACGTAAGGCTAAGCTTTTGCACATGGTCAGTTTTCCATGGCAGGAGAAGGTACTAATTTGATCGCTATGGCACATATTTTCTCTCATTTAGACTACAGAACAAACATCTGTTTCGAAATAATCACTTAAAAGATGTGGGGGAATACTCCAAGCTGCTCTTTCAGACGTGAGGTAGGTCGACAACGTTGCGGTGAGGTTGGTCAAGGAATTGACCTAATTCAATAATCACAAAGTAAATTTTGGAAATTATCACTATATTCTAATGCACAAATCTCACATTGTTTTCCTATAAACTCCTACTGGAAATCATTAATTTTATGTGAAGACCTTTAAAAGTGCATTTTTTATGTAACAATATACCTGACAAAAAAGTAATATTTAAATAACACGCAGGCTGAAATTTTGAAACATCGTAAAAATATTATTGCGATTGTGCGTAATAATTGGCACAATTTACGGTGTATTTTGCAATGTGTGTGCAAAATGTGTGTGTGTGTGTGTGTGTGTGTGTGTGTGTGTGTGTGTGTGTGTGTGTGTGTGTGTGTGTGTGTGTGCCATAATGTGCGCACACTCAAAAACCATCGGCTGAGCCGGATTTGAACCATTATGGTTTAAAATTCCAACAATATGTTTTTTTCTAATCCATTGCACCGGTCTGAATTGGATCTCCTTTAAAGTTACCTTCTCTCCTATAATTTCTTTGGCTTATGATGGTAAGTGTGAGGTAAATTGATTCCTTAAGACTCATTTGAGTATTTACTTCAATGTTGCCTTTATGTAGACAGTATAACCTTAAGAAGGTATTACATATAGCTTTAAAACTAAAATAAGATGTTATTTGAAGCAATTAAAAACCGAGGAACCACCTAGAAATTAAACTAAGCGCTTCAGCCCGAACACTGGTAACCCCTGAAGTTAGACTATACGCCTAACTGCAGAGTAGAAGTAGTTGCCGCATAACCAAGGGGCAATTGACTTTACTTTGAGGCTGTTTTATAAGATACGGCAGAGGAATTCAAACAAATTGTAAGTAAAATCTCTGAAATGGTTCACTGAACAATAATAATAATAATAATAATAATAATAATAATAATAATAATAATAATAATAATAATAATAATAATAATAATAATAATAATAATAATAATAATAATAATAATAATAATAATAATAATAATAATAATAATAATAATAATAATAATAATAATAATAATAATAATAATAATAATAATAATAATAATAATAATAATAATAATAATAATAATAATAATAATAATAATAATAATAATAATAATAATAATAATAATAATAATAATAATAATAATAATAATAATAATAATAATAATAATAATAATAATAATAATAATAATAATAATAATAATAATACGTCATGTGTTACAATTAATTACAATGTAGTGGCTATAAGTTAAGTCATTCAAGGGAACCTTGGTTTCATTCATGATATAAACCAATTGTGAAAATTACACACAGGCATACGCTCCTCTGTGTGGCTAATCTGATCGTTCCATTTTCCCAAATACTCTCATCTCTTCCATATTATTCCTCTGCTTTCCACGACTATGTCTCCCTTTCTCGCCCTTCTATCTGCTATGGAAAGCGGTTAGCGAAGCTATTAACGCAGAGCACATAAAATCCCAGGATAGCGTTTGATAAAGAAGGTAAAACGTCAATGTTTAATTTTACCCTTCAGTCATCAAGGGTATCTATCCTTTAATTTAACTCCTCCCCCCCCCCCCCCCTCGAGCTTCCTGATTGTTCACGACATATGAGATTTGCAAAGAGCGTAAACGAAATATGTTACAGGTTTCATAAATATTTCCACTGCACCGTCAGGCATCACGACAAAAAACAAATATCTGATATTAGCTGAAGCTGCAAAGCTTTTTCATCTCTGTGTGTTCTTACTAGATTGGATGTCGTCATGTTTGCACTAGCTGCTAATGACGATGAATCAAATATCAAATATTACAAATCCATGTCACGGTTAGTTCCCAAAAGACTCGCAACCCTCGCCTACTGTTTACTTACAAAGTTTGTTGCTTTATACAAATATGTATTATTATGTCTATTTGTATTTTCTCTGGATGTATGTTTCGTCGTTCGTTCGGCATACAGACGAAACCAAACATACGAGCAGATGCAAATATGACGACGCAGATGAAAAAGACAGCATCTCTGCTTTATTACATGAAATATGCTTGCTGCACCATCCGCCGCGTAACTTCAGCTCGATATGAGATAGAGCACGCAATGTGTTTGCATACCAAAAACGCCTGCATGCATGTATCTAAATTTACTTAACCTAATTACCTTGACCCTATTTCCCTTCATATTCAACAAAATAGTAAAAAGATTATGTGTTCCATGACTTTCTCTGCTCCGATTCCTCTATTTACACCGAATTAATCGAGGTAAGCATTTACAGAAATTATCATATTGCTAATTTCCTACCAAAAACATGGGAAATACGGGAATACAGTAGGCTTTAATAGATAGTCAATATATGATGGCTTTGAAATTCCATTCTCTGATGTGCTACACTCACATGACTTTCTCTACTCTTGTACTAACCATTCTTACAAACTCTTATACCTATATCTTCTTCGTGTTAGTTCAGATAAACATTTGCAGAAATTATCTTACTGCTTATGTCCTTGTAGGTGCAAGGGGAATATTAGAATACAGAAGGCTTTGTGCGACAATCAAATCTTTTTGACCCTTGAGATTCCGTTCTCTTTGCACGATTAACATTTAAAACAATGAACAACGTTGTTGCATTTCGCTAAAGTTCTAAGTTTTCCGAAACTCACACATATAACAAGAAATATCTCCGAAATGGTTCACCCTACAAGAAAATATATTGAGACATAAATTGTGTATTTTACCAAGATCTACATTTTTTGTGTAGTATGATTTGGTCTATCTCCAACGGTTTACGAGTTACGCAAAAGCCATCCAGAGTAAATAGAACTACAGGGGCTATACCCAGAAAATTCAAGATATACATTTCATTTGTCATCAAAATATCTCGAACATATGACATTTTAATCAAAATCGTCGGAGCCATTTTCAGGAAAATCAAAATTTTCGAAAAATGTTCCATGTAAAGGGTAGTTTACGGTGGGGCTATTTTCTTCTAAATAGTCGAGTCACATCCTTGAAAGACATTAAACTTAAATACCAAGTTTGGCTTTTAACCGACTTTTCGTTTTTGAGTTATGCTGTCCAAAGACTGACAGACAGACACACACACGGAGCTTTTCCTAAAAATGCTTTTCTTTGGATTCAGGGGGCCTCAAGGCATATATTTCCGGTAAAATCTCGATATCGAATTTTTGGGTGGAATACAATACTTCCCCTACTTACCAGTAGAGAAAGTAACAATGGACAACGATAAGTTTTGCGAAACCGATACAAATAACAAAGAATATCTGCGAAATGGTTCACTCTATAAACATTCTTATTGCAACATACATTGTCTGTTTTAGCGAGATCTTAAAGATATGTGATTTTAATCAAAATCGTTAGAGCAACTTTCTAAACAATTCACTTTCTTGATGTTAACAGAAGCTTGGAAAGAAAATTACTCCGAGGCTTCTCCTTAAACACAATTAAGTTGTCCTTATTTTTGTGCTGTTCCATATTGACCACTCTCTGGAGCTTGCCACAAGCATCAGAAGAAAATAGTGTTTTACTCAAAAAGGGAACACTTTTCTCAAAGGAAGTGCTGGAATTTGTACCGTTTGAAGCTACTACCTCAGCCAAAATGAATTTTCTTCCACCCGAACGCTCACTCTCACTTAACTCTGAAGACCCATTAAATGCTTAAGTGATTTGAATGGAGATTTATGAGATACTTAAATTTGGAAAGCTAGTAGAGAAGCAAAGGGAGTAGAAAAATGTGACATCGGAACCTTGCTATAGTTCCAAGTCTTTCACATTCTCCCGACGAGAATAATTTATTTTAAATACTATGCTTTGGGCACTACGCCCGACGGTGGAAAGGTTTCAGGAAGGATTAAAAAATATATCAACCGGACTAGAGACATTATGTAAATAATGAAAGTTTAAAGCCTAGCCAGAGAGGGCAGAATTGTCGCAGTTAAGATAAAGGCCATTCACGTAAAATATTTGTTTTTGCACTTCAACGATGGGCGAAAGGAGAGGGTGGGAGGAGTAGTAGTAGTAGTAGGAAAAAGCCAAGCAACTGCCCCGCTCCTGCAGCTAATCTCATCAATAATTAAAACGCAATCTGCAAAGTCGTCCTTGCTTTTAAATGTTTCATAGGAAGGGTTCCAATTTTGGGGGCATCAATCGCTATTGCTGTACGCCGATATAGCACTCTTTCATCAGCAAACGCGCCTTGGGAATTGTATTCTTAATGCTTTGAGAGTGTTTTAGTGATGTGTTTCACTAACTTGTTTCTGTTCCCCAGGGTGTTTGGAGATCACAAAGGAACTTAACACCTTGTTACTGCTCATGTAACCGCTGAAGAACAAAACGCTCACATGACTCTTTCAACTCACCGCCGAACAAAATATATTTACCAGGGTTTATTCCTCTAGGTAAATGCGCGAGAAAGGGTCAAAGTTTTCCTAACTGCACGCGAGGTTATCAAGGGTAAACAGGACAACTGCGCGGGAGGTAGTGAATTGTAAACAGGCCAACTGCGCGCAAGGTTATCAAGGGTAAACAGGCCTACTGCGCGCAAGGTTATCAAAGCTAAACAGGACAACTGCGCGCGAGGTTATCAAGGGTAAACACGCCTACTGCGCGCAAGGTTATCAAAGCTAAACAGGACAACTGCGCGCGAGGTTATCAAGGGTAAACACGCCTACTGCGCGCGAGGTTATCAAGGGTAAACACGCCTACTGCGCGCGAGGTTATCAAAGCTAAACAGGACAACTGCGCGCGAGGTTATCAAGGGTAAACAGGCCTACTGCGCGCAAGGTTATCAAGGGTAAACAGGCCAACTGCGCGCAAGGTTATCAAGGGTAAACAGGCCTACTGCGCGCAAGGTTATCAAGGGTAAACAGGCCTACTGCGCGCAAGGTTATCAAGGGTAAACAGGCCAACTGCGCGCAAGGTAATCAAGGGTAAACAGGCCAACTGCGCGCAAGGATATCAAGGGTAAACAGGCCTACTGCGCGCAAGGTTATCAAGGGTAAACAGGCCTACTGCGCGCAAGGTTATCAAAGCTAAACAGGCCAACTGCGCGCGAGGTTATCAAGGGTAAACACGCCTACTGCGCGCAAGGTTATCAAAGCTAAACAGGACAACTGCGCGCGAGGTTATCAAGGGTAAACACGCCTACTGCGCGCGAGGTTATCAAGGGTAAACACGCCTACTGCGCGCGAGGTTATCAAAGCTAAACAGGACAACTGCGCGCGAGGTTATCAAGGGTAAACAGGCCTACTGCGCGCAAGGTTATCAAGGGTAAACAGGCCAACTGCGCGCGAGGTTATCAAAGCTAAACAGGACAACTGCGCGCGAGGTTATCAAGGGTAAACAGGCCTACTGCGCGCAAGGTTATCAAGGGTAAACAGGCCAACTGCGCGCGAGGTTATCAAGGGTAAACACGCCTACTGCGCGCGAGGTTATCAAGGGTAAACACGCCTACTGCGCGCGAGGTTATCAAGGGTAAACACGCCTACTGCGCGCGAGGTTATCAAAGCTAAACAGGACAACTGCGCGCGAGGTTATCAAGGGTAAACAGGCCTACTGCGCGCAAGGTTATCAAGGGTAAACAGGCCAACTGCGCGCGAGGTTATCAAAGCTAAACAGGACAACTGCGCGCGAGGTTATCAAGGGTAAACAGGCCTACTGCGCGCGAGGTTATCAAGGGTAAAAAGGACAACTGCGCGCGAGGTTATCAAGGGTAAACAGGCCTACTGCGCGCGAGGTTATCAAAGGTAAACAGGACAACTGCGCGCGAGGTTATCAAGGGTAAACACGCCTACTGCGCGCGAGGTTATCAAGGGTAAACACGCCTACTGCGCGCGAGGTTATCAAAGCTAAACAGGACAACTGCGCGCGAGGTTATCAAGGGTAAACAGGCCTACTGCGCGCAAGGTTATCAAGGGTAAACAGGCCAACTGCGCGCGAGGTTATCAAAGCTAAACAGGACAACTGCGCGCGAGGTTATCAAGGGTAAACAGGCCTACTGCGCGCAAGGTTATCAAGGGTAAACAGGCCAACTGCGCGCGAGGTTATCAAGGGTAAACACGCCTACTGCGCGCGAGGTTATCAAGGGTAAACACGCCTACTGCGCGCGAGGTTATCAAGGGTAAACACGCCTACTGCGCGCGAGGTTATCAAAGCTAAACAGGACAACTGCGCGCGAGGTTATCAAGGGTAAACAGGCCTACTGCGCGCAAGGTTATCAAGGGTAAACAGGCCAACTGCGCGCAAGGTTATCAAAGCTAAACAGGACAACTGCGCGCGAGGTTATCAAGGGTAAACAGGCCTACTGCGCGCGAGGTTATCAAGGGTAAAAAGGACAACTGCGCGCGAGGTTATCAAGGGTAAACAGGCCTACTGCGCGCGAGGTTATCAAAGGTAAACAGGACAACTGCGCGCGAGGTTATCAAGGGTAAACAGGCCTACTGCGCGCGAGGTTATCAAGGGTAAACAGGACAACTGCGCGCGAGGTTATCAAGGGTAAACAGGCCTACTGCGCGCGAGGTTATCAAGGGTACACAGGCCTACTGCGCGCGAGGTTATCAAAGGTAAACAGGACAACTGCGCGCGAGGTTATCAAGGGTAAACAGGCCTACTGCGCGCGAGGTTGTCAAGGTTAAACAGCCAACAGCGCGTGAGGTTCTCAAGGGTAAACAGGCCCACTGCGCGCGAGGTTCTCAAGGGTAGACAGGTCTACTGCGCGCGAGGTTATCAAGGGTAAACAGGTCTACTGCGCGCGAGGTTGCCGAGGGTAAACATGCTTACTGCGCGCGAGGTTGTCAAGGTTAAACAGGTCTACTGCGCGCGAGGTTGTCGAGGGTATACATGCCTACTGCGCGCGAGGTTGTCAAGGTTAAACAGGCCTGCTGCGCGCGAGGTTATCAACAGTAAACAGGCCTACTGCGCGCGAGGTTGTCAAGGTTAAACAGGCCTACTGCGTGCGAGGTTGTCAAGACTAAACAGGACAACTGCGCGCGAGGTTGTCAAGGTTAAACAGGCCTACTGCGTGCGAGGTTGTCAAGGTTAAACAGGCCAACAGCGCGTGATGTTCTCAAGGGTAAAAAGGCCTACTGGGCGCGAGGTTCTCAAGGGTAGACATGCCTACTGCGCGCGAGGTTGTCAAGGTTAAACAGGCCTGCTGCGCGCGAGGTTATCAACAGTAAACAGGCCTACTGCGCGCGGTTGTCAAGGTTAAACAGGCCTACTGCGTGCGAGGTTGTCAAGAGTAAACAGGACAACTGCGCGCGAGGTTGTCAAGGTTAAACAGGCCTACTGCGTGCGAGGTTGTCGAGGTTAAACAGGCCAACAGCGCGTGATGTTCTCAAGGGTAAAAAGGCCTACTGGGCGCGAGGTTCTCAAGGGTAGACAGGCCTACTGCGCGCGAGGTTGTCAAGGTTAAACAGGTCTACTGCGTGTGAGGTTGTCAAGGTTAAACAGGCGTACTGCGCGCGAGGTTGTCAAGGTTAAACAGGCCTACTGCGTGCGAGGTTGTCAAGGTTAAACAGGCTTACTGCGTGCGAGGTTGTCAAGGTTAAACAGGCCTACTGCGTGCGAGGTTGTCAAGGTTAAACAGGCGTACTGCGTGCGAGGTTGTCAAGGTTAAACAGGCCTACTGCGCGCGAGGTTGTCAAGGTTAAACAGGCGTACTGCGCGCGAGATTGTCAAGGTTAAACAGGCCTACTGCGCGCGAAATTGTCAAGGTTAAACAGGCCTACTGCGCGCGAGGTTGTCAAGGTTAAACAGGCCTACTGCGCGCGAGGTTGTCAAGGTTAAACAGGCGTACTGCGTGCGAGGTTGTCAAGGTTAAACAGGCCTACTGCGCGCGAGATTGTCAAGGTCAAACAGGCCTACTGCGTGCGAGGTTGTCAAGGTTAAACAGGCCTACTGCGCGCGAGGTTGTCAAGGTTAAATAGGCGTACTGCGCGCGAGATTGTCAAGGTTAAACAGGCCTACTGCGCGCGAGGTTGTCAAGGTTAAACAGGCGTACTGCGCGCGAGGTTGTCAAGGTTAAACAGGCCTACTGCGCGCGAGGTTGTCAAGGTTAAACAGGCGTACTGCGCGCGAGGTTGTCAAGGTTAAACAGGCCTACTGCGCGCGAGGTTGTCAAGGTTAAACAGGCCTACTGCGCGCGAGGTTGTCAAGGTTAAACAGGCCTACTGCGCGCGAGATTGTCAAGGTTAAACAGGCCTACTGCGCGCGAGGTTGTCAAGGTTAAACAGGCGTACTGCGTGCGAGGTTGTCAAGGTTAAACAGGCCTACTGCGTGCGCGGCTGTCAAGTTAAACAGGCGTACTGCGCGCGAGGTTGTCAAGGTTAAACAGGCCTACTGCGCGCGAGGTTGTCAAGGTTAAACAGGCCTACTGCGCGCGAGGTTGTCAAGGTTAAACAGGCGTACTGCGCGCGAGATTGTCAAGGTTAAACAGGCCTACTGCGCGCGAGGTTGTCAAGGTTAAACAGGCGTACTGCGTGCGAGGTTGTCAAGGTTAAACAGGCCTACTGCGTGCGAGGTTGTCAAGGGTAAACAGGCCTACTGCGTGCGAGGTTGTCGAGGTTAAACAGGCCTACTGCGCGCGAGGTTGTCAAGGGTAAACAGGTCTACTGCGCGCAAGGTTGTCAAGGTTAAACAGGCCTACTGCGCGCGAGGTTGTCGACGTTAAACAGGCCTACTGCGTGCGAGGTTATCAAGGGTAAACAGGCCTACTGCGTGCGAGGTTGTCGAGGTTAAACAGGCCTACTGCGCGCGAGGTTGTCAAGGGTAAACAGGTCTACTGCGCGCAAGGTTGTCAAGGTTAAACAGGCCTACTGCGCGCGAGGTTGTGGAGGTTAAACAGGCCTACTGCGTGCGAGGTTGTCAAGGTTAAACAGGCCTACTGCGCGCGAGATTGTCAAGGTCAAACAGGCCTACTGCGTGCGAGGTTGTCAAGGTTAAACAGGCCTACTGCGCGCGAGGTTGTCAAGGTTAAATAGGCGTACTGCGCGCGAGATTGTCAAGGTTAAACAGGCCTACTGCGCGCGAGGTTGTCAAGGTTAAACAGGCGTACTGCGCGCGAGGTTGTCAAGGTTAAACAGGCCTACTGCGCGCGAAGTTGTCAAGGTTAAACAGGCGTACTGCGCGCGAGGTTGTCAAGGTTAAACAGGCCTACTGCGCGCGAGGTTGTCAAGGTTAAACAGGCCTACTGCGCGCGAGGTTGTCAAGGTTAAACAGGCCTACTGCGCGCGAGGTTGTCAAGGTTAAACAGGCCTACTGCGCGCGAGGTTGTCAAGGTTAAACAGGCCTACTGCGCGCGAGATTGTCAAGGTTAAACAGGCCTACTGCGCGCGAGGTTGTCAAGGTTAAACAGGCGTACTGCGTGCGAGGTTGTCAAGGTTAAACAGGCCTACTGCGTGCGCGGCTGTCAAGTTAAACAGGCGTACTGCGCGCGAGGTTGTCAAGGTTAAACAGGCCTACTGCGCGCGAGGTTGTCAAGGTTAAACAGGCCTACTGCGCGCGAGGTTGTCAAGGTTAAACAGGCCTACTGCGCGCGAGGTTGTCAAGGTTAAGCAGGCGTACTGCGCGCGAGATTGTCAAGGTTAAACAGGCCTACTGCGCGCGAGGTTGTCAAGGTTAAACAGGCGTACTGCGTGCGAGGTTGTCAAGGTTAAACAGGCCTACTGCGTGCGAGGTTGTCAAGGGTAAACAGGCCTACTGCGTGCGAGGTTGTCGAGGTTAAACAGGCCTACTGCGCGCGAGGTTGTCAAGGGTAAACAGGTCTACTGCGCGCAAGGTTGTCAAGGTTAAACAGGCCTACTGCGCGCGAGGTTGTCGAGGTTAAACAGGCCTACTGCGTGCGAGGTTATCAAGGGTAAACAGGCCTACTGCGTGCGAGGTTGTCGAGGTTAAACAGGCCTACTGCGCGCGAGGTTGTCAAGGGTAAACAGGTCTACTGCGCGCAAGGTTGTCAAGGTTAAACAGGCCTACTGCGCGCGAGGTTGTCGAGGTTAAACAGGCCTACTGCGTGCGAGGTTGTCAAGGTTAAACAGGCCTACTGCGTGCGAGGTTGTCGAGGTTAAACAGGCCTACTGCGTGCGAGGTTATCAAGGGTAATCAGGTCTACTGCGCGCAAGGTTGTCAAGGTTAAACAGGCCTACTGCGCGCGAGGTTGTCAAGGTTAAACAGGCCTACGGCGTGTGAGGTTGTCAAGGTTAAACAGGCCTACTGCGTGCGAGGTTATCAAGGGTAAACAGGCCTACTGCGCGCGAGGTTGTCAAGGTTAAACAGGCCTACTGCGCGCGAGGTTATCAAGGGTAAACAGGTCTACTGCGCGCAAGGTTGTCGAGGGTAAACATGCCTACTGCGCGCGAGGTTGTCAAGGTTAAATAGGCCTACTGCGCGCGAGGTTGTCGAGGGTAAACATGCCTACTGCGCGCGAGGTTGTAAGGTTAAACAGGCTTACTGCTTGCGAGGTTGTCAAGGTTAAACAGGCCTACTGCGCGCAAGGTTGTCGAGGGTAAACATGCCTACTGCGCGCGAGGTTGTCAAGGTTAAATAGGCCTACTGCGCGCGAGGTTGTCAAGGGTAAACAGGCCTACTGCGCGCGAGGTTGTCGAGGTTAAACAGGCCTACTGCGTGCGAGCTTTAAAACGTAAAAGTTTACCTTGCGCGCAGTCAGGGCCTCCGAAACAAATGTGGGAATGCAACTTAGATCAATATTAGTTTTAACGCACTTTCCTCTACAGTATTTCTTTTTTACAATCTTGGTGTTGTCTTCGAAGATCTTGCACACGTAACAAAATGAATTTTGTTCTTCTTTGGCGGTTATTACTCGTAGTTAATTGAATTCTTGTATTAATTTTAATGGTTCGGCCGTATCATTTACCACCTCTAGATTTTTCGTAGTCTCTGTGGCGCTAAGGTTGCAAGTGTTTGAATTCCAAGAAATTGGATCCTTTTTTATAAAATCTAACTGGACCTACAGTTATGATTTATTTATGCATTTATTTAACTTATTTGCTTATTTATTTACTAAGCAGGAATATTCATTGTGTTTGCCATATCTCCGGCACGGCGGCGCCGTGGCCGAGCGGTTAGCGCGCTCGCCTACCACCTATGCGGCCCGGATTCGATCCCAGGGACCAGCATGTGGTATTCGTGGTGGACGAAGCGGCGTCAGGGCGGGTTTTCTCCGGGTGCTCCGGTTTCCCCCGCCATCTCATTCCACCGGTGCTCCATCTTCATTCCATGTATCACCAGTGTCACCGCCTGCGGTGCCGTAGTAGTAAAAGCGGGCGTTAAACACTACAACAACAATATCTCTGGCATGGATTTAAGTTAAATGTAAGATTGACCTTTTAAGCGAAGGCTGATTCCTCATGACTTTGACTACAGCTGAAAAAGGTTAAGGTCGCTCGAGGTAAAGCGCGAGTAGCTCAGCCTGTTTTAAGCGACTGCAGACTTTTGATGGATGCCAGTTTTTGTCTTGAAAGTCTTGGACATGGTAAATCTTATCCTTTGGGAAATCTCTTATTGTAACAATAATGTACTTTCCTCCAATAATAGAGCTCAAATGTGGCTCCAATCCTCACTGTTTAATGTAATGTATGGATCACTTTGTAAATTGTTTTCAGTTGGATGGTCAATTTATAGATCATTTTCAAATCGAAGTAATCAAAATCCAGGCCCTAATGATTATTATGATGAACCTATATCGTTAGGGTTATTTTCAGTTTGGTTGTTAGTTGTAATCATTATGCCCATATGCCGTGCACATACAACCAGCGGCTATTAATTAAATGGCTATACGAAAAGCCGTAACGGTTTATTATGATTCAACATAGGTTAATGCCAGGATGCCCACACCGTTTACTCTACATTCAAAAATGCAAATTTCCACTATTACCTATACAACCTATGCTATTCTTGTGATATTTAACCTTGCAAACAACTACATTCGGATAGGAAATTTGTAAAGCCCACTTTAGTTTTTAATTGCTATGAGATTTGCTATTAAGGGAATACTTATTTTTGCTAACATGGATACCTACAATTTACACATTTGTTTCCATTAGTTCTGTTCAGAAACACAGTTCATAATTTCAGAAGCTGTTTTGAGACTGCTCAACAAAGATGGCGTGTTTCCTTACGAAAGAATTCTACTGACAAAGTTCAACAAAGCAAATTGTATTAATAATGACTGTTTCGTGAATAAAGGCGAATTAAATAAGGATGTAATGATTGTTATTATCCAACTATTATTGGATAATTGCTCGCATTCTTTCCAAGTGCTATTTCCAATTGATTCTATATTCTGCTTTTGCTTTGTTTAATTCTTCTATTTTGCAGTCTTGTGTATCGTGCTACGGGTCTGAGGAATTTCATTTCAGCTGTCTGTATTATTCTTTTATGTATAAATTAGTGAAGGATTAAGAAGCATTTACAATCCACCTGCACTTAAATACGGACATATTGGAGCTGTTAAAGATTATGCGCAAGAAAAAGACTTTGAGTTTAGTTAAGAATGTCATAGAGTACAAAAATAGATCACTCCACAGAATGTAAAGTTACTGCTCTCCGCCAAATATTAAAAAAACAAAAGTCGGTTACATTTTATTGCAAGTGACATGCGTAGAAGACAAACATGAGACAGGGTTTAAACAGAGACAGTATATCTTGTATTATGTTTATTTTCTTAGTTTTTATTACTTTCTCTACTGGTAAGTAGGAGAAGTACTGTATTCCGCCCAAAAATTCGATGTCGAGATTTCACCGGAGATATGGTTTGAGGCCCCCTGAATCCAAAAAAAGCATTTTTGAAAAAGGTCCGTGTGTGTGTGTCTGTGGACAGCATAACTCAAAAACGAAAAGTCGGTTAAAAACCAAAGTTGGCATTTAAGTTAAATTTTTTTTCAAGAATGCGACACGAAGATTTTGAAGAAAATAGTCCCTCCCTTAACTACCCTTTACATGGAAAATTTTGATTTTCTTGAAAATGGCCCTAACAATCTTGATTAAAATGTCATATGTTTGAAATATTTTGATGGAAAATAAAATGTATATATTGAATTTACTGGCTACAGCCCCTGTAGTCCTATTTACTCTGGAGGACTTTCACATAAATGGTAAACCGTTAGAGATAGACCAAATCATACTATACAAAAATGTAGATCTTGCTAAAATACACAATTTATGTCTGATTAAATTTTCTTGTAGGGTGAACCATTTCGGAGATATTCCTTGTTATATGTGTGAGTTTTGTAAAACTTAAAACATTCGAGAATTTGTACAAATGTTTATCTTAACTAACATGAAGAAGATATAGGAATAAGAGTTTGTAAGAATGGTTAGTACAAGAGTAGAGAAAGTCATGTTGACAGGTTCATCGCCATCTGTGGGCAGCTCCAGCATTAGGATGAAAGACAGAAATTTTAGGGACCTCTGTATGTTTCTGTGGTCTATCTGCCAATAGTTCCTGCAATAACAGTGATTGGGCTCCGACGGCCGAATCAGGAGTTACGATAAAGAAGAGGGCAGAGTCCGAGGGGTTTTGCAGCTTGAAGTTCCCACTGGGGGGGGGGGGGGGGGGGGGGGCTAAATTTGAATTCCGCCACCATTCCGGAAAATATACTACGGCGAGACTTCTGATGAAATGGGAAATTAAATGAGAAGCAATAAGGGACAGAACACTTGGGTAATCGAAGTAACCTCCCCAACATTCGCGTAGTAATTGGCAAATCCTCTGGGAGGGTTGGTCCCTTTGGATCTATTCTCAGAGAGGCTTCATACCAAGAACGCCATTTCTTTTGGTTTCTTTTCTTGGCTGAAAACTTGTTTGATTTAAAAATATCTGCTTCCATTATGTCTAACCAAAATATGATATCACGGTTTCCAAACTGTGATGAAGAAAAGCGATGTTGGAACCAGAATATAAACAAACAAAAGGGAGTGGGAGAACATTACGCAAGGATCCAATATTAAAATCTGACACAGGCAGAATAAATTTATAGAACACTTTGGAGAAAGCGAGGATATGCGCGAATGGCAGACAGCTGCGTTATAAATCAGAGCGAGAGGTGAGTGAGTGAGTGAGCGAGTGAGTGAGTGAGCGAGTGAGTAATGCGCGTTTACCTTTTAACGCGACCAACTGTCGACGCTGTCTGCCTGCCTGCTTCAACAAGGAAACGAATAATACTCCCGCATGCATGCACGTTAGAAACAACTTTCATTTTTGTAAGCTCCATGGATTTGTTTTCTTTTTGTATTTATGCCAACCTCCGGAATTGTACCCGCTTTTCCCCTTCCTTCCTTCACTTCAGTGAATCGCATTCCCTTCAACACGTCACCGCCATGTTCTGAATAGACACTATAAACTGCGCATATGAATGACATTTGTGGCGAAATCGATATTGGCACGGTGACTGAAAATCTCAACTTGACACATTTTATTTACTTCCTCTATAGCTGCACCAAAAATGCGTTAATCGTTTTAACAACTGAATTATTGCCAATCAATCGATACCTGACTTAATCATTTTCTGCAACTTGACACACACATACGCACGCACACGCACACGCACACGCACACACACACACACGCACGCACACACACACGCACACAAAATTTTGTATGCTTCTCTGTTTTATTCAGAGGCTCTCAAAACATGTATTTCCGGTGAAACCTTGACATTGAATTTTTGGATGGAATACACTTCTTCCTCTCACCGTAAATGCATAGCAGAAGGAAAATGCTTCTTTTGTTATTCAGGAAGCCTTAGGACATATGTTTATTCTAAAATCTAAACATCTAGTGTAAGTAGATAACCGATAAAGTAAAAAATAAAAAAAATAAGCAGTAAAAAATTAATAAATGAAAAGTCAAACTAATTTTCGTACACTCACAGTTACGGTTCAATTGCCTATCGGTTATTAGGATTGCTTAGTAAACTTGCCTATATGTTTGACGTCTATTATCGAATAAGCTATTGGCTATTAGTTAATGCGCATATGTTTTGTTGTTAAATACAGATTACGTACTGAGCTATTTTGCTGATGTTTTGATCTAATTACTTGCATATAATAGTTTCCAATGATGAAACAGGCAATTCAATACCGAGGCTGCACAAACTGCTTTATCGCTCATCAGCCGGTCCATCTGAGGCATAGAAAAATAATACCGAACATTGCACATAACACCGTTCAATAATGAATCAAAATGTTACATAATTTCTGCTTGTTCTTATGCATTTCCTTCGCCCTATCAATTGTTTTAAACATTTATTATTACTATTATTATTATTGTTATTGTTGTTATTGTTACTATTATTATCTTTGCGGTTTGTTGTCATTTCTGTAGTGGTATCTTTTGTGTTTACGTTCCTTGGGTTGGTCACTGTCAATCGTTCTAGCGTGTCTTTATCGTTAAAATTCTTTAGGTGGCGCCGTTAGCAGTCATTTGTTTGTTTTAACCTATTCTTTTCTAAGGTTATGTGATCTTATAAACTTGAAAATGAATTAATTACTTAAAAACTCACCAAGTCTTATTATTGTAGCTTGAGTGTACTTCCTTCATGTTGAGTTCTTACTATATTTAGTGACGTTTGTGTGCTATTTAACAAATTATAGCGTAAACTCGAAGAACATTAAACTTAAACTGCTTGGTTTAAGCGATCTCAGCGCCACCTCCTATTTTTAAACATTAAAAAGACAAAACTATTTTCATATTTGTTAGCATATGGCGGTAAATTTAGTGGTTAAAACAAAATAGAGGATTCGCCTGCAACCTAGGCGGCCCGGGTTCGATCCCAGGGAACCGCATGTGGTATTCGTGGTGTACGAAGCGACGTAAAAGCGGGTTTGCTCCTGATTATCCTGTTTCCTCCGCCCCTCATTCCAAAAATTGCTCCATCATCATCTTGCCATTCATCCATTTCGCCTGCATTTATCATCCACTTCCCCCTCTCTGTCTCGTCCATAACTTTGTTTGCTACCCGACAGGCTTCTAGCCCCAGGAACAACCCTCTAAGTCAGGAGAAGACAACTTCGGGCCGTGTGACGTATTTAAACGAAGAGTCAGCTCGTGTGACGTCAGGCGAGTGCGGTGTATTGCTATGCTGCCTAGATCAGCGGCGCTACTTGCACGAAACAGAATGAATATGAAAAATGTTATTTGGGCATGTTTACAACATGCCCGGGCTATTTAGGGCTATTTGTGTTTGTGTTCAGTTCCCCGTGTTTTACACTAGTTTGAGACCAGACTTCAAGATGTAGAAACATTGTCAACTACGTTTCAGGTCTTTGCAACCCCGAATTCATTGGATGTTAACAATGTTTCTAACAGGTAGCCAATTGAATTGATAAATTTATAGTGCGACGATTTGCTGAAGGACAAATATAAACACAAGGAAGACTTGGCTGATTTTTATAAGAATGTTCCTCAAACCAGATTATATGCCCTTGTTGCACGGATATTATGTTTGGCTCCACGTATGTGTGCGAACAATTCTTTTCTGTTATGAACCTTTCTAAGTCAAAATCCCGAAGCATATGGTCAGATCACAATCTAACATGCAGTCTTCGGTTACAAATGTGACGTACATTACGCCCTAACATTGACAAACTAGTTAAAGAAAAGCGAAACGGCAAATGTTGGAAAATGTCCACCTAATTGTTCTGTATAGCTCTCCTCTAGCTCAGGCAAAATAGTTATAATTTCTGTTCTGTTTGCGTTATAACATGACTGTTTACATAAACTAGAATATATATATGACATAAAGCCGAAATGTAATTATTTATAATCTGTGACTATTCCGTAATTGAATTAAAATTACGATGTCACGTATGCCATTTCCTCTTCCCCGCTATGACGTCACACGTTCAACTGGCTTTTGGTGGGAGCATGTGGGCTGAGTGAGCTGACGTCACAGCAGCGTTACCCGTCTTCCTCTGCTCTAAGTTCTCCCTGTGGGTAGGATAATCAGATAAAGAAGAAGGTATTAATTAGCGTTATGATACCAATGGGGTCAGGAGTTAACGCTCCCTCTGTCTGTATGGTCCTACAATAATGAAACCTCTGCACTCCGGGTCTAAGCCTTCCACAAAATTAGCGGTGGAGGTGTTGCACACAAAAGAAATACTACAGGTAATGTATTATAATGCAGAGAGTGTATATTTAAACCTCCGTTAATACAAACCCTATCCTTTATTCTGACTTTCATCTTGGCCAGCTAATTTTTTACCCTCTGCAGCACCAACGGTTCCGTGACGGAAGGAAACCCTGTCACCACAGAGGCATCTGGCAACGAAATAATGGCCACGAATTTCGTAAATGGTGCTTAGAGGTCACATTTCCCAGACGAGGTTTTTTAATGAGACTTAAATGCCAACCGTGGCAGATTACATTTTCCTTCTGACACCCTCCACATTGATAGTTCCCCACTTGATGATACTTTCGTCTTTATTTTCTATCTTAGAACATCGTGATTGAAATCGATATAAAATTTTGAGTATATTAGTGCAATCAGCGACCTTAATAGGCAAGTAAAAAATACCCCAATTCGTCCAATGGATGCTGACAAATAATATGTGGCACTCATATGACTTTCTATACTCTTGCACAAACTATTCTTACAAACACTTATTCCTCTTTTTCATGTTAGTAGAGCAAAAACATTTGTAGAATCGCTAATTTTCCTGTATGTGCAATGGGAACACAGGTGTAAAGCGATAGTCAAATTTGCGAGAGTACGGCAGAATCTGTGACGCCGATGCACTCTTTGTGTTAATCACAATGGGCGTACGTTCCAACATTTACTTTCAATAGTAAAGCTGTGATTAACAATGAGAGGTTTGTGTTTTGTTTATGTGTTCTGTAATTGTTTATCGCTACTAAGATGCATGCAGTACTAATTTGCGTTGTTGATTTTTCCGTAAATACTTAAGCTGGGTGGAGGGCAGTAATCTATGACACTAAGTCGTCTAGCGCTTAAACGAAGCACCGCAGCAAAAAACTTTCCTCGACAAAAGATGTTTAAAATAGTGTTACCTGTCAGCTCCCAAAGTTTGTCGCTCTAATTTTGGGACATATATTGGACCCAATACAGGCTAGTTCTATCAGGAGAGTCAGCCGCGTCTTATTTTTTTTGGAAGGTAGGCCACCCATCTAACGGCATGTGCGCCTTAGTCCAGTTTTGCGCTTACAAAAATGTATTGTTTGACGTTCTTAAAGAGAGAAATGCGCAAAACAGAGAGCAACAGAACGTACTCCTCGCTAAAGTACACCTCAAAAACATACGACTCGTTTACTGAGAGCGAATTCCGGTTTCCAGCCAATTTACAAACTTTTTATTAGAGTATACATAGCAACGTAATTCAGTAAACGCCTCGGAAAAGATGGACCTATCATATAAATACACTAACAACGTCAGCTAAAAAGAAAATGCTGGATTCTTGTACTTAGAGCAGGGATTGGCTGCCAAAAATGAGGAAAAATTTAGACACGCTTCATCCATCATGGACCCGTACAGTCAAAACGGACATATTATTAAATAACAGTTTATTTGCATTTTTGCGTGAACTACGCCTTGTGCATCTCAATTAATATGCATAACAGCCCTTGCCATTTAATTAATAATATTAAAACGCCCAGTAAATGATTAAAACAGTCTTAAAAGGCTAAATCAAGCACGCAAACTTGCGAGGTGGCAATGGCATAGCGCCAGGCATACAAGTCCTACTATTGGACGTGGTACGTGCTTTCAGGAAGTCTCGAAATAGCTGAATAGGATTGTGACGGGTTCTCTGCGCTTAAACCCAGGTTCGAGTCTCAGCATTGTAAATATTTTTATTTTTTTTTTTTATGTTCATCAAAACTTGGAAACCGAATTCACAATAATCTAATTATGAAGTGCCTGAGGGCTTAGGAGATTATAATTTAAATCGTTTTTTGTTGTCTGCATTTTTAATAGCACAATAATTCATTGTGTGCAAAATTGAGTTTAACTTCTATGTTAAACAGCTACATAATTGTAGTTCGCCAATAAAGAAACATCAATTTCATAAAACATAAATAAAACAATAAAAATGAATATAACAGTTTTCAGAATAATAGTTTGTAAATTGTGAGGATTGCGCGGTTAAAAAAAAAATTAGTACATACAGGTGATTCGAGCCACCTTCACAACAGACAGATTACTTCGGAGTCTTGCGCCCGTTCCAACTGAGCTACCTAGTAACGTGTGAGCTAAACATTCCGTTTAAGATGTAATATTCGCTGGTTCCAGTGAACATTTGCTGAAGTGCAAACGTCAGCTGTCTAATTATGAATATATTAAACAGCGATGTGATAACATCTATATTAGTACTAATTTCATCGAGTGTTTAACATCCATGTTAAATACGCGGGTAGAACCTGGTAATGGGGTCGATGTTTTCATGTTGGTGTATAAATGGGGATTGCATAAAACTCGAGAATATAGGGCAGCTGACTCACCTAGTATAAGATATAAACATTTGAGTTGGTACGGACATATTAGACGATTGAATGAAGATAGATTATCGAGAAAGGTTTACTTTACGCCATTTACTTTCCAAAGACTGATGTCTTTGCGTATGTCTTTTATTTTTCCGCATTACCTAACCGGATACACATTACATGAATAGTACTGCTGCATGCCCTATGGAATTATAAGGTTTCAAAAGAGGAAACGTTTCTATGAATGCGGTGGAAAAATCCAAAAGATGCATTCATTTTCTGTTCCAAGAGCACCGCCTATAGATATGCAACACGCAGTGCTACGGTGCTGAAGTAGTTGCCGCATCATTAAGGAACCTGTTATGATACACGCAATTTCTTTCACCAAGGAGAAACATTGATATGCCGTATTGCTTGGAAGGCCAACCCTTCTCTTATGTTTTTTTTTTTTATTTTTTTTTTTTTATTTTTTTTTATTTACTTTCTCTACTGCGTATAGTAAAGCAGAGGAAGTATTCCATTCCACCCAAAAATTCGATGTCAAAATTTCACAGGAAATATTTATGTTTTGTGGCTCCTGAATACAAAAAAAGCATTTTTAGAAAAACTTCGGAGCGCGCTTGTGTGTGTGTGTGTCTCTGTGTCTCTCTCTCTCTCTCTCTCTCTCTCTCTCTCTCTCTCTCTGTGTGTGTGTGTGTGTGTGTGTGTGTGTGTGTGTGTGTGTGTGTGTCAGTCAGTCTGTCTGTCTGTCTGTCTGTCTGTCCGTAAGGGATAGAGTAATTGCACTGAACAAGTAATGTAAATTTCCTTAAAGCCACAAGTTATGTACAAATCCATTTTTCTATGGAATTCTCTGGATGATAAACGATAATTTAGAAATGCATTCTGGAAATAATATAAATAAGGAATGCACATTTAACTCTTATGACGTAAATGTTTTATAATTAAATCGCTGATTCAAGTTCACGCTTTGATTATATCATTTTATTACAAAATTTCTGCCTTACGATACGAATTTTTTCCCAATGCCCCAGGCAACATAGCATTTTGCGATTACTTATTGTTGCGAATTTAACTGTGGCTATCGCTAACAAATCTTTCACCTTATAAGTTGGAATTTGCAGTTAATTTCAAATGCTGTTTTGGATATCTCTTCCGTTTGGTTTTTCACACAAACTAGACACGGCTAATTACAGGTAGTCATGTTTATTCTGGATGACTTTCGAATAACCCGTAAACCGTAAGAGATAGACAAAATCTTACTGTAAAAAAATGCAGGTCTCGCTAAAACACACAATTTATATGCAAATAAAACTTGAAACTTTCGTGAACTTTGTTCATTTTGTATATGTTAAGCGTGCAAAGAGAACGGGATCTCAAAGGTTTAAAAGATTTGACTACCGCACAAAGCCTACTGTATTCTTATATTCCTCTTACACCTACAAGGAAATAAGCAATAAGATAATTTGTACAAATGTGTGTCTCAAGTAATACGAAGAGGATATATGAATAAGAGTTTGTAAGAATGGTTAGTACAAGAGTAGAGAAAGTCATGTGAGTGCAACACATCCGATTTTTACTTTCTCTACTGGTGAGTAGGGGAAGTATTGTATTCCACCCAAAAATTCGATGTCGAGATTTCACCGGAAATATATGTTTTGAGGCCCCCTGAATCCAAAAAAAGCATTTTTAGAAAAAGATCCCTGTGTGTGTCTGTGTGTCAGTCTGTGGACAGCATGACTCAAAAACGAGAAGTCGGTTAAAAACCAATGTTGGTATTTAAGTTTAATGTCGTTCAAGGATGTGACACGAAGATTTTGAAGAAAATAGCCCCACCCTAAACTACCCTTTACATGGAAAATTTTTCGAAAATTTTTATTTTCTTGAAAATGGCTCTAACGGTTTAGATTAAAATGCCATATATTTGAGATATTTTTATGACAAATGAAATGTATATCTTGAATTTTCTGGCTACAGCCCCTGTAGTCGTATTTACTCTGGACGACTTTTGCATAACTCGTAAACCGTTAGAGATAGGCCAAATCATACTGCACAAAAAATGTAGATCTTGCTAAAATACACAATTGATGTCTCAATAAATTTTCTTGTACGGTGAACCATTTCGGAGATATTTCTTGTTATATGTGTGAGTTTCGGAAAACTTAGAACTTTAGCGAAATGCAACAACGTTGTTCATTTTTTATATGTTAATCGTGCAAAGAGAACGGAATCTCAAAGGTTTGAGCTTTGACTGTCGCACAAAGCCTTCTGTATTCTAATATCTCCCTTGCACCTACAAGGACATAAGCAATAAGAGAATTTGTACAAATGTTTATGTCAACTAACACGAGAATATAAGCTTTCTTGCCTAGGAAGTGTGAGCTAATCTCTCACTAATTGTGGGAGATAAAAGTTATGCAAGTGTCAAGTAGCATGCCTAAATATCATAACATTGGCATTGCAAGTGCAGAAACTGTTCCGCTAGGACTGCGTAAAGAGGGAAAAGCGTTCTGGTTGGTCCAGTGTGTGTAATTCGCGCCATTGATTCCGTGCTATGTTTCACACGTAGGTGTGTTACACACACAGAGCCCAGCTGCCCAGAGTCACAAGCTGCAGGCCAACTAGCATGCACAAAAACTCTCATAAACAATTCCTTTATATCCATCCCTTGCAATTGCACACATACACTGCTACAACTGGCGGGGCTCGAGCCAAAAAGTCTTTTCTACCTCTTACACGTGCGCCTACGCTGCAGATAACTACCTCCCTTATATTCTGCTCGTTATTTCTGTAAGTCAGGTGTACCGTTTGCCCCGGAACTAGGGTTATTAAGCGCTATGAACCTACTCGGTGCTCTAAATAATGCCTCCAAGATCATATGTGACTTAGTATATAGGGCAGAAAATATAACTGAAGACAACACTGCATAAAAGTGCCCAATTTAGTTGAATGGAGTTCCTAGATAGGTTTGCCATTAGACCGGTCAATCGATTTCAGCTTCTTCCCTGTTTTGTAGTTGGAAAGCTTTTAATTACAGATATGGGTCAATCTACTTCAAATCGCACACCCGCAATACACGACTTATTCGTACGAGGATCAAATTTTTTTATGAATAACAGGCTTCAAATAAGGAGACCCGTATTTATTATTTCGGTATTTGCTTAGTTATGGCTATTAGAAACTAAGCAATTTTGCGCGCACCATAATATAAATTCACTTCTTACTCTAAAGCCATATAGATTTGAGTTTGGGGCACTGGAAAGGGCAAATACAAAACAACTTTTAACAACTTTCGATCAATCATTATTACACACAAATTTAGGACTGTATTTTGATACTATGTTCTTTAAAACAAAAAATATAATATAAATCGATGTATTAAAAATCTAAAAAAAAATGTACACGTATTCCCTGACATTTGATCTATAAAATAATATATTGAAAACTCTGGGGCTTCATTAGTGCATTTGCTACAATTTTTTTTTTCTGGAGGCCTGCAAGCGCACACGGGCGAGTAACAAGCCGGGTGACTGCAGACAGCCTGCGAATTGCCGCGTCAGCTATGCTAGTCAGATAACTTCTATCTAAGGCAGCACAGTCCATGCAGAAAAATTTATCCACAATGTACCTTCTTACTGATACTCATGTGGCATTTGATGCGCCCTTTTGAACTTTTTAAATTTTTGAAAAAATATGCTAATGAAAGCACTTCTTTGCGTTTAGCTTCTTTCTTCATGTACGCCAATACATTTGAAACAATTGCTCTGCTCTGTTTTCGTCCCTAATTTAGAACGAAAAGGTGACATAATTGATTTACGCTATGATCAATGTCTCACAAATTCACTATATTCACTCTTTATCGCAAAGATCTATGTCTTTAACTGCACGCTGCACTAAAAAGCACCTGTGAATTAGTAAGGACTGTCTCAGATCATGCAGACATCACTACCTTCCCCCTCCCTCACGATGTTGTGCATGGTTTCATTCGCGGAATTATACAATATGAGCTGATGAAACAGACAAAAGCTATGGGTTCGTCCAGTCAAGGTCAAGGGTAAAAAACGATGGGTCCAGCTATGCTTTAAAATTACACTCCTTCATTCCTTTGTCTTAACTGAAGCTGTAGTGAAACAATTTTCTTTCGAAGAAGGAGGTAAAGTTTTGTGTTGTATGTAAACATCAGTTCAAAATGCATATTTTAAAAACATTTTGCAGATGCTAATAGTATACATGTAATAGTGTCAGCTAGCAGTGTTCTCCTTACTGTACTGTTGTAACGTTCATGGGACCTCAAGCAATGAACAGTTGCCGCAATGGAAAGTGACAATTGTGTGAGGTTACGGTAGCCGTCACCGCTGCCACGCGAGTCCGCTGCACTGATTTGTAAAGCTAATTACAACTGAACTATTAGAGACTACATTCTGATTTTTTTTGAATATTTAATAAACTTCAGTGTTTTTAGTTTTTTTTTTTTTCAGATTTTTAAATGGGCGGGTTTGTTTTATTATCCAGCTTTAAAACTTTAATCGCATAAAATATAATATTAATAATAGTTAATAAAATATTCTAATAAGTACCTCACAAAATACTGCAATTTATGTTTAATTTGAGTGAAAGATCAAGTAATTTGGTTGATTACAGTCGGAGGTATGACTGATCGAAGGGTGCGGAGCGCATGCAGTGCAGAAAAACGGCGTACCAAGAAATGCAGGGGCGGAAAGGTGACTTTGTATACTTTGAAATAGAGAATGAGAAAATCAACCACAGCGAAGGATGCAAAGCAATAGAAAAGACCATCAAGAAACAGAGACAACCTCCTACGATGGTTGGCAGAGTGACGGCAAAGAAGCGATCGTGCTCCGTTAAACAGAAAGCACTTTTAGATTTCTTGAAGAAATATTTTTTAAATATTTGTCTTTATTTTTGTATTTTGATTCGTATGTACATCATTTTTTCCAGTTGATAATAAAGTACATGCATTTTTTCATGTCATTCACCAAGTTTTCATTCATTTCACCAGTTTACCATATGTTAACCTCTTGATTTTTGACAACGTCCATATTCTCCGAGTTTCCGATTATCCGAGGCAATGTTGGTGCTCCTGATCTCGGATAATCGACGCTCTACTGTACTATATTTGGTTTTTAACTCATTTTTAGTGTTTTTACTTTCTCTACTGGTAAGTAGGGCAAGTATTGTATTCCACCCAAAAATTCGATGTCGAGATTTCACCGGAAATATGTTTTGAGACCCCCTGAATAAACCAAAAAAAAAAAAAAAAAAACATTCTTAGAAGAAGGTCCGTGTGTGCATGTGTGTGTATGTGTGTATGTGTGTGTGTGTGTGTGTGTGTGTGTGTGTGTGTGTGTGTGTGTGTGTGTGTGTGTGTGTGTGTGTGTGTGTGTGTGTGTGTGTGTGTGTGACTGTGTCAGTCTGTGCACAGCATAACTCAGAAACGAAAAGTCGGTTAAAAACCAAAGTTGATATTTACGTTTAATGTCTTTCCAAAATGCAACACCTACCCCAAAACTACCCTTTACATGGAAAATTTTTCGAAAATTTTCATTTTATTTAAAATGGCTAACAATTTTCATTAAAATGCCATATGCTTGAGATATTTTAATGACAAATGAAATGTATGTCTTGAATTTTAGGATATGGAGTCCTATTTATTCTGGATGATTTTTCAGTAACTCATAAACCGTAAGAGATAGACCAAATCTTACTCAACAAAAATGTAGATCTTGCTAAAATACACAATTTATGTCTGAGTCAATTTTCTTGTAGGGTGAACCATTTCGGAGATATTCCTTTTTATGTGTGTGAGTTTCGGAAAACTTTCGTGAAATGTAACATCGTAGTTTATTTTTTATGTTAAGTGTGCAAAGAGAACGGAATCTCAAAGCTTTAAAACATTTGACTATCGCACAAAGCCTACTGTATTCTAATATTCCCCTTGTACCTACAGGGAAATAACTAATAAGATAATTTGTACAAATGTCTATCTCAACTAACACGAAGAAGAAAGGAAGAATGAAGACAAGGAAAAAATTACAAAATTTAAGGAGATAATTTCCAAACCACAATTTTGGGAGATACATAAGAGAAAGGGTATCGGAGTTGCCAAAATATGATAGTCAGTGGTTAAATAGCTTTGAGACCAGGATCAAAGTTAATGGAATTAATAAACGTGGAGCAGAAGAGGCCGAGGAAGGCATCTGGGGACGAGCTCACCGTCATTCCCAGTTACTCTGGTAGTGACGTCATCCGCATTTCATTCAATATTCCATTTCCATGCTGCGCATTATACTTTAAACGAACCTGTTCCTCGTAATTATGTTTTCCATTGATTGCTAACAAACACGCATATATAACAGTTACCTACCAGAGGTTTAGAACAAATAAAAAAATAATCAATATTACCATGGCAAGAATAAATTAAATGGAAGTTATTACACACATTCCTCGCTGGAATGTGCATACCGAGAAAGTAACTAACACTTTGAGCTTTGTAAATTCTTTGTTTTCTTTGAGTAGTTGAAAAAGTTATTGCGAAATTAGTCTTTGACGTGCGACTCAGGTCAACAAGGGCATATACACATTTCTTTGCCTCTCTTAAGGAGATAATAAATGGCTAAAATTGCTTAAAATTGTGTTTATATTTTTGTTTTGAAGTGTTAGAGTTCGTTTCTTGCTTGACACCTGTTCACTGACCTTAGCGATAGGCAACTGTATCTATGTTTCTGTGACAGGGCAGAAGTTGTTTGATAAAATGACCAAAGCAGTCGGATTACTTTTTTATCCCTTTATTGTTTTCTATGCTTTTGCACAAATAGTCTTCCTCGTGTAGTTAACAGTCGTTAATCTTTCCCGATATCACAACTCACAGCTCTGGCCACAATTGTGACCATGACCCAGTCCTTTCAGTGTCTTTCTTCACTTTCTCCGTCGGCAAACCTTGCAGCACTGGGTTATTTGTTCCGACTCCCTGAGAGCTTTGCAAACCGAGATATACCAGGGGCTGGAGTCAAGTGTCACCTCTTTTGCTATTAAAAATCGTGAATTTATGGAACTACAAAATTCGATGGAGAAATTAAAGGATTTCGAATGGCCCTACAAAATCTTTTGTATAGAATCCTACATTTTCATCAAGCAGTTATCATCTCGAATTTCAGGACGGCAATTATAGCAATTACTTCCAAGTTTTTGAAACTCCTTACCCACCTAAAAGCACTCCAAAAACACCTAGTCTTCCAATGGATACCAGCTCACTGTGGACTGAGTGGTAATGACAAAGCTGATTTTCTTGCACAAAAGGGTGCCAGCAGTGTACAGTAATCTATAATTAATCCATCATTTTATGCAGCTAAAATATTACTCAACTCTGAATTCAAAAAAATTATTGCGAAATATTACTATGAAAAATCAAAAAGTAAAAGATGGGAACTACCAAACATTCAAACAGTAATTCCTGAGTATCCTCGAAAAACAGCAGTTGCAACCTTCAGGCTGATTACGCCCGGGACATGATTGTCTGGCAAAACAGTTGAACAAAATTGGGATATATTCTTCAGCACTCTGTCCTCTATGTGATCTGCAAGAGGAAATGGATCGAGACCACCTTCAAATATGCCCGGCCACTTCTAGTGCCCCATCCATCAGTGAAAAATATTGGAGAGCAAGAGATTTAATGAATTCACTGTCATAAACCGAGCATTAGCAACATTTTCATAGTCACATCTGCAAAAGTCTTAAAAATGAGATTTTTTTCGGTTTTTATAAAACAGACAGAAAATCATAAATTCAAAAAATAATATCTATATAATTATTTTTACTTGCTCTACTGGTAAGTAGGGGAAGTATTGTATTCCACCCAAAAATTCGATGTCGAGATTTCACCGGAAATATATGTTTTGAGGACTCCTGAATCCAAAAAAAAAAAAAAAAAAAAAAAAAACATTTTTAGAAAAGGTCCGTGTGTGTCTGTCAATCTGTGGACAAAATAACTCAAAAACGAAAACTCGGTTAAAAACCAAAGTTGGTATTTAAGTTTTATGTCTTTCAAGGATGTGACACGAAGATTTTGAAGAAAATAGCCTCACCCTAAACTACCCTTTACATGGCAAATTATTCGAAAACTTTGATTTTCCTGAAAATGGCTCTAACGATTTTGATTAAAATGTAATATTTTGAGATATTTTGATGACAAATGAAATGTATATCTTGAATTTTCTGGCTATAGCCCCTGTAGTCGTATTTACTCTGGACGACTTTTGCATAACTGGTAAACCGTTAGAGATAGACCAAATCATACTATATAAAAAATGTAGATCTTGCTAAAATACACAAGTTATGTCTCAATAAATTTTCTTGTAGCGTGAACCATTTCGGAGATATTCCTTGTTATGTGTGTGAGTTTCGGAAAACATTTTTTTATATGTTAAGTGTGCAAAGACAACAGAATCTCAAAGCTTTAAAACATTTCACAATCGCACAAAGCCTAGTGTATTCCAATATTCCCCTTGTACCTACAAGGAAATAAGCAATAAGATAAGTTATACAAATGTTTATCTTAACACGAAGAAGATATAAGAATAAAAGTTTGTAAGAATGGTTAGTACAAGAGTAGAGAAAGTCATGTTAGTGCAACACATCAGATTTTTTAAATGTAGCTTTCAATAAAGTAATTGAAGGGTACCGCTGGACAAAATAGTTCAAGGACAGACTTAACTCCATAACACTTTGTTTTTGTTACTCTGACCATTCAAGTATTCCAGTATGAGATTTTAATCTCTTCCTCATATGCGACTCTAAGTTTCTGGAGCTATAACTGACACCAGTGCAGCAAAAGTAAGTTTATTTTTAGCTAAAATAAGTTGTTTTCGGCACGGCGGTACAAAAGAGAGCGTTGTTTAACAGCTTGTGAATCGCCTCATATAAGATCTTGCTGTATTCCACACACGCACACGTAATGCCTTAGACGCCATTTGTAGGGGAAGAAAATAAACACATTAGGTTCGCTTTGGTATATTCCGAACAGTCCAAAGCGTTTCGTGTCCGCGCAAGAGGAACGAAAGGGCATGTTCAAAGAAGCAATAGCAGCAGAAAACAGAGATGAGAAGAAAGCAGAAATATTCCTCGCAAGAAAAGTTTCACACAGAAGCGTCTACTTCAAAGAGAGACGAGCTGAATATGATACCTAGCCTCGTCAACAATGGTGCAAGTAAAGCGTGTAATACACGTGACTGTACACAATACGTACTTGCTATGTTACCAGCCATGGCGGGGAAAATGACGTGCTTCAACTGTCAAGTAGCTCGTTTCTAGTCAAGAAAGTCACGTGACAAGGGTGTAACAACAATCGTGTACAACAATTGCAGCAGACAAGATTACCTCGTAGCATTCTTCACTATCCTCTTCCAGGTTTCCTTCAAAACGTGTCTTCTATAATATATACTATGTAACAAGACTATATTGGTAATAATTAAGACGCCAGTATATATTAATTTCCATACGAGCGTCTTAGTATAGTTTAGCAGACGCTAAACAATCCATTCATTCCCAGCACGTCACCGCTGCATGATGAAAATGATACGTAACATACAAAAATATAAGACAAATTGAATATATTAGTCTTAAAACTAAACTTTATTTCATGTATAAGTTATTCATTTTACAATTAGTGCAATATTTTTGTAAGTTGATACTTTGTTGAGATTAACTTGTTTTTTTTTTTTTTTTTTTTTTTTTTTTTTTTTTTTTTTTGTCTGTTCGATATTTTAGCGCTTTCTGAACTCGCACTACTTGCGTTTCGAGAATTAATCGATATTGCACTTTGCCATTGCTGAATGGGAATTCTCTGATTGGTGGAATACCTGTTCTTTAATGAAAATTGAAGTCTCCGATTGGATGAAGAATAGTCCTTTAATGAAAGTTTTAATTTAAGGAGGTCCATCAAAGATTCGCTACCAGACTTATAATTAATAAATTTGTACATGGTCGGGCATAAATGAAAATTATTGTGCTCATAAAGCACATTACTTTCTCTACCCATTCCTCTACAAAAGCCTATCATTCTATTTTTCCCCACCACCCAAAAAGAAAGAAAAAAAAATTGGTCTGAAACTTTCATTTTCTTGCCACTACAATTAGAGGCCATTGTTATTATTAATATACTAACAAAAAATCTCAGTATATTAGCGATGTTTAAAATTAAATGGGTTATCTTAGAATTTTGATTCTATTTAATACGATAAAAATCGAATCTGTGGCCCGTAAACCAATTCACCTTAACGATAGTGTGAGGGAGTACCTAGTTCGAACCTTTAGTGGTCCTTGTTGGCTCCGGCTAGGTTCTTATTGCCACTGCAATTTATATAATTCTGATCGGTGGGATTTCTAGACAATTTTACGCGCCTTAACGTTTTGTACTTAATTCGCGGATTTCCATTGGGAAATCTCTCTGTGTCACGGAATGTTATCGTATAATGCAACAAAGGAGAAATGCCCTTAGACGTATAACAATTGATACGCGGTGGAGAGACTTTCTAAATGGCTTGTTTTCCTAAAATGTGTAAGATTCTAGCTTTTAAAACTTAGGTTCCTGACTGTTTTAACATGATCGCTTTACATTTTATACTTTCCAGGCTTGCAAATACATAGGTAGCGTATAACCTTGTCACTAATAACCTGTTCGAATGTTTTTGTAGCTAAATTCACGTAATGTTAGTCATGAATATGTGTTATATTAAGTTTTAATCAAATTCTCTAGAGCTAGTTTTGAGAAGGTCATAATGTTCGAAAATTATTGCATTTAAAGGAAATGAGGGATGGGAGGTTTCTTAAAAACCGTTGTATGATATCTTGGAAGACATTTTCTTCATATTATTATTTTTCTTCGGAGGTTGGGCTTGAATACAAGCATTGTATGTAAAGACTTTTGGTTTTTGAGTTATACTGTTCACAGACATAAACGCACGCACGCACAGATATAGATATTTTTAATCAAATTGCAACACTTCCAGTGCTTCTCACAATTGCCCTTTTATGGTCCATAAATTAAAAATTGCGGCTGATTCAATGACAATTTTACTAGTATTACCGCCGCCGCCATCGCCACTACCGCCACCGCCATCGCCACCACCAGAAGCAGTAGTAGTGCCAGGTAGGTGTGATAGGAAATGCGCTAACAAATGTTTATAGGAATTGATTTCGAATGCTTTATGCAAGGCCAATGACCCCATAATACCTTGGCGATAGACTTTAATTATAGCTCAATTTGAGAGATTCTGTTCGCAAATATTTGTAGAGCTATATTCACTTTTGTAGAAACCATTCTTGCAAACGCTTATTTATTTATCTAGTTCATTTTAATCGACATAAACATTTCTGCTAATATTCTTGTAACTGCAATGGGAATACACTAGGCTTTAAGCAATAGCCATATGCTCTTTGAGCAATCACTTAACCACATTAAAGGGTAGGAAAGGCTCTGGATAAACTAGCGATCTCAGAGAAAGTGAGCAAATATTGATAAGGTATTCATGAGGCCCGAGTTGACTCGTTACTGACGTAACTCTGACTACACACGTAAAGAGACAAGAACTATGATCTGAGCCCAACATACCAAGCATTCCTCACCCATGAACCAGTTTTCCGAGACCGGAAATTCCCCAAACTTTACGAAATGTGTATCAGATATACCACAAAGCACATGGTCTTTGTCCTGAATTCCAGTAAATAGCATCACGTGCTTTAGGGTGTTTACCGGCGCTATCTCCACACACACATAATAATAAGATTGTAAATATAATCATAGAATCACAGTTCAGGAGCGTTCGTTTTGTGACATACTGCAGCAACATAAAGAAGAGAAACCTGAATCTTCGTGGCGAACACGTAAGCTAAATAAAAACGTGGCTAACGAGATACTTAGACCACGTCGCGAACTGTAGTGACGTCCCCACAAAAATATTGTGATAAAGTAACACCTCCAGTCCAATTACTTGTCACTTTATTGTCTTCTAAGCTTTTGCACAAAAACGGTTTTCTTCTCGACGTTAACACAGTCCACAGTTTTTCGTGACATCGCAACCCCCTTTTTTGACGTGTCGCCCTCGCCGGCTTCACAATACGTTTTAACATAAATTGTGTGGTTTGATAACATCTAGTTTTTTGTACAGTAAAATATTCCCTTACTCTTTCGGTTTACCAGTTATGCAAAGGTCATTTGTAACGAACGAGGTTTCATAGGCCGTTATCAGGAAATACAAGAATTGCATTTCATTTTTCATGAAATTATATTAAATATATGGTATTTTAAGCAGAATCTTAGAACCGTTTTGGGAAAGTAGAAGTTTCGAAGCATATTCTCTAAAAATATAGTTTATGATCACAGTCTTTCATGGATATCTTTGTTTGCCGTCCTAGGAATATGCTGTAACTCGGTACCAATTGTGGTATTCAACCAGCAATTCGTTTGAGAGTTATGCTGTTCACAGTTACCGAGATAGAGATAGATCGATAGATCGATAGATCGATAGTTCGACAGAGATCGAGAGAGATCGAGAGAGATAGATCGGTAGATCTAGAGATCGAGTGAGATAGATCGATAGATCGAGAGAAATCGAGAGATATAGATCGAGATAGATCGATAGATCGAGAGAGATCAAGATATAGATCGAGATAAATAGAGAGATCGAGAGAGATCGATAGATCAATATATCGATAGATCGACAGATCAACAGAGACAGACAGACAGACAGACAGATAGAGCGAGAGAGAGAGAGAAATGCAGACTTTGTTTTTAAAAAAAATCTAATGTGTTGCACTCCCATTACTTTCTCTGCCCTTGTACTAACCATTTTTACAAACCCTTATACATTTATCTTATTGCTTATTTCCTTGTAGGTACAAGAGGAATATTAGAATAGTTTGAGCGATAGTCAAATATTTTAAAGCTTTGAGATCCCGTTCTCTTTGCACGCTTAACACACAAAAAATGAATAACGGTATTGCATTTCACGAAAATTTGTTTTCCGAAACTGACACAAATAACAAGGAGTATCTCCGAAATGGTTAACTCTACAAAAAAAAATTATTCAGGCATAAATTATGTGTTTTAGCAAGATCTACACTTTCTGTACAGTAAGATTTTGTCTATCTGTTACGGTTTACGAATTATTCAAAAGTCATTCGTAGTAAACAGGACTACGGTCATAAAATTCAAAATATACATTTCATTTGTCATAAGAATATCTTAAACATATGTTATTTTAATCAAAATCATTGGAGCCATTTTCAAGAAAATCAAAATTTTCAAAAATGCTTTCTTTGTGATTTAGGGGGTCTGAAAGCGTATATTTCCAGGAAAATTTCGATATCGAACTTTTGAATGAAAATATTGCGTCTCATCTGCTGTTAATCCAGTACGTCGAGTTCATTTATGGTGTTACCTTTGATATCATGAATATCACCATCCTTTTTGTGACGAATTGTATGTTAAGCAATACATGGAACATAGGATTTATAATGCATTAGGAAATGAGAAATGTTGGTTTGAGGACAAATATAATAACACAGTTGGTAATCTGTTTGCGTTTCATCTAACCTTGTGACAGCTTCATTAACTGTAAGTACACTAGAGCAAAATACTCGAGAAAGAGTGAGATAGACCCATAATCTGTACTCTCAACATTGCCACAGAAAAATTGCGAATGTATTGCATACATGTCATTTTCTCTAGTCATTACCTACTTAGGAGTTATAAAAACTGTTGCATTCCAACACAAATTTGATCCCAAGATGTCAGTTTTGAGGTCCCCGAAATAAAAACATTTTTAGAGAAAGATAGATGTGTGGAGGTGGTTGGGGATATGGGGTTTGATGCGACTGACTCAAAAAACCATACAAAACTTGGTATTTTAGTTCAGCATCTTCCAAGGATGTGACACAAAGGTTTTCAAGAAAATATTCCCATCACAAACCACGATTATTTGGAAAATGTTTGGAAACCTTTGATTTACGCAAAATAGCTCTAATATTTTTATCATATATTCAAGATAATATTGCAGTTCACGTGAGCATAATTGTGAAATCACTTTGTTCGTTATAATATCATTAGCAATATGCACAAAAGCTATGCTAGCAAACTTCACTCCTTTGTGGACAGAAACTTTATGCCTTCTGCGCATACATGATTGCGCAACTTCTCCCACCATCAGTCTTTCAAGTGCAGAGTTGCCATTGCGCAATTAGGGGAATTGTTCAGGTCTTGCCTCACGACTCTCAGTTCAAAGCGATGATTAGCGTTGGAAAAGAGTCTTAAAAAATAAAAATATTCTATTTAAATTTGGTTTAATCAGAAAATTTATTCTAGTTTTTCTTTCCTTCTTTATTTACAATAATACTGGTAGTGTCTGGAAAATTGAATTGCCGACAGCAATTCTGTAGTTACACCTTATAACGAAAAGACACGTATTTTTTTTAAATACAAATTACAAATGTAATTTATAAAACTGTTTTGAAATACCTAAATGCGATTTGCTTTTATCAACAGGTATTGTTAACTAATGTTTTTTAATTTAATCTTACGCTTATATATTTAACAAACACACAACACACCCTTCCTCGATTCTTCGCTCTGCAGTACACGAGTTGGGCCGAGGTTAACCGAGTCGCCACGATGAATGGTGCAAGGAAGCTTTGCAACTTGTATTGCACCCAGCGAGATTTGAAGCTTTGAGAAGCCCTGATCTAGATAACTGGAAATTAGCAGTAATGAGATCTGAGAAAAGGGCGTAAGTGCCAAGAGGAACTCGTGTGCTCACTATAGATCAAATGAATTTTAACATTTATGGTTTAATGTTGATTATCATTTCAAAGCAAAACTAACGTTTTATTGCATAGTACTGATTATAACTATTGGAGAGTAAATTGCACAAGCAAAAACACAGCCAAAATATTTATTCTAAAGATAATAATTCTTTACCTTATTTTGTAGGATGGACTTATACTTAACCCCCTTTCATAAATTCAGCTCTGTGATGCCTGATTGCTTGAGTATTGCACGTGCAGCACAAACATACCTGCAACATAAGAAACAAAGCAGAATATAGTCATCATAAACCTAAACATAAGACATACAATGCAATCAATTTATCCTAAAATGTATATAAATTATCAATATTTCAGTTAACAAATAGCATTATTGCAAATGGCAACGAGAGGATGTCAGTCCCCTGGAAGGAAGGGACGAAATGAGAGTACCTTGCGGCCCTGTTGGAACTCAGCTGAAAGCACGAGACAGCATGAGTTCAAAATTAGACCAGTAAACTTTTAAACCACAGAAATGGCTGGTGTCTTTGCGAGAGTACGGCAGAATAGAGCACGCCGGTGCACTCCTTGTATTAATCGCAATGGGCGTTCGTTCCAACATTTACTTTGAATAGTAAAGTTGTTATTAACTGTAAACAATGATATGTTTGTACTTTGTTTATGTGTTCTGTGTCTGTTTCTTAGGTATAAGCAATACCTAAGTTCCTTCTCCATTTGACGTATGCCAGGTACGCGCCCTAGTCCTTTATTTTCTATCGCGCTCATAAATCAACGCTAGAACTATAGGTAATAAATGTAAATTGTATACAATTTACATACTGAGATTTACTTTCTTGTATCATACACACGCAATTGTTAAAGCATGTGATTAATATCTTTGAGAATGCTGGACAATAATTTACCCCGGTAGTTTTGTCAATATCCCGCTACCTGCGATTTAAAATCATAAAAATACCGTGTTTAATAACTCTTCATTATAGCATGGTATGCATATATCATTTTTAATTATCTGAGATACGTAGTAGCCTTGAAAGTTTCTGGATAATATAGTTATTAAAGGGACCAGCGTAATGTTTACAGCTTAGCTCTTTCGTATAGGCAACCCAACTGACACCAAAACGATCCGTAAATATAACCTTACAGGCGTTAAATTATCACTCATAATTAACAATTAAAATAGCATTCCATTTGTATTCGACAACAGTGTTCTTAATAAATACTGTCTTAATGATTAATATCCCTTTTCCAGAACAAAGGCTATTTATTAATCTTAAAAGCAAAGCGAGATTGATTTGAGATTAAAAACTGGTTTTCCGTTATAATAAAAAACGATCAAAATACAAGCAATTCTTGGGTTTTGTTTTCCTCAGTTGGTACTGCTGCGTAAGTCGAACTACACCAATCGAAATTAATTTATTTTAGGTTACTTTTATAGAATTTAATATTTTGCGGTCAAATCTAGGCGATTTGGTATTTAAATTCATATTTTATTTGTGAAATAGTCATATAAATATTATTCAACGCTCTGAGCTTCGGAGATAAACTCGTTTGGACCACACGTCTAATATTATTTGTGATAATCTTGTTGCATCCTTTCAAGACGCTGAACTTAAATACCAAGTTTGGTATTTAAGTGTTTTTATTTTGAGTTATGAGCAGCACAGAAATACAGAGAGTGGCGTGCGCATACACGTACACACAGTAGAAACCCGAAATAGCGCGTTCGCAAATACAGCGGTTTCAGATTTAACGCGGGGAAAGCTATGTCCTCTGAAAATATGTCGCACTTTTTATTTATTTGCTTGTTTATTTTTGAAAGTTGAGTTTAAAACTTTGTTAAAAAGCCGTAGAAGAATATACTTTTCACTACCCCTAGCACCGACCACAGCTACTACGGCCACAGCGTTCCCAGCGTTGACCTTGGCCACTACATTGCTAAGAATTTTCCAGAGTAACAAGACATACACACGAAGAAGATATTATCCATGTTAGTGAAGTTATAAGTAGCATAAAGAAGATGATTTTGTGTACGGAGGAACAGAGTGCAACAATTAAACATCACGTGGAGAAAAAAGCTAATGTGTTGCGCTCACATGACTTTCTCTACTCTTGTACTATGCATTCTTACAAACTCTTATTCCTATATCTTCTTCGTGCTAGTTGAGATAAAAATTTGCAGCAATTATTGCTTATTTGCTTGTAGGTACAAAGGACATATGAGAATACAGTAGGCTTTGTGCGATAGTCAAATATTTTAAAGCTTTGAGACTCTGTTGTATTTGCACACTTAACATATAAAAAAAACTGAACAACAATGATCCATTTCACGAAAGTTCTAAGTTTCCCGAAACTGACACACATAACAAGGTATATCTCCGAAATGGTTCACCCTACAGGAAAATTTATTGAGACATAAATTGTGTATTTTAGCAAGATCTACATTTTTTATATAGTATACTTAGGCCTATCTCTAACGGTTTACCAATTTTGCAAAAGTCGTCCAGAGTAAATACGACTACAGGGGCTATAGCTAGAAAATTCAAGATATACATTTCATTTGTGATAAAGATATCACAAACATATGACATTTTAATCAAAATCGTTGAAGGCATTTTCAAAAAAATCAAAATTTTCGAAAAATGTTCCATGTAAAGAGTAGTTTAGGGTGGGGCTATCTTCTTCAAAATCTTCGTGTCGCATCCTTGAAAGACATTAAACTTAAATACCAACTTTGGTTTTTAACCGACTTTTCGTTTTTGAGTTTTGCTGTCGAATTTTTGGGTGGAATACAATACTTCCTCTACTTTAGTATATGCTAATCTTGCTCAAGCCGTTGAAGAGTGCTGTAAAGGAAGTGACGAGAACGTGCATGATAGTTTTGTCCAGAGGAAACACACACACCCAACTGGAGTATTAACTTGGTAATTAACTTTTCTTTCAGAGCCTAAAAATGGAACAACTTCGGTTCATATTGGAAGAATGCTCGGACCATTCAGTTTTTATGTAACCAGAAGGTTGCAAAACGCGCTATGAGTATACTCATTAGCCTGAACGCGTCCACTCTGCAGAAAGGTTCAGGCACGAAACCTTTCAAGACAGCAGAGTTAAGGTCTTGCTGTGCAGTAGTGCGTGAGGGTAATTAGGGAGCCTCTCGCTAACGAAACTTTAATATTCTATGAAACTGCCTTCAAAGAGCAGGCGCAAACAATGCACAACTTGAAGCTGACATTTCAGGAGAAAGGAACAACACGATATGTAACCCACTGCTATGCCCAGGAATTGTTGACAACTGAGTCAAATGTTGAAGTCTAAAAGAAACTTATGGGCTGAAAAAAGCTAATTAATTAGTTCGTTAAACTTTTACTTCGAATATATAAATCGTTAATTTGTTAGGTTATGATTAACTTTCATAAATGAACATAAGGTTTCTTACAAAGAAAGGGAGATTAGTTCTGAGAGATAAATACCTCAAGGGCAACTTGCAATGTCTGATGTGATATCCTCTTATGGGAAAGTACGGATCGGTTGGGGAATTTAATGTCATATTGGCAAGTTGGCTTAGTGGTTAGAGCAGCTGCTCGATAAGTGGAAAATCCGGCTAGGGGATTGAACTTTTCAGTCCTGATTCCACCTCTTAAATCCAAACCGGTATTTACCTTGCCGATGAGGGAAACAACGAAAAAACCCCAAAGGGATTTGAACTCGGAACCTTCCAAATGCGTGCCACAGATGTCACCGCCTAAGTCATTCTGCTCGTTAATAGTACCATCATCTTTAAAGAGATGTGGTTGTTTTTATATTTTAGTAGCATAGGAAGTAGGGTTCATTTAGCAAAGTCATTATCTAGACTGCCAAGTTTATATGTTCTGAACCAAGAAGCTTGGTATTCATATAAAAGAAAAATTACAGTCAATAAAAATTGTGCTTTGTTGCTTTTCCTCCTGTTAAATGAACGCTGCAGGCCTAACGAGCTACATGTAACAGAAACAAAGCTGGTAGTCTAAGCCATAAAGCTATCTCTTTGGGGATGGTGTAAAAAAAGAAGATCGGATCTGCACTCTATGAGCAAGGGATGTCGGCTATGTTTTATGGCCCCCCACTTATACAATGTTGGCCCTTTGTATGGGGCTTATAAAACCTTCCTTGGGACCTGTGGATAATAGCATTCCCTGGTGACAGCATCCGAGGCTGCTGTTCACATTGGATATAGTACTATGTATAGTATATAACAACCACATCAACCCTTGCCCTACGACCCCTTTCAGAGATCAACCCAGATCTATGAGCCAGGCTTGTTTAGCGAACTTACAAACATGCTAGGCAATCCGATTATATTACTTGTTTAAACCATACAGAACTTGTTCAGCAATTCCTTAAAATGTGATGTGTTTGTACTCTTGTACTAACCATTCTTACAAACTCGTATTCCTATATCTTCTTCGTGTTAGTTGAGATAAATATTTGTACAACTTATCTTATTATTTATTTCCTTGTAGATTCAAGGGGAATATTAGAATACAGTAGACTTTACACACTGCGGCTGGAGGCTAAAGAATGGCAAAGTCCGGCTACAGTGGAATGAGGTAAACCTAACCTCCCTTCTTTCAGTACTTGCGTTGCAAGCGTTTACTTGCACAAGTTTATGTAAAAGTAAATATTTATTTCATTCGAATGCTTCGAGTGAGACAGTAAAATAAAGGCAGTATCATTAAAGTTTCTAAAAGAAAGAGAAAAAAGGTAGCAAATTACTAACATGGTTACACAACACCATGCATTAGAGTCCAGCCTCACTGTTGAAATGTCTATCGACGTCAAAGGTGGTGAATAAATTATGAGCTTCGATCTGAAAGCATCCCCATGTACATTCCCTGCCTGATTACAACAAACCTTCATCCCACACATCCCTTGAACTCAGTTTTGACATTTTGTAGCCTCCTTTGTAAGAAAATGTAAAATACAGGGGCTTTGGAAAGACAATGGTCATATTACGGGCAAAGGACAACACTTCGAAGAAGTACGAAAGGAATATAATAACAGAAATCTGCATAGGAAAAGTAAATTTTAATATATCCAGTGCATATGTACTTAATTGTAAACCAGAATTAAGAAGATAAAAAGGTCAATGATATATAAACGAAAAATCTTGTCGTTGTATATAAGATAATAGTCGCGGGTGACATCTGGGGACAGCATTCGTTAACACTTGGAAAAGCAATTTCTAAATCATTACTCCTAATATAATTGAAACAAGGCACGTGCGTTGAAGTCTCAATCCTAAGGGAGTTCTCCCGTTCCTCGCTCCCCCTTTTTGTATTTACATAGAGCGCAGTAGAGTTATTAGGTATGTTGTTCTAAATCCCTTTAGCTTTCCGCAGTTATTTTTATCATTCCCATTGTGTCATCTACAGGCGAGCGAGGGAATGTATGTATATGACCAGCAGCTGCGAACTACGGGCTGGTGAAGGTAATGGCAGGACTTGAAATGTGAATGTTATGACCTCACCTCAGTCAGAGTGCTGAAAACTACCACCACACTTAAATATAGAAAACCTTTCGGTCAGCAATAACCGTGTTTATTGTTTTGACAAGGCTGTTGCTCATGCTTAGAGTTCTCTTCACATAAACACTTCCAGCATTTCTGAGCGACTTCGTAACTGGTAAACCGTTACAGATACACCAAATCATACTATACAAAAATGTAGATCTTGCTAAAATACACAATTTATGTCCGAATAAATTTTCTTGTAGGGTGAACCATTTCGGAGATATTCCTTGTTATGTGTGTGAGTTTCGGAAAACTTAAAACCTTTGTAAAATGGAACATCGTTGTTCATTTTTTTATATGTTAGATGTGTAAAGAGAACAGATTCTCAAAGATTTAAAATATTTGCCTATCGCACAAAACCTACTGTATTCTGATATTCCCCTTGCACCTACGAGGAAATAAGCAATAAGATAATTTCTGCAAATATTAATCTCAACTAACACGAAGAAGATATTATAGGAACAAGAGTTTGTAAGAATGGTTAATACAAGAGTAGAGAAAGTTATGTGAGTGCAACACATCAGATTTTTAGAAAAAGGTTCGTGTGTGTGTGTATGTGTTTCTATGTGTCGGTGTGTGTGTCTGTGGACAGCATAACTCAAAAACTAAAAGTACGTTAAAAACCAAAGTTGGTATTTAAGTTTAATGTCTTTTAAGGATGCGACACGAACATTTTGAAGAAAATAGCCCCACCCTAAACTACCCTTTACATGGAACATTTTTCGAAAATTTCAATTTTCTTGAAAATAGCTCTCACGATTTTTATTAAAATGTCATATGTTTGAGATATTTTTATGACAAATGAAATGTATATTTTGAATTTTCTGGCTATAGCCCATGTAGTCGTATTTACTCTGGACCACTTTTGCATAACTGGTAAACCGTTAGAGATAGACCAAATCATACTATACAAAAAATGTAGATCTTGGTAAAATACACAATTTATGTCTCAATGAATGTTCTTGTAGGGTGAACCATTTCGGAGATATTCCTTGTTATGTGTGTGAGGTGTTCATTTTTTTATATGTTAATCGTGCAAAGAGAACAGAATCTCAAAACATTAAAAGATTTGACTATCGCACTAAGCCTATGGTATTCTAATATTGCCCTTGCACCTACAAGGAAATAAGCAATAAGATAATTCGTACAAATGTTTATCTTAACTAACACGAAGAAGATATAGGAATAAGAGTTTGTAAGAATGGTTAGTACAAGAGTAGAGAAAGTCATGTGAGTGCAACACATCAGATTTTTTATACAGGAACCATGGTATTAAAGTTTTAGTATGGGTAAGAACTTCAGAAGCTAAAAATGACAATGGAAGTATTTTCTGTCCATCTTTGAAGATTCAGCTGCTGAAACTTTTATGAAGTAGGCGTTATAGGTAACATTTGTACTGAAGAAAGCAGGAATTTTCACATTCGAGTTTTGTGATACAATTATTGCCTTCTCGATTCAAGAACACGTTCACTATCGTGAACACAACACTGTACTCTATATAAGCTGATGATTCATGAGGTAACATATAAAATATTTTAATCAGTATTGCGCTCGGCGGTGCCACAAAGATCGCCCTTGTTTATATAAATTCCACGCTGCAGATTATCTTTCGCTATTGTGTTCTGCAAGCAGTTACATTTCGTTTTGAATTTACCACAATATTTATAACAGCGTTTGCGGGAAAAATAGGGGTGGGGTGATATTATTTCACGGAATGGGGGTTGGCAGCGGCGCGCTTTTAAATATAGCTTTTAATCATTCTTTAGTGGAAAGTTTTTTTTCCAGCGCAATTGCTAGCCAGTTTAATTAAAACGTTGATCTCTTTGGAGCATTTTGACAGTAATTGGCAATGGTTTAATATCTTTGAAATGAGAAGGGATGTTATTAGTGGCATCCGCGGCACCTCCCGGATTCTTCCGTCCACCCTTTGTAAGAGAGTGAAGCAGGAAGCGAATAAAAATGTTCCAGCACTATTACACCGCATTCCATGAATTTTAATTTCACAACCTTTCTTAGCAGTCATACCTATTTGTTGTGAAGTATGATTAAAGTTGCAGAGAGAGTGAAATATAAGATTGACACATTTAACACATTTCTGCAAATTTATTTATCATTTTTCCGTAAGCCTACGGTTCTATTTACAGATATAAGTTTAATGAATACTTTTATGTTGTAGGTTTTGGCCACACTGAATATCAGTTGCAAAAGATGAGGTAACTTTTCCAGTTAATTTATGTCATATATGCGTTTTTACTAATGAGGAACTCATTCTTATTCTAAATCCAACAGTAAGTATTTTTGAGGTTATTTTTTTTTAATTTTCCTATAAAGATATTTCAGAAAAGCAAAACCTAACATTTCAGACGTTTCGTCAGATTTTTAAGTACTCAACCTGCTTAAGCAATGACAGGTATTAGTTGTAGATAGTCAAACATGTACAAAGTAACCAAGTCTCAAAAAATACGCTATTAAATTTTCATGAATTATTGTCAAATGTAATTAATTAAACACAGAACCGAAATGGAGACTAGACAGGAAGAGGAGAGGAGAGGGGATGAGAGGAGAGGGTAAGTGTAGGGGGGTGGGAAGAGAAAAGAAGAGGAGAAAAGAGTAGACGAGAATAGAGGGGAGAATAGGAGAGCGGTATAGAGTGGAGCAGAGAAAGCAAAGAGGAACAGAGAAGATCAGAGGAATGAGGAGGAGTAGAGTGGAGGCCAGAGGACAGAAGAGAAGAGAGAGGAGAAGAGCAGAAAAGGGAAGAAAACAAGAGAAGAGATAAGAGAAGAGTAGAAAAGAGAAATCAAGAGAAGCCAATAGAAGAAAACACAGAAGAGAAGATGACAGAAAAGAAGAAAATAGAAGAGAAGAGAGGAGAGAGGATCAGAGAGGATCAGAGAGGATCAGAGGGGATCAGAGAGGATCAGAGAGGATCAGAGAGGATCAGAGAGGATCAGAGAGGATCAGAGAGGATCAAAGAGGATCAAAGAGGATCAGAGAGGATCAGAGAGGATCAGAGAGGATCAAAGAGGATCAGAGAGGATCAGAGAGGATCAGAGAAGACCAGAGAAGATCAGAGAAGATCAGAGAGAACCAGAGAAGACCAGAGAGGACCAGAGAGGACCAGAGAAGATCAGAGAAGATCGGAGAAGATCAGTGAAGATCAGAGAGGACCAGAGAGGACCAGAGAAGATCAGAGAGGATCAGAGAGGACCAGAGAAGACCAGAGAAGATCAGAGAAGACCAGAGAGGACCAGAGAAGACCAGAGAATACCAGAGAAGACCAGAGAAGATCAGAGAATACCAGAGAGGACAAGAGAAGATCAGAGAAGACCAGAGAGGACAAGAGAAGACCAGAGAATACCAGAGAAGACCAGAGAAGATCAGAGAATACCAGAGAAGACCAGAGAAGACCAGAGAATACCAGAGAGGACCAGAGAGGACCAGAGAGGACCAGAGAATACCAGAGAATACCAGAGAAGACCAGAGAGGACCACAGAAGATCAGAGAGGACCACAGAAGATCAGAGAAGACCAGAGAAGACCAGAGAGGACAAGAGAAGATCAGAGAGGACCAGAGAAGACCAGAGAATAACAGAGAATACCAGAGAATACCAGAGAATACCAGAGAAGACCAGAGAAGACCAGAGAAGACCAGAGAAGACCAGAGAAGACCAGAGAGGACCAGAGAAGACCAGAGAGGACAAGAGAAGATCAGAGAAGACCAGAGAAGATCAGAGAAGATCAGAGAAGATCAGAGAAGACCAGAGAAGGCCACAGAAGACCAGAGAAGATCAGAGAAGGTCAGAGAAGACCATAGAAGGCCACAGAAGGCCAGAGAAGACCAGAGAAGACGAGAAGAGAATGCTATCTAATTTGTTGTAATAGAAATGTATATTAGACATAAAAATATTGCACAACAAAATCTGAAAGTAGTGTTAGATAAAAAGTAATACCTACATATAAATATAGTACTACTACCTAATATGATAAACAGTTGAAAGTTCATAGCAATAGACGTTAAAATAAGTGAGAGACGCGTTTGAACTGCGCAGAACATACAAGGCGCAGAAGAAATGCGTAGAGAGTTTTAATGTGAGTATCGAAGAAGACGAAATATTCCATAAGTTTGGATTTCAATTTTAAGGGGGAATGACTCCAGATATAAATTGTCTTTCGTAAAATAAGAAATTGTTGCATTTCTCGCGTTCCTTTCTTGTAAAATATTTGAGAGTAATTAAAGGCCAATATTCTTGCTGTATTTCTTATTAACTTGGTTAGTAATAATGTTAAGAATGTTTCCGTTTCAACCTTGGGAGTTATTACTTAATGCGGAATGAGATTCTAGTTATTACTGGTATTTCTGTGTGGAGTGAAAATGAAATTGCAAAGGGAAATATAGGTAGTTAAAGAGTAGATAATGTAAATTGCACACACACGCGCACACACACGGACCTTTTTACTAATTCTTTTTATTCATGGGGCCTCAAAACATGTATTTCCGGTGAAATATCGACATCAATTTTTTGGCTGGAATACACTACTTCCTCTATTTACCAGTAGAGAAAGTAATATTTGGAAACACTATGCAATAGAGGGTTGGACCCGTATGGTTTAGCTTGTTTCCTAATTGTTGAGTAGGTATTCCCCTGTAGCTAGGTAAATGGCACGGAAACAATGGAAGCTCCAGGTGATCAGTGTCTGCAAGCTTGATGGCAAATTATACATTTGGGGGCTTCAATGAGAAGTAATTCTAAACCGTGGCAAAATGGCAACACCGCTACTGGGAAAACTAAGCACAACTAACTGCTACAGGAACACAGCACTCGTATAGCAATCAATTAACGTCCCGTGCAAATGCTGTTGCCCACAGAGAACGCAGAAATTATTATGATTAATGAAATGCAATCAGAGCGGAGTTTATGTGGCCTGCAAATTGCGGCTGCTTCACTTTGCGGTTCACGAGAAACCTTAGCCGGAAAAGCTTTATGCATCGACGCATACACTGGCTTCCCATGACCGCCTCAAAAGTTACAACAATGTGTGTCTACTTGTTGAGGAGCGAGGGAAAAATTACTATTATACTTATTATTACTCATCTAGGCGTGCGCCATGGTAGAAACAGTTACCCTGACACACGAGCGTTTATTTTGCGTGCGCTTTAGGCACGTAATATGCGCGCAGGTTACCTTCACTAGGCATCTAACGTGCGTAAACGTGCGTCTTAGCGTGGAGCAGAATTGAAATGCTACAACGCGCGTAATCTGCAAGCTGCGTGCGCATTCAACATAACCAGAGAACAAATGAAGCGCGTTGCCTTGCAATTATTGCAAATATGGATACAGTGCTATTTTTTAAAAAAAATAGTGCCAACCTTAGTTTGGGACCGACTTTTCGTTTTTATGTTGCTCACACACACACACACACACACACACACACACACACACACACACACACACACACACAAAGGGGCTATTCCAATTTATAAATGCATATAATGCATAAATATATACCAAAGCCTTCTTTGACAATTTTTAACGTCTAATAGTATATTTTCTGGGTCTTGTTCGACCTTTGCCTTACATCATCAGAACATTGTGACACACGTGGAGGGAGACAAAAAGTTCGCCGGTGCATGTACTATTTGGCTCCAATGGTGAAAGTGTTTGAAGCCATGCCAACAGGGATTCATGGCGGCGTCAGTGGCTGAGATGATCCTGGGCCATGTATGTGCGCGCTCTTCTTCCCCCCAGAGGGCACGTCATGTAAAACCAGGAAGCCCCACGCAAAGTGAGATTTAGGAGCTAGTTCTCTTGAAATTCGTGAAGCATCCTATTCACTCAGTCTCTCCCGCCTCCCACAGGAAAAGAATAGTGGTTATAACAACCACAGGCGCCGCATTTGCGTGCATTCTTATTTGCGAACTCGTTATTGGATTTCGCAGAAGTCCCATTCCCGACGAAGTAAACGGGTTCTTGATAGCTGCAAGATCTACAACCTTTCCTGCGACTGTAATGCTTTTCCCAGAAGGAATCTCCTAATAGTGCTGCAGATGAACTAAATATACGTCTTTATATATTAAACACATAGCTAACACCAAGTGAGTGAGCTATAATCAAATACTGTACTATACCGGGTTGAGACAGTATTTCTCAGTAAGCACTCTGCAACAATTTATTTCTTTGTTAAGTCCTCTGTGGCAGCCTCCTGTAATAATTTGTTATATAGCTGGCCTATATCGACTTTCTTATGTTTTTTCTCTTATAATTAATGGAGGAAATAAGTGTTTGAAATTTAGTTTTGTCTTTAAATACAAATAAGTATATTTAAAGGTGTGATTATCGAGGCACTAAATGCTATTCGTGAAGTCTGAACTGCACTTTCAACGATCTGCATAGTATTTGAACATTAATCGGAAGGATTGGTAAGCTGAAAATTGATTTCTATAATAACGACGAATCCGCTATAATTTAGCGGATTATTTAGCGATGTGAAAAGTGTTAAGATTACTGTTTGAGAAGAGTTTATTAATATCAATAAAGAGTAATAAAAGCAATTTCTAACCTTATATAAAAGTAGTGCATCCGTACCGCGCCCAGGATAGACAGAATTTAAAAGCTAGGCCAGGGAATACAATTACTGTTTCGATGTTTTCGCCTATAATATGTGATCTTATTTTTGTTGATATAACTGTAAACATTAAAGGCCAGAGAAGATTATTCGCAGACGACTATTATATACAATAAAATTCGAAATGCTGTAAATTAGGGACATCGAACCTTCTCTCTGTGGAAAATCTTACATAATGAGCGACTACAACCCACTCCACTCCTTCAATCGGAGAGACACAGTTAGTATCCATTGACGGACACAAACAGGATATTTCATGTTAGGTAATACCAAAAAACACAATTTATGTCGAATATGATCTTCTTTTGAGTCAATTTTTTCGAGATATTTATTTGTCTGAATTTGCCAATGCTTATTTTTTCAAATGGGAATGTGTTATTCGTTTTTTTATTCCTTGGCCTTGCAAGGAGAACGGGATTTCGAAAGTATCACATAGGAACTAACTCTTAAAACACTTCACTATTGCTTAATGCCTGACTGTATTCTTGCATTCTTCTTGCACCTGCAAGATAATTAGCAATAAGTTAACATTTGGAAATGCTTATCTCTATTAAAATGTAGTAAATAGAGAAATAAGGATTTGCAACAATAGGTGTATAAGAATGGGTATTAGATACAGATGTTTTGTTGGAAATATTGTTTTGAAATTCCTGACAAAACCTGTCAAAAAGCATTTTAGAAAACGTGTGTACGTGTGTGTGTGTCTGTGTGCGTGTGTGTGTGTGCGTGTGTGCGTGTGTGTGTGTGTGTCGGTGTGTGTGTGTGCATGTGTGTGTGTGTGTGTGTGTGTGTGTGTGTGTGTGTGTGTGTGTGTATGGCATAATTGAAAACAAAATGTTCGGTAAACACCAATCTTAGTGTTTAAGGATGCGACAAAGATGTTCAAGTAAATCCCCTCACACCGTCAATTCTTACATGAAACATTTTTCGATTCCTTTTTTGTTATAAAAATGGGTTTTACGGCTTTGATTAAAATCAATTGAGCAACACGTGCAAATTGATTTTGACAAGAGATTAGATACCGTTCTGTTTGTTTGCCATATCATAAATATTAGCTGTGATTGGAAAGAGCTGTCATTTTTACTCAGTTTGAACGTAAACGAGGGTTGCCTGATAAGCCAATGAAAAAGATCTATAAGCCCTTAGAAATCACTGTTGTTCTGGGAGCCTGTTAATCTACTTGATTTTTAGCTGTCGATGGACTTTGCCCACATGAAACAAGCCATAAAAGTATTAGGGACTGCTGTGCTGTATGGTTTTGTTTTAGGAGCAAATAAAGTAAGGAAAAGCTAGACTGAACTTCACTCGTTTTTGTTGCATGGTGTCAGAGGTGGCATAAGTCAGATTTTGTCACAATGATCATAATATTAATATTATTATGATAATAATAATAATAATGTTAGTAATGGATTTCATTCTCTCTCAAGCCGCTAATATTTCTGTGGAAAGCTGTTTGTTCAGCATTACAAAGTCCTGAGGGGTATTCGGACGAAATATGCATTTACATTGTGTTGTCTATGTTAGTGTTGGAGTCATGAATTCATTACAGTAGAGTTACACGTGTCATGTTTGTGTCAGTTGTATTCTGGTTAAGACGTCAGAGCTCCCTAAGGGACAAGACAGCAGTTTCCGTGTTTTAATATTCAGTGGTCTGTAATCTTGTAGCTTGGCAACAACTAAACCACTTCTTTGGGCAGCAGTATGCAACAAAAGCTATGTTTGTCTTCAATTGTAAAAATGCGGCTAAAGGCACCCTTTTCTCGCATTATTTTTTTTAGAATTTCGCTAAATTAGTTCTTGTATTGTCTTGTATTATCCCTTTTTCGCGATATTTTTTTAATTTATGATTTTCCAGTTTTTTAATCTGTGAAATGAGTTTGTTTTCGGTTTTTCGCACATATATTTCGCTATATCTATTTTTTCGTAGTTATCGAGATTTCACAGGAAATATACATTTTGAGGCCCCCTGAATCGAAAAAAGGCATTTTTAGAATGTGTGTGTGTGTGTGTGTGTGTGTGTGTGTGTGTGTGTGTGTGTGTGTGTGTGTGTGTGTTTGTGCGCGCGCGCGCCTGTGCACAGCATAACTAAAGCGAAAAGTCGATTAAAAACCAAAGTAGATATTTAAGTTCAATATCTTTAAACGATGCGGCACGAAAAATTGAGGAAAATTTCTCCACCCTAAACATAGCCCGAAAATTGAAGGTATACATTTCATTTGCCATAAAAATATCTCAAACATATGTCAATTTTAATCAAAATCGTTAGAGCCTTTTCAAGAAAATAATTTTCCATGTAAGAGGAAGTTTAGGGTGGACTGGCCCCAGCACTAAAGAGCAAAAAATTCGAAATTACTTTCTCTGTAACTGCTTAAACAAACTATTTTTAAAAAACGGCTTCTTTTTCTTCTTCTCCTTCTTCTGGCCATCCTCGTTCTCTTTCTTCTCTCTGGTTAACTTAAGTAAGATAAACATGTGTAGAAATTATTTACATTTTTTCTTGTTAGTACAATGGCAAAATTCACATATGCGGCATTTTATCATGACCAACTTTTATCTGTTGTTCATCCTCATTGTCCGGGATTGGGACAAGGATCAAGTCACATTATGAGAATTAATTATACTATTTTGTGGCAACGTTTTCTTGTGTGTATTAATTGTTTAAAAATTGTATATCTTATATATTTAAATGTGCAATTCTTGTATATATATTCCCGGTATTTCAGAAACGACTCTAAAATTTTGATTACATTTTTATATACACGCATATTACCTTCACAGTGTTTTTGCTACTCACTTTTAGGTAACACATTCACTTCTGTTTCTCTACTCACTCTTCTATAAACCATTTTCCATAAAAAACGTGATTTGGCACCAAGAAACATTTTTATTCCCACTTTTAAAATAAGTCATACCATGTTCTGTATGTTTGAAATATAAATAATATTACATTTACATTGTTTTTTCCTCTCACTTTAAGGTTACACATTCACATCTCTTTCTCTACTCACTCTTCTACAAATAAGTCATATAATTTCGTGCATGTTTGAAATAGAAATGCTACGCATTACATGCACACTGTTTTCTCTACTTGCTTTTGGGAAACACATTCATAATTGTTTCTCTACTCACTCTACTAGAAATAAGTCATACAATTTTGATCATGTTTGAAATAGAAATGCTGCATGTTACATTCACACTGTTTACTATACTCAATTTTAGGTAACACATTCACATCTCTTTCTCCACTCACTCTTCTACAAACAATTCATATCATCTATACAACTTGGTTGTTTATATATATCCAACTGTTAAGCTCGAAAACCGCTTAACCGATCTCCGCGAAATTCGGCACATATATGTATTTTTTATGGATGAAGACGGGAATGTCTAGTATGAAGATAGATCTATCGGAGAATGCTAACGAGCGACTGGCGGGGGTTAAGGAAGCCATGGAAGAACTCGACGGACAGATGAAGGACCTTGGGGAATGTGTTAACGCCCTGGAGTCAATCGCAGCAGCAAGGAACTGAGCTCCATAATGGAACAAATGCTCAACGAAAACGTCAAACTGGGTGGATATCTATTGGGGAGGTCTGCGTTCAGCAGTATATGTTTTACAGCTGAAATGATGGTGTTTATGAAATATTTGTACCTCGGAAATGACTCTTCACAATTGCGACTAAAATTCTTATTTAGTTATCGTTATATTCTCCCACAAAAACAAGATTTCACAAAAACAGAGGCGAAAACGCCGAGCGAAGCTCTGTCGCCCAGGTACTTTCGATTAATCTAACATACTGGAACAAACAGTATTTAAAATATTTTTAAATCCTACTTTGAATATACGACTAAAAGTTTATAATTCTCATCTCAACATCGAATTTATGGATGGAATGTAATACTGTGGATTAAACTATCATAATATAACTAACAAAGCGATTCCAGAGAGTTATACAAACTATTCAAGTGCCGGGGCTGCTTACGAAAATGTGGATTTGCAGAAAAATCCCTTCTAGGTCATTCTCGCCTATATAAAAGAGTCGAAACGGCCTCAGAAGCTAATTTTTATGATGGAGTCGTTCAGTAAAACATTTCCACGCAACCTTCTTGTATCCTCAGTTTCGATATCACTTACTTAGTTTGCTCATCGTCCGCACCATTCACCGCAGCACTAGTCTCGTCATAAAATTTGATTTAACCATAAGCAGGTGCGTAGTTCAGTGAATATTAATGTGACCCAAATGCATCAGAATAATGACACGCTTTGTTGCAAAACAGAGGCTTAATGTGGAGTTGTATCAACATAGATACTGTGGAGATAAATCCCAAGATTTGAGTTGAAGGGTGGTTCTAACCCACCAGTGGTTTTCAGCCTCTGCTATAAATCCAACGGTACGTGCGCCTACGGCTACGAATAATTATAGGCATTAAGCTCTTGTACTGCATATAGACAAAATTTGAATACCAGTGCAAATGACAGCTATCTTTACGTCACACTGGCACATTCTATTCGTAATATTAAGCTTATTTAGGTATCATAAGTCTATCGTCCGATCAGGTCGCGGAAAGCTTCCTGGAATTCAGCTATTCGTTGTGTCCATTTTGCAGAAATTATGTTAGTTTATTTGCTTGTAGGTGCAACGGGAATATTACAATACTTTGAGCGATTGTCAAATCTTTTAAAGGAAGAACGATGTTCCATTTCACGAAAGTTTTCCGAAACTGACACAAATAACGAGGAATGTTTCCGAAATGGTTCACCCTACAAAAATATTATTTGTGCATAAACTGTGTATTTTAATAAGATCTACATTTTTTGTATAGTAAGATTTTGTCTATATCTTACGGTTTACGAGTTATTAAAAAATCATCCCGAGTAAACTGGACTACATAAGCTAGAGCCACAAAATTCAAAATATACATTTTATTTGTCATACAAATATCTTAAACATATGACATTTTAATCAAAATCGTTAGAGCAATTTTCAAAAAAATCAAAATGTTCGAAAAATGTTACATGTAAAGAGCAGTTTAGGGTGAAGTATTGTATTCCACCCAAAAATTCGATGTCGAGATTTCACCGCAAATATGTTTTGAGGCCGCCTGAATCTAAAAAAAGCATTTTTAGAAAAAGGTCCGTGTGTCAGTCTGTGTGTCTGTCAGTCTGTGGACAGCATAAATCAAAAACGAAAAGTCGGTTAAAAACCAAAGTTGGTATTTAAGTTTAATGTCTTTCAAGGAAGTGACACGAAGATTTTGAAGAAAATAGCCCCACCCTAAACTACCCTTTACATGGAAAATTTTGATTTTCTTGAAAATGGCTCTAACGATTTTTATTAAAATGTCATATGTTTGAGATATTTTGATGACAAATGAAATGTATATCTTGAATTTTCTGGCTATAGCCCCTGTAGTCGTATTTACTCTGGGCGACTTTGGCATAACTGGTAAACCGTTAGAGATAGACCAAATCATACTGTAGAAAACATGTAGATCTTGCTAAAATACACAATTTATGTCTGAATACATTTTCTTGTAGGGTGAACCATTTCGGAGATATTCCTTTTTATGTATGTGAGTTTCGGAAAACTTAAAACTTTCGTGAAATAGATTTTTTTATGTTAAGTATGCAAAGAGAACGGAATCTTAAAGCTTTAAAAGATTTGACTATCGCTCAAAGCCTCCTGTATTGTAATATCTCCCTTGCACCTACAAGGAAATAACCAATAAGATAATTTGTAAAAATGTTTATCTCAACTAACATGAAGAAGATATAGGAATAAGAGTTTGTAAGAATGGTTGGTACAAGAGTAGAGAAAGTCATGTGAGTGCAACACATCAGGTTTTTTCACTTTTTAACCAGAAACATTCAAATTTTTTACGCCTTACACTAGCACGTATTGAAATATATTAAATAATAATGATTTGTTTAGAATTTGTTTCCTCCACAAACATAATTTGCTATTATGTGCAGAACGGGTTTGCCGCCATTGGGAATAGGGATAAACTTACAGCACATCCCTTGTGGCCAAGGGCTCTATCCTTTTCTTTCTCTTTTTTGGTTTTAAAATTACAGCGATGTAGTTAAAAAGTAATGAAATATTCAGCGACCACACACTCACTTTAACCCCTGACCCGTCCCCTAACTGGCAACCCCAAGTGGCTTCTTCTTCCGGTCTCTAGTGATTTTCCTCTTTTTTTACTCTCCTTGTGGACGTTACTGAATCTCATCGCGTCCCCAACTCCGCCGAAGTTGAGTGCTTGGTGGTGGTATCGCCTCTGTCGCATTACGTAAGCGAGGGAAGTTTGACATGCACGAAGAACATCTAGCTCCTGGATCTCTTCTCCACTTTCAAGGTCTTATCACAATTGTAGGGTTCAGAGTTCACACAGGGTTCATTCGAAGGTGCAAGGAAAACGTCCCAGAATAAGTTATAGCAGTTGTCATTCACACTGTACGAACTGTCAGCCTTCTCCCTTTCTTGTTCTTCAACTGCATGCCTTTGTTTCGACTTCAGGGACACGTGGACAATGTCAGCCCATCTAGTAATTGTTGTTCCTGCTTTCTCTACTCTTGTACTAACCATTCTTACTAACTCTTATTCCTATATCTTCTTCGTGTTAGTTGAGATAAACATTTTTACAAATTATCTTATTGCTTATTTCCTTGTAGGTGCAAGGGGAATATTGGAATACAGTAGGCTTTGTGCGACAGTCAAATGTTTTAAAGCTTTAAGATTCCGTTCTCTTTGCATACTTAACATAAAAAAAATCTATTTCACGAAAGTTTTAAGTTTTCCGAAACTCACACACATAACAGGAATATTTCCGAAATGATTCACCTTACAAGAAAATTTATTGAGACATAAATTGTGTATTTTAGCAAGATCTACATTTTTTGTATAGTACGATTTGGTCTATCTCTAACGGTTTACCAGTTATGCAAAAGTCGTCCAGAGTAAATACGACTACAGGGGCTATAGCCATAAAATTCAAGATATACATTTCATTTGTCATAAAAATATCTCAAACATATGACACTTTAATCAAACTCGTTAGAGCCATTTTCAGGAAAATCAAAATTTTCAAAAAATGTTCCATGTAAAGGGTAGTTTAGTGTGAGGCTATTTTCTTCAAAATCTTCGTGCCGTATCCTTAAACTACATTAAATTTAAATACGAACTTTGGTTTTTAACCGACTTTTTGTTTTTGAGCTATGCTGTCCACAGGCACACAAGGACCTTTGTTTAAAAATGCTACTTTTTTTTTTTTTTTTTGATTCAGGGGGGCCTCAAAACATACATGGTGGAAGTGAAATGATCCATCAGACTTTAACAATGAATTTCTCATGTTGTGAATAACAAGAAAGTCTAATACCAAAATGTTGAAAAGTTTATGGTTTTCTAGAAAAAATATTTTTTCAAAAACATTTACCATAACCTGACTAAATTATTATTTATTGAAGGTTTTTGATCTATGGCTATATTAATAGAAAATTGAATACCCACAACTTCTTGCCTTTTTCTTGATATAAACTGTTTTTTTATTTAATTTACACAAAAACTAACAATCTTCTACTGTGATCGATTATTGAAGTCTGTAGAGCTAACAGACCGCGCTCGGGTTATACGAGGAGAACCCGCTTAACATACCGGGAACTCATCGTAGCCTATACTTCTCATTCGTATTACAGATACCATTATTTTATTTCATTCATGTTTCGTTAATTTAATATTTAAGTAAATACAATAAGGAAACAGTTGTGGGTGGTGAAGGTTTCTCATTGACTGTATTTTTTATCCGATACTTTTATTTTAGCAACACATCCTTATTTTGATACTAATGAGGTCCTTTAAAGGCTACTAATTAGGCCATTTTAATTAGATTTGATTCGCTGCTGGCGTTTTCGATTTAAATTAGAGATGGACTGAAACTCCCAATAAATTGTAAAAGATCTAAATGCTTGTACAAAACGAAACAAAAAGGCGCGAGAAACAAAGAGTTTTCAACAAAGAGTGGTGCAGCCACCCCACAATAACATAAATAATTGAAAGCTCCCATTACAGGTGGACTCAACCAAATTTGATTGTGAAAGGCATTTGTTTTAAAGTGGCGTAAAGCACAATAGCAAATATTGTCTCAGTATAATAGAGGTAGTGCCTGAGTAAAAAATAATCCTGGTGTGTTGCATTCACATGACTTTCTCTACTCTTGTACTAACCATTTTTACAAACTCTTATTCCTATATCTTTTCGTGTTAGTTGACAAATATTTGTAAAAATTATCTTATTGTTTATTTCCTTATAGGTACAAGGGAAATATTAGAATACTATAGGCTTTTTTGCGATAGTCAAATATTTTAAAACTTAGAGATTCCGTTCTCTTTGCACACAACATATAAAAAACATGAAGAACAATGTTCCATTTCACGAAAGTTTTAAGTTTTCCGAAACTCACACACATAATAAGGAATATCTCCGAAATGGTTCACCCTACAAGAAAATTTATTGACACATAAATTGTGTATTTTAGCAAGATCTACATTTTTTGTATAGTATAATTTGGTCTATCTCTAACGGTTTACCAGTTATGCAAAAGTCGTCCAGAGTAAATACGACTACAGGGACTATAGCCAGAAAATTCAAGATATACATTTCATTTGTTATAAAAATATCTCAAACGTATGACATTTTAATAAAAATCGTTAGAGCTATTTTAAAGAAAATGAAAATTTTCGAAAAATTTTCTATGTGAAGGGTAGTTTAGGGTGGGACTATTTTCTTCAAAATCTTTGTATCGCATCCTTAAAATACGTTAAACCTAAATACCAACTTTGGTTTTTAACCTACTTTTCTTTCTTGAGTTATGGTATCCACAGACACACACACACACACACACACACACACACACACACACACACACACACACACACACACACACACACACACACAAACATACACTTTCTAAAAATGCTTTTTCGGATTCAGGGGTTCTCTGGTGAAATCTCGATATCGAATTTTTGGGTGGAATACAATACTTCCCCTACATACCAGTAGAGAAACTAAAAATATCTTATCTGTTGTACTCAAATTACTTTCTCTACTCACTCTTACGCAAACTATTGTTTTGAACGTTATTCTTCGATTTAGTGCCTTTTAATCGCGATTGACATTTTTAGAAATTGTTTTATTCAAATTTGTAGTTACAATGGGTGTAAGGGTATGCAGTAGGGATAGTCAATTTTTAAGAGCTGGTCTCTAAGTGACGGCTTTGACATTGCATTTTCTTTGCACAAACGAGTTATGACTTCCCATTTGAAAAAGGGATCTACTCTTGTATATAATAAGGTTTTTTCTATATCTTACGCGTTACGTTGCAGTAGTATTTAGAATTAAAGAGCACTTCAGAAGCTATTCCCCAAAACTTCAAAATGTATATTTCTTGTGTATTCGAATGGCATATATAGGGTGTCTCAAAATTAGACCGACAAACTCTGGGAGCTGATATTATTTTAAACACTTTTTTAAGGAAAGTTTTTTGCGGCGGTTCTTTGCTTAAGCGCTGGCGAGCTCATTACCCATTGTGTCCCACTCAGTTTAAGTATTTACGGCAAAATCAACAATCAAAATTTATAATGCATTTATCTTAGTAAGGCACACAATTTTAATACAAGAAAGAGACACAGAACACAAATATCATATTATTTACAGTTAATCACAGCTTTACTATCCAAAATTAGGCCAATAAAATTTTAAAGCAGAGAAATATCTGCGAGAGTAAGGCAGAATAGTGCACGCCGGTGCACTCTTTGTTTTAATCGCAATGGGCGTGCGTTCCAAAATTTTCGTTAGGATTTACGGGAGACAGAATTAACTCGCCTAGCACTTTAAAATAGTGTTGTCTATCAGCTCCCAAAGTTTGTCGGTGCAATGACCAATGGCAAACAAAAGAAAGGGACAGAATGAAACAATACATTTCCACAGCTCAGTACTGACTCCAAAACTTGATAAGACTTTCCTAGTGTCAGCGTTTTATATACTATGTTTGTGGCAGCCTGGCATCTGCATCTCTCTGCTACTGTGTTGAACATTTCCGCGGTGCCTTGCCTAATTAACATGTTCCGCAAGTCCCATTAGAAACAAAAGTTGTAACCTAAGTTATTGTGCAAAAGCACCCGGTATTAAGCATTTATAACAAGGCGATGGTAATAATCCATACTTGCGCAAGTTCTGGCTATTTGGTACAGAACAACATCTTCAACGGAACTTTGAGTCAGTGCTCAGCGAGCTGAAACCAACTTGTCAGGAAATTACGTGTGACACAGGCAGACTTCAACATGGGAATGAAATAATGATGCTTTTGGAGTCGAGAAACGCTGGATTTAATTTCAGATGCAGTAGAATCATTATCAGGTTTAACCTCAGGCAAGCTGTGACGCTGCAAAATAAGGACATGTGCAGCGAACGTGTTATCAGCAGCAGTTTTGTCGGGGAGTTATTTTGCAAATTAATATGGGAGGGGGTTTTGCTGTTATTGCCACTGCGGTAGCATAAGTCAGGCATGTGTTTGGTCAATAAAATAGGAAACAAAAGATACACTCCCATGGGGAATACTATCATCGTCAACAATCACGCAGATATCTTTTCCAATGCATCCAACCATTATTTCACCAAATTGATATTCGTGAACGTGATTTAGATATAGGTATATCTATATTTCACTGCGCAGCGATGTATTCTGTGTATCTATTTGGTCTGTACCGCTGTTGCAAAACCATAAGCTGATAATGAAATTTAAGTATTTAAACGTGATGGGTTGACTCACATGAGTTTCTCTGCTCTTGCAGAAGCTACTCTTACAGACACCATTTTCCATTAACATCAATCGAGATAAACATTTGCAGAAATTATGTTGTTGCTTGTTGAAAATCACCTATGCCCCAAAAATGTTGATCCAAAATGCATTGAACAGAAATAGAATAATTTTTAAGAACAACAAAGAAGTTCTAACAATTAATCTCAAAAATAGCGACACACAATAATAACAATGTAACAATTGAGGCAATATTTCTGTGCAAGTCCTCTAAAATAGTTTAATACAAAATTATAGAAGCGGCGGAAATAACTCCTAAACTTACGAATGGTAATTATAGTGAAGATTCAATTATCTTCCTTCCATGCCTTCGGCGGGCGTCACACCGAAAACACAAAGTCCGCATAAAATTTAATAATTTATTTGTATAAACTGTTATTTTAGACAAACATTTTTTATGGTGAGAGATCGCAACAGCGCATAGAACGAGTGTATAATGAGTGAAGCGGTATAAAATAGAAAAAACAATATAAACTATAATAATAATAATAATAATAATAATAATAATAATAATAATAATAATAATAATAATAGTAATAGTAATAATAATAGTAATAATAATAGTAATAATAATAGTAATAATAATAGTAATAATAATAGTAATAATAATAGTAATAATAGTAATAATAATAATAATAATAATAATAATAATAATAATAATAATAATAATAATAATAATAATAATAATAATAATAATAATAATAATAATAATAATAATAATAATAATATGGTTTTATGAAATTAAAAACTCTTGAATACAGATTCTAAAACACAAAAAAAAATATCCCGTTTGCAGTTTTAAGACCCAAATAAGTATGATCTAAACATCTATACAGAGCCATGTATAGTGGCGTTTACGATTTTCCTTATGTTATAGTTGGAAGTTTGAATTCTTTCCAGAAATTCACAGGAGACCAATAATTTCTGTCATTTGTTTGATAAAATTTTGACGACACTTCCAAAAGTCAGATTTGGCACCAAGGGATTTTTACATTCCTCTTCAGAGAACATTTTAACCACAATGGTATTAAAAAGGAAATGCACACTTGTCTTTTAAAACAGGCGGCATCATTCTTTGATAAATACTTACAAAACCTGGTTTCCCGTTACGACAGATTGCTAAATAAGGAAGGTAAGTAAGTGTAATAGTGAAAGGTGTAAGGTTATGAATGACGATAATGCATTTAGAAAATAGGGTTATGTTATTTAAAGAAAATATCCTTAAGTGCGCCTCGTGCATTTTCATCTGCAAAGTTATTCTTTTTGTTTATCATGGTAGTTTCACTTAATGAATACAACTTTTCTGTTAAGTGCCCCAAACTAAATAATATTCTTAAATCCTATGCAATGGACAATTTGGCATTCTTCAGTTTTCCCGAGTATACACCCCTTTGAACAAAATCGAAATACGAAAAATCAACCTATCTATAAACAAACAGCAATGAAATATATGCTATAGGCAAGCATTTAAACTTCGCACAGTAATACGATATGGCCCTCCACTTTGTTCAGTAGGCAACCCAAATGAATCTTGGTTGACTTGTTCTTCTCTGTTCTGAAAGTGCAGTATATACACCTCTAAAGAAGACGTGGGAATAAGAGAAAGTATTTTATCTGTTAAATATAAGCATTTGTATCATTATATGACACACCACCAATACAACAATATGTAGGGCAATCAAAACAAATGCTTCCAACCTTATTTTATCTCCACTAAGTTTACAGGTCCCGCTGAACAATTCCACCCACATCCGAAAGTTGCTCTGTTGTTTTCGGCTGGATGAAAAACAAGATATAAAACTTGGAGACATTGTTTATGGCTGTGGAATGTCAACTCCAATGCTACGCCTACTTGATATGGATCTGCAACTACTCGTTATGAATTATTTGCGATGCTCTTTTTGGTCTCTCTCAGTTGTGACGTCAGGAGCTTCTTTCCACTGTTTCGTAATGGGAGCAGACAGGAGACACGGTAGTTCCATTCCGTTTGGCATCAGCTCTAAATAAATCGACAGAGGAAAGTCCAACACAATTTGTTGCTGGAATACAAACATTTTCAATCGACTCTAGTACTTCCACCAATCGTATGTTCCCTCCCAGAGGACACTGGCTCTCCCTGTCTCTGAGAAGAGAAACTGCTCGGCGAAACAGTTTAGTCTGCGCATTCGTTCATCAGCTTAAAAGTATTTGTCACAAATATGAAGCTTTGCATTCTCATGACGTCACTGCCTATAGCCCTGTTCACTCTGGAAGACTTACTCCACACAAAATGTAGATCTTGCTAAAACACACAATTTATATTGGAGTAAATGTGTTCGCAGAGTGAACCATTTCAGAGATATTCTTTGTTATTTATATTAGTTTCGCAAAACTTAATACTTTCGTTGAAATGGAACATCGTTGTTCATTTTTTATATGTTAATCGTGCAAAGAGAACGGGATCTCAAAGCTTTAAAACATTTGACTATCGCTCAAAGCCTACTGTGTTATATTCCCGTTGCACCTACAAGAAAAATAAGAAACAAGATAATTTGTACAAATGTTTATGTCAACTACAGTGAACAAGATACAGGAATAAGAGTTTGTAAGAATAGTTAGCACAAGAGTATAAAGGATGGGGAGGACCCACTTAAAATAATCTAAAAGACTGTACGCGTAGACGGGTTTACGTTACACCACAACTGGATTTTTATTTTGGAAATAGAAAAGGAAATAAAAGAAACTACAATAATAATGAAATAAATTGATTGATTTATGATGTAAATAGGATATTGTTAAAAATAACAAAAAACGCTGTGACAACAAACTTAAACTTCGACTAAACATATTTGTTGCCAAATGGCAACACTGTGCAATAGAGGGCTAAAAAGCGTGGAGCTATGAGATTATTTTTATTTCATGTTCTTTGTAAGACTATGAGGAAATAATAAACCAACGACTTCCATTGAAGAAAAGCCTAACTGCTTACAGCTTCAAACTAATAACAAGGAATAGTTCGGAAATTTGTAACTCTATAAAAAGGATGAGGATTTTATAATTAAAAACAAACAAAAATAGTTTTAGATACAATGATATCGAAATGAAATTCAAACAAGGCCGTGTTATCAATAAATCTCTAAAAATAATGGAGATTTTTTTTTATTTTTAAATTCAGGGAGTCATAAAGTGTGTCTTTATGGAGACAGATTATGGTAGTAGAGAAAGTAGAAGAGATAAATAATATTTTTGTTTAAGAAGTGTTAGAATTTCGTTCTTATTGCCTAATATATCTACTTGTTCTCGATGAAAGCCTGAGGCAGCGACCTCTAATTGTGTGAACAAGCTACTTGGCAGGAAAGGTTGACAAGGAAATGGGCATGGTAAGAAGCAAGACGAATGTATATGCAGAATAGTGCCAGATCATTGCCCTCTGGGTATTTTAGGCGGCCAGTAGTGCATGCCCAAAATTCATCACGCTAACTGCTGATATAATGCCAAACATTTTTTTCTCCCTTTTCTTTCTTCTTTTCTTTCCTTCTTTCTCTACTACGTATAGCAAGTAGGGGAGGTATTGTATCCGAACCAAAAATTTCGATGTCGAGATTTCACCGAAAATATGTTTTCAGAGCCCCTGAACCCAAAAGGAAAGAGTTTTAGAAAAAAGTTGCGTGTCTGTGTGTGTCTCTCTCTATGTGTCTGTAGATAAACAGCGTAACTCAAAAACGAAAAGTTGGTTAAAAACCAGAGTTCGTGTTTAATATCTTTCAAGGATATGACACGAAGATTTTGAAGAAAATTCCTCTATCTTAAACTATCCTTACCATGGAAAATCTTTAAAGAGGTCGATTTTCTCAAAGATGGCTAACGATTTCGATTAAAATGACATATATATATATATATACTGGCTATAGTCCCTCTAGCTGTATTTACTCTGGACAACTTTTGCATAACTGTTAAACCGTTAGAGATAGACCAAACCATACTATACAAAAAATGTAGATCTTGCTAAAATACACAATTTATGTCTCAATAAATTTTCTTGTAAGGTGAACCGTTTCGGAGATATTCCTTGTCATGTGTGTGAGTTTCGGAGAACTCGGAGGTTTCGTGAAATGGATCATCGTTGTTCATTTTTTTATATATTAACCGTGCAAAGAGAACGGAGTCTCAAAGCTTTAAAGCATTTGACTATCGCACAAAGTCTACTGTATTCTAATATTCCCCTTGCATCTACAACGAAATAAGCAATACGATAATTTGTACAAATGTTTATCTCAACTAACAAGGAGATATAGGAATAAGACTGTTAAAATGGTTAGTACAAGAGTAGAGAAAGTCATGTGAGTGCAGCACATCAGATTTTTTTTAGGTGGAATACAAGAGTAGTACAGAAAGTAAAAATAGTGAACTGGTAAATGAGACATCGTGAAACTGGCACGAGAAAATCAGTGACTAATCAAGTGGGTCCATGACGTGAGTAAATTATTCAAAGTCATTAAGAAGGAAATGAGAAGAAAAGACAAACCACGTGACAGCAGAGATTCCTATTACTGCGTGGCATTAGAACAGCGGTAGAACATAAACAGACTGCGGCAACACCAAAATGATGTTCGTGACAAACATACTGACGACTGACTGCCAATCCAATTTCAGCGTGCAATTGCTTCATCTGCTTATTTCAGAAGTTAAACTGCAAACAGAAAACGCTTTATTTTCATACATCTATATATCTGTGTTGTGCAAACTTTTCTGTTTGGATCATCGGAACGTGAGTGGCATGAAGTTGAACGGATCATTTGGGGGGAGGCGGGGGAGGCTCCATAATCCTCGAGGTCCGCTGACTGCAATGCTTCTCTGCGTCCAGAAATATTATGAACTTGAAGCTGACACTCATTTAAAACGTATATGCTACAACAATTTAATTGGTTGAATGACTGAAGCATGCTTTTTTATTTTTTTGAAAATTTGTGCTCTTTTATGTACGCAAATCACAATTTTATTACTGTCGTAAATACGTAAAACAGACTTTACACAAAGTATGAATTGAATTGATTAAACTTAAGCTAAATCTTCACGTCAAAATGGCCATTTTTTCAAAATATTTAACTTATTTAGTGCCCTAAATTTCTAGTATTCAAAATGAATCGTTTGCATTCTAATTTTCACTACAATTTTGTTTAATTTAACATTTTTACAATCAGATTACGAAACCTGACTCTACAAACTGTAGAAATTTCTTTTCAATTCTTCTGTAAAACATAATTTTAAATATTTTTACATTTTTCAATCGCAAGGAAGTGCTCTTAAAATTATGCTATACACCTCAATAGAGAGGAAATATGTACACCAAAAACTAGGGTTTTAACATAAATCAGAAAAACTTTGCAGTCATTAAAACAAAACTGCGGTTGGTATTCTTCTACCAACCGCAGTTTTGTTTTAATGGCTGCAAGGTTTGGAATATGAAACATTTATATTTTTGCAGAGGTTATGGTTATCGAAAAATACTTGGCAAAAAGATTTTAAGACTTCTGTCTAAAGGTATAACTTCTTGTTTCCAATGTGAAAGTATACCTTAAAGAAGAAATATTTGTCTTTGGTGTCCTTAATAATAAAAGGATTGATGATGTAAAATTGTGAAATGAATAATATAGTAGTTTATATAACAAATATAATTAAATATTAGGTTCACAGCTTTTAGTCATAAAAATGTCATGACAAATGAATGAGAGCTGAGATAACAAATACAACAAAGGAACATAGCACTCTAAATACAGGTATAAATATGCAAAAGACGATCACATGTATATTTATTCCATGGATTATAACCTAATAATTATAAATGTTCTTCGTGGTTTGAGAACATGTAGTTTTAAATAGTGAAAAGAATATAATTATGAATTTATTTCCAGCTATAGTAATAACTGGACCTCTAACCACAATTTTGTTTCTAATTAAAGCATAATTTTTACCTTATTATATACAGATTAACAAGCGTTAGTTAAAAAGCGAATTATCTTTTCACGTTGTAATTATTTATCCACTGACAGAGACTTTGAAATAAGAGAGAAGGAAATGAGATGTATTTTTAAATTGCCACTTAATGGTTAGAACTCGTGAAAGTATCAAAAGAGTTGTAACTGGAAAACGCAACAGGCATATTTTGTGAGTGCAAAGTCCTTAAAATGAGTAAGTAACCGTAAATTCACTGAGGTTAAAAATCCTGTTCCTTTCACTTACATTAGAATCGCGACGTGCATCGTTGGAAACACTGTTTCAAGTACTCTTGTTCAGATTTAGAGTCAACTAATTATGTAACTTTGGTTAAGGGCCAAAAGGCAAAAGATAAACATCCGCCGCTTAAAGATGTTGAAAATATTCCAATATACGTCAGATGAACGACAATAGTATATCACTATAAAAAATGTGCCTCCATATATTCTGTAGGTGTGTTATACGTGAATCCTATGAATGTCAGTTTGAAACGAACGAAGCGAGTATATAAATCGATATCTTATGCAATACTATATTTGCGTCCTTGTGCCAATATTAATTTTAGAACTGGAAATTTCAATATATGTATTTATAAATCATTAGATCATTATTTCTGAACAACTACATCGAATATATATTTTCTTATAATCTATCACATCAAGTTACATCTAAAATAAATACTTCTACTATAGAAATAAGTTTGTAGTATAATTTTGATCGATTTTGTCATCAGGACAAAAATATGTTTCAGATATCACATTTGCCCTTTATTCTTTTCCCTTTATCTAGATTTATAATTATAATAATTGTTATTTGCTCACGTAATGTGCAAATAACAGATTCTAACAAAACTTATTAAAAAATCTGATGTGTTGCACTCACATGACTTTCTCTACTCTGGTACTAATCATTCTTACAAACTCTTATTCCTGTATCTTCTTCGTGTTAGTTGAGATAAACATTTGTACAAATTATCTTATTGATTATTTCCTTGTAGGTACAAGGGGAATATTAGAATACAGTAGACTTTGTGCGATAGTCAAATGTTTTAAAGCTTTGAGATTCTGTTCTCTTTGCACACTTAACATAAAAAATGAACAACGATGATCCATTTCACGAAAGTTTTTCCGAAACTCACACACATAACAAAGAATATCTCCGAAATGGTTCACCCTACAACAAAATTTATTGAGACGTAAATTGTGTATTTTAGCAAGATCTACATTTTTTCTATAGTATGGTTTGGTCTATCTCTAGCGGTTTAACAGTTACGCAAAAGTTGTCCAGATTAAATACGACTACAGGGACTATAGCCAGAAAATTCAAGATATACATTTCATTTGTCATAAAAATATCTCAAACATATGACATTTTAATCAAAATCGTTAGCCATTTTTGAGAAAATCGATTTTTTTAAGGATTTTCCATGTAAAGCGTAGTTTAGGGTGGGGCTATTTTCTTCAAAATCTTCGTGTCGTATCCTTGAAAGACATTAAACTTAAATACCAACTTTGGCTTTTAACTGACCTAAATCTGAAGAAAATGTAACCTGCAAGGCATGCCTACCAGAAGGAAACCAGCGGAGGAAGTCCAAATATAATCGATGTGACAATGACCACTCATTTGGAAATGCGTATTCTGTATAGTGTGATGTGACTCACTGCTTTTCAGGTGCTCAGAAAGATAAACACTTATCCCTCTTGCTTTCAGATCTGTCCTTTTGTGAAAGACGTGAACAGCAAACACTCCAGTTTGTCTGGCCTGTCTATCGGTTTATTTCTTTCCAGACGATTTGCTACCTTTCGATATATTTATTTTCATTGTGTCTTTATTTCCAACATTCTTGACTTTGAAAGTACTTCTTTCAAGTTAACCGTTTATATGTTTACTTATTGTAAATGGTATATGAAGAAAATATCCCCACCCTAAACTACCCTTTACATGGAAAAAGTTTCAAAAAATTTTATTTTCTTGAAAACGACTCCAACGATTTTGATTAAAATGTCATATATTTGAGATATTCTGATGACAAATGAAATGTATATCTTGAATTTTCTGGCTATAGCCCCTGTAGTCGTATTTACTCTGGACGACTTTTACATAACTGGTAAACCGTTAGAGATAGACCAAATCATACTATACAAAAAATGTAGATCTTGCTAAAATACACAATTAATGTCCCCATAAATTTTCTTGTAGTATGAACCATTTCGGAGATATTCCTTGTTATATGTGCGAGTTTTGGAAATGGAACATCGTTGTTCATTTTTTATATGTTACGTGTGCAAAGAGAACGGAATCTCAAAGCTTTAAAACATTTTACTATCGCACAAAGCCTACTGTATTCTAGTATTCCCCTTGCACCTACAAGGAAATAAGCAATAAGATAATTTGTACAGTTTCATCTTAACTAACACGAAGAAGATATAGGAATAAGAGTTTGTAAGAATGGTTAGTACAAGAGTAGAGAAAGTCATGTGAGTGCAACACATTAGATCTTATAATTCTACCTTTCAAACATTGCCCACACACGTCTTGTATGTTTAAAAACACCAAAAGTAAGTTTGTTGGCATACATAAATAAATAAAACATTGTTAAGGAAGAAACTGGATAAGTAAATAATGGTAACGGAACAGCTAAGAGATAATTATACGCTAAATTAGTTAACAGATTGCGCCGAGAAAGCTACTATTGTTTCATAAAGGCGAATAATGTGTGTCCGAAGTGACAAAGTTGGGGAAAATTAAAAAAAAAGTCTTGCGGGAAACTTTGAACATTAACAGTGTGGTTAAGTTTGAGAAGTCAGTATTTTTTCTGTATACTTCAAACACCTTCATCCCGCCTCCCACACTCCGGACCCCGCACCAAAATTACAACTAGTCAAATAGATCGACCCTGACACCACATGGACAAAGAATTGACATCTGATATCATAGCAAAGAAGACATCACACATCGCAGTCGAAGAGGTAAGGATGCTGGTTCAAAAAAACTAAAAATTGGGTGTGTGTTTGTTCAGCTTTCGGAATCCATGTATCTATAGGTTTCTAACTTTATCATGCATCAAAGAAAAAACAAAGCTTCGCCGAACAGAGAAGGCGCACAAGTGTAAAATATGCTGCTTGGAATTTAGGTTGTATTATGCTTCGTATCATCTCATTTTCAAACTCAATTAAGTGAACATGTTATAAACTGTAACCTCCAGGTGTATTTGACTTGAGAGAGACGGAAACCTCATCCTTGACCTGGGGTTCCTCTTGTGTGGATCAGTCGAGAGTAGATTAACTTGGCAATCAGGCAAGTAAAACTTCCCTGTCATCCTGTACTTCACTAATTATTGATCTACAAGTTTTCATGCAAGTTCCTTCTCAACTAATTTACTACCTCCTTCCTCTAATCGTTAAATTCTAAAACACCTGAGATTGATATTTTGACGTGAAAGTTCTGCTAGAAAGGGTTATAGGAACATCAAACCAGACGGCTGAAAAGAAGCAATAAGGAGCTGCAGATAATTAAAATTGTGTTTCTTGGACAACTAATCAACATATCACAAATTTTAATTGATAACTACATACAGTTATTCAGTACAGAAACAGAATACCAAGAAGAAAGCACCGCTAGCGCATAGATGGGGAGAACTGACTCAAAGTGTCACTTCCCCTATATCGTAGTTTTGACACCGTCCACTGCCTCACAGCGCCACGTTTCCCACTGTTTGTGTACCTTAGAAAACTACCCAGTCCTTCAAATTGTGTCAGTAAGTGGAAAGACTAAATACCCCATGACAGCCCTCTCGGGCCAAAGCTTACCGCGCAGCCGCTGCATCCCTCACTTCTGCCCAGTACAGGCGTCATGAGTGCACTGCAGTAGTGTAGGATGGGACGTGGTCAGCTCCTTGAACTTACCACGCGAGTACTGGGAATATCACTTTCCAGGTGATAAATGAGTCAAAAGGTCTGAGAATATAAACTGTAACATAATTTGATATGATTTATATTAATTTTCATGGGAAGTTTAATTTTATGACAGTTACAATTTTGCTATGTAATATGCATAGTAATATTCCGGTTCCACGAGCGAGTTTGTAAACGCAGTTGTAACCTACAGTCCTTGCTAGAGGTTAGAGACGTCCTATAAAGAATTCCCTAGGAAGTGCATTATTGAAGGAAGGGGCCGCTTCAAGTCTATTGCATTAGATCGCTACTTCACGACGACAATGAAGTGGTAGGGAATATAAAGACTGACAGCGACTATTATATTAATCTGTGTTGCACTCCCATGACTTTCTCTACTCTTGTACTAACAATTGTTTCAATTCGTCCATCTTCTTCGTGTTAGTTGAGATAAACATTTGTTCAAATTATCTTATTGCTTATTTCCTTGTAGGTGCAAGGGGAGTATTAGAATACATTAGACTTTGTGCGATAGTCTGTTGTCTTTGCACACCTAACATATAAAAGAATGAACAACGATGATCCATTTCACAAAAATTCTAAGTTTCCGAAACTCACACACATGTTAACAATATCTCCGAAATGGTTCACCCTACAAGAAGTTTTATTTAGACATAAATTGTATATTTTAGCAAGATCTACATTTTTTGTATAGTATGATTTGGTCTATCTCTAACGGTTTACCAGTTATGCAAAAGTCGTCCAGAGTAAATACGACTACAGGGGCTATAGCCAGAAAATTCAAGATATACATTTCATTTGTCATAAAAATATCTAAAATATATGGCATTTTAATCAAAATCGTTACAGCAATTTTCAAGAAAATCACGACATCGATTTTTTGGGTGGAATAGAATACTTCCTCTACTTTGTTATACGCAGTAGAGGAAGTAAAAATAGATTAAAATTAAATATTGTTTACAATAAGGTGCAATGAGTGATAGGCTCTCGAGGAGGTCTGGGCTTGTGAAACGCGTACTAACCAAGTGGTATGTCATATGCTTGTCTCCCATCCATCACAACAGTACAAGCATCCTACCACCCTTCATTCAATTAAACAGCAGGCCCAAGGGGAGGGGCGGTTACCCTGAAACATCACCTCAAGCTGATTGACTCAACCCATCTCACGAGGGTACAATAGTGGCATTGCGGCCATTGTATAGCAACAGCAGGTCAAAAACTGCTAAGTGGCGCCTTTATGTGACGAGAATTACAACTAAAATATGCACCTCTTGTAGTACATAATCCTCTGCAGAAGGTTAACCAATTTGTTCATTATTTTAAGGGGCAAATGTTTAAAATAGTCGTAAGCTGGCAAAAGTATATATTACAGTTAAATTATCAAATAACCAGCTTAATAATAGTTAGCTTAATGTGAAGCTTAAATCTGTTACTTAAATTTATATTTTATAGAACTAAGTAAAACTTAAAATTGTAAATATTTTAAAAGTATGTGGCTCATAGAATGCTAGAGATAGTGAAATAATAAATAATTTTAGTAATTAATATTTTTATTATCGTCTTCCACACGGCTGATAAATGTGTCAAAAGTTAAAAAGCTTAAAATATTAATGTTTTGCAGCTTATTAGTGCATGTTTTACTTTCTCTACTGGTAAGTAGGCGAACTATTGTATATCACTTAAAACTTCGATGTCGTGATTTCACCAGAAATATATGTTCTGAGGCCCCCTGAATCCCCTCCCCGCTAAAAAAATTTTTTTTAGAAAAAGGTCCATGTCTGTGTCTGTCAGTCTGTCAGTCTGTGGACATAATAGCTCAAAAACGAAAAGTCGGTTAAAAACCAAAGTTGGTATTTAAGTTTAATGTCTTTCAAGTATACGACACGAAGATTTTGTAGAAAATAGTCTCACCCTAAACTACCCTTTACATGGAAAATATTTAGAAAAATTTTATTTTCCTGAAAATGGTTCTAACGATTTTGATTAAAATGCCACATATTTAAGATATTTTTATGACAAATTCAAATGTATATCTTGAATTTTCTGGCTATAACCCCTGTAGTCGTATTTACTCTGGACGACTTTTGCATAACTGGTAAACCGTCAGAGATAGACCAAATCCTACTATACACGAAATGCAGATCTTGCTGAAATACACAATTTATGTCTCAATAAATTTTCTTGTAGGGTGAAACATTTCGGAGATATTCCTTGTTATGTGTGTGAGTTTCGGAAAACTTAACTTTGTAACAAACACAGCAAACAGTTGACGACAAATCAACAAACCAGCAGTCTTTGACAGACGTATTATTTGATAGACAGTCTCCCAGCTTCCACACACAAGAGGGAATAGCACCGACTACAGGCGAAATTAAAGACTCAATTAACTTCCAGGGAAGTCGTACAAGCCTCAAAAGGATCGTTAAGGATCTGGGATTTAAGTGGAAAAAGACTAAAACAAATCGAAACGTTCGCACTGAAAAGCAAGATAAAGTCCCAGCATGAAACTTAATTCACCCTTCTTATACACTCGGAGCAAAAAGACGGACGACATTATTGTCCTCGGAGAACCAGAATGGCTTCCTTGCACTGGACTATCAAGTAGAAATACAACACTAACAAAGGAAGAGCTGATAGCTTTATTCGTGAAGCAGGTATGCAGTTTGTCATTGTTAGCAATTCTGAGACAGACAAATGAAATCTGTCGTGAAAATTAAACGAACTTAAAAACGATAAAACTCAACTGTTGTAATATGAAAAAATCTGATGTGTTGCACTCACGTGACTTTCTCTACTCTTGTACTAACCATTCTTACAAACTCATTCCTATTTCTTCGTGTTAGTTAAGATAAACATTTCTACAAATTATCTTATTGCTTATTTCCTTGTAGATGCAAGGGGAATGTTAGAATACAGTAGGCTTTGTGCGATAGTCAAATCTTTTAAAGCTTTGAGATTCCGTTCTCTTTGGACACGTAACATATAAAAAAATGAACAACGATGTTCCATTTCACGAAAGTTGTAAGTTTTCCGAAACTCACACACATAACAAGGAATATCTCCGAAATGGTTCACCCTACAAGAAAATTTATTGAGACATACATTGTGTATTTTAGCAAGATCTACATTTTTGTATAGTATGATTTGGTCTATCTCTAACGGTTTACCAGTTATGCAAAAGTCGTCCAGAGTAAATACGACTACAGGGGCTATAGCCAGAAAATTCAAGATATACATTTCATTTGTCATACAAATATCTCAAACATATGACATTTTAATCAAAATCGTTAGAGCCATTTTCAAGAAAATCAAAATTTTCGAAAAATTTTCCATGTAAAGGGTAGTTTAGGGTGGGGCTATTTTCTTCAAAATCTTCGTGTCACATCCCTGAACGACATTAAACTTAAATACCAACTTTGGTTTTCAACCGACTTTTCGTTTTTGAGCTATGCTGTCCACAGACTGACAGACCGACAGACTGACAAGACACACAGACACACACACGGACCTTTTTCTAAAAATGCTTTTTTTGGATTCAGGGGGCCTCAAAACATGTATTTCCGGTGAAATCTCGACTTCGAATTTTTGGGTGGAATGCAACACTTCCCCTACTTACCAGTAGAGAAAGTAAAAAGTGTTGAAGATTATTAACCTTGGTAAACCGAATTTAATTTTAAGAAAAACCCTACCGAAATTTTCTTTGAAAAACAAGTGTAAATGCGTAACTTCTAATAAGATATCAAAAGGAGTTTTCAAAGTAAGGGAGTAAGAAACAGCGTAAATATTAGAATTTGATGTGCAAACTTTAACTTTGTTATTCTGAATAATTTTCTGCCGTATCCAGCGTAAGTATTGTGGTTAATAAATTGTGGTAAAAAACTAAAGTCTAATGTGTTGCTCTCACAGGAGTTTCTGTACACTTGGATAAACTGTTCTTACTAACATTTATTCCTCTTTCTACTTTATGTTAAGCAACATAAAATATTTTAAGAATTGGTCATTGTGTGATGTCTTTGAAATTACGTTCTCTTTGCATGAGAACGCTATTAACAACTGGGAATTTCAAACAAATAACAGAAGATATATTAGAAATTATATACTTCTCAAAAATTTATTTGACGCAAATTTTGTGCACCTATATTTTTTTACCCTTTGCGGTTTACGAGTCTATAGGAATGAAGGGAACTTCTGCGGACATTTGCATAACATTTACTCTTATGGTTCTATTAATCAAAATCGTTGGTGCCATTTTTGATAAAATAAAAATATTCGAAAATGTAGCTTGGGTGTTTGGCATTTTCTACAAGATCTTCTTGCCGTGTCCTTGACATAGCTGAACTGACATTCCAAATTTGTTACTTAACCGACCTTTCATGTTTTGATGTTCATAGACACACAGACACACATCCACACCCACACACACACTGAGAGAGAGAGAGAGATTTATCAAAAAATCCCCTTCTCTCTGTCTCTCTCTTTAATAGGGTTTCGGAAAAAGTTGTATTTTCAGTGAAAAGTCGGTATCAAGCTTTTGGATCGAATTTAATACCCCAGCGCTGCCCGCGGGCGCTATGACACCCAGGATGTATTTTCCTTGTGCCCTTCATAAACAAATATTTACTCTGACGATTTTTAATATTCGTTAAAGCTTCAAGACAAAACCATTTCATTATTTCATTCCGACTACCACACAAAGCCTACTGTATTCTAATATTCCCCTTGCACCTACAAAGAAATACGTAATAAGATAATTTGTACAAATGTTTATCTCAACTAATACGAAGAAGAAATAGGAATAAGAGTTTGTAAGAATGGTTAGTACAAGAGTAGAGAAAGTCATGTGAGTGCAACACATCAGATCAAGTATTAAATCATATTTTCTGTATTTTCGTCATATTTTGACAATTTTTACTTTCTCTACTGGTAAGTAGGGGAAGTATTGTATTCCACCCTAAAATTCGATGTCGACATTTCACCGGAAATATATGTTTTGAGGCCCCCTGAATCCAGAAAAAGCATTTTTAGAAAAAGGTCCGTGTTTGTGTTTGTGTCTGTGTCTCAGTCTGTCAATCTGTCAGTTTGTGGACAGCATAACTCAAAAACCAAAAGTCGGTTAAAAACCAAAGTTGGTATTTAAGTTTAATGTCCTTCAAGGGTACGACACGAAGATTTTAAAGAAAATAGCCCCACCCTAAACTACCCTTTACATGGAAAATTTTTAGAAAATTTTGATTTTCTTGAAAATGGCTCTAACGATTCTGATTAAAATGCCATATGTTTCAGATATTTTGATGACAAATGAAATGTATATCTTGAATTTTCTGGCTCTATCCCCTGTAGTTGTATTTACTCTGGACGACTTTTGCATAACTGGTAAACCGTTAGAGATAGACCAAATCATACTACACGAAAAATGTAGATCTTGTTAAAATACACAATTTATGTCTCAATAAATTTTCTTGTAGGGTGAACCATTTCGGAGATATTCCTTATTATGTGTGTGAGTTTCGGAAAACTTAGGGCTTTCGTAAAAAGGATCATCGTTGTTCATTTTTCTATATGTTAAGTGGGCAAAGGCAACAGAATCCCAAAGCTTTAAAACATTTGACTATCGCACAATATTCCCTACAAGGAAATATGCAATAAGATAAGTTATACAAATGTTTATCTTAACACGAAAAAGATATAGGAATAAGAGTTTGTAAGAATGGTTAGTACAAGAGTAGAGAAAGTCATGTGAGTGCAACATATCAGATTTTTAGAGCATAAGTTCATGCGTATTTCAAGAGTTTTAAGTCATAAAAATCCGTTGGTCCCGTTGGTGACAGAAACTTAGTTGCACGTATCCGGCAGTTACAGTAGTGTATGAAAATTGTTTGAGTACTTCAGCAGAAAATAATTGGGCTTTGAGGGGTTTAAGTTTATTAAAATTCCATCTCCAAACAGAAATAGCTTACCTTATAAACGTGTATTAATGTTGATAACCAGTAGAGCAGATGAACGCGGAAATGCACTTATTTACGTAATTGTCGTAAATAGAATGTGTCGGAAAGAAAGTGCACAACCTAATTTCCTCATTGATCGTGCTAGCGACCAGACACAAAGCATTTTCCGTTTGGAAAGCCAATTCCCATGCTAGCTAGCCTTAATATGGGGCATGGTGAGTACCAATTAATTTGGAATCAGTGCGTAGAGGGAAAGAATCAATTTAATCGGATTACGTTTTGTCTGCTGTTTACATACACAGCTTTGATGAAACTTGAAGATTCGTTGGGGTAACCGATACATAGGAGAACTGCGGCTACAGGCTTAATCCACGTTTTTTCTCTCTGTCCCACAGAATTCCTTTGTTACCTGCGTTTTATTTAATCTGCTGTTTGCTGTGTGGTCCTAGCCTAATGCGAATTTAGTGATTGGAACGTGGAAATGTAATTAAGGCACGCTCCCCATTTACAGAGGAATGAATGGAACCAAATCTGCACCACCCTTGGCTGGTTAAATATCATATGTTTTCAACAGAATGTTTTGTGAAAGAAGCAAGCCATCACAACGAAATCCGATTACAGCTATCTTGAATAAAACAAATCTTTTGTGAACTCACTTTGTGCTTAATTAAAACGCAAATATAACAACACGATGTGATAGTCAAATGTTTGAGATTCTGTTGTCTTTGCACACATATCAAAAAAAGAACAAAGATGATCCAATTCACAAAATTTCTAAGTTTTGCGAAACTCACACATATAACAAGGAATATCTCCGAAATGGTTCACCCTACAAAAAAATTTATTCATGCATAAATTGTGTATTTTAGCAAGATCTACATTTTTCGTATAGTATGATTTGGTCTATCTCTAACGGTTTACCAGTTATGCAAAAGTCGTCCAGAGTAAGTACGACTGCAGGGGCTATAGCCAGAAAATTCAAGATATACATTTCATTTGCCATAAAAATATCTCAAACATATGACAGTTTAATAAAAATCGTTAGAGCCATTTGCAAGAAACTCAAAATTTTCGAAAAATGTTCCATGTAAAGGGTAGTTTAGGGTGGGGCTATTTTACTCAAAATCTTTGTGTTGCATCCTTGAAAGACATTAAACTTAAATACCAACTTTGGTTTTTAACCGAATTTTCGTTTTTTAGTTACACTGTCCACAGACAAACAGACACACACACAAACTTCAACTTTGCCGTATACAGTGACATCACGCTAAAGTCAAAGGTTACGATTCTCGTTCGCCTTACCTCGCCATAAATTAACACATGCCACACTATTTGCCAAACGGTGATGTGGATTAATTAAAAACAGCCCCATATTTAACCTCATCGGTGATAACGTTTATTCGGTGTTTACAGAGTCAACACTACCCTATTAACTCAAACGCATACTGCACAGATTTAACCTATAGGTTGATCATGGTCACTCTGCAAATGGCTTTTAAGGTCTTTTATTACTCACTATTTATTTTTATGTGCACTTCAGCCCAGCTATTGAATGTCAAATTTTCCGTTAGCTTTTACACGTGAATTAATGAGGAAAATGTCAGCACCATATAGGTACAGTTATAACATTTTGAATTAGCTCATTCATATGATTTTTTCCACCCCTTGTCATTCACTTTTTCTAAACAATTTTCTTACAAATGGTTACTGCTTTCTTTATTACAGTAAGTTGTTAATGAAATTACAGATACAGTGGTCTGCAACGTCTGTACTGAAAACGAAATGATTAGTGCTTGATTTGTAGAACTTGTGCCATATTTTTAAAACCCTTCACGCATACTCAGAGACAGGGAAATCTCATAGCTTCTATCGGCGGCAAAGGGATGATTCAAAGGAACTTCTCGACATTATTAGGCTGCAGGAAGCATTGTTGCTTCAAGCACTTAACGTTTGACCGACAACACTATGTAATCCTTCTTCAAAGGCAAGTAAAAAATTTTGCTTCAGTGTAGACAAATAGTTTTGTTCCACCTAGGAATTGGATAGCGAGATTTTACCGAAAATGGCTGTTTTGAGACAATGTGAATCGAAAAAATGGCATTTTTGCAAAAAGTGTGCGCCTATATACCAAACATTATATGCATTAGGATTTAAAATCAATGTAATAAATATTCGTGTGGAGTTTTCTTCCTAAACGACATAAGTGGTATATTTTTCTATATGCTAAGTACGGTTGACGCAGCCTCTTCAAAACCCAGGAAAGGCACAGACGGGCTTTAACTCTATAGAACGTTTTATCACCTGGAATTTAAAACGCCGCTTTTGTGTCAGTTACGGAAGTATTTACGCCACTTACGCGCATCAGTCCAGAGGGAAGACTACCGAAAAACTAGCTCAGCTCTTCAGGCTGTATTGAAGGATCTCAATGTGTGTGTCTGTGTGTGTGTGTGTGTCTGTGTGTGTGTGTGTGTGTGTGTGTGTGTGTGTGTGTGTGTGTGTGTGTGTGTGTGTGTGTGTGTGTGTGTGTGTGTGTGTGTGTGTGTGTGTTAGTGTCAGGCCGTGGACAGCATAACTCAACAGTGTAAAGTCGATTAAAAACGGAGATTTTGAAGAAAATAGCCCCAACCTAAACTACCGTTCACATTGTAAATTTTTGGAAAATTTTGATTTTCTTCAAAATGACTAACGATTTTGATTAAAATGTCATATGTTTAAGATATTTGTATGACAAATGAAATGTATATTTTGAATTTTCTGGCTATAGCCCCTGTAGTCGTATTTACTCTGGACAACGTTTGTATAACTCGTAAAGCGTTAGAAAGAGACCAAATCATACTATACAAAAATGTAGATTCTGCTAAAATACACAATTTATCTCTAAATAAACTTTTGTTTAGGATGAAACATTTCGGAGATGTTCCTGGTTATGTGTGCGAGTTTCGGAAAACTTAAAACTTTTATGAAATGGAACATCGTTGTTCAATTGTTTTCAAAGTCTACCGTATTCTAATATTCCCCTTGCACCTATAAGGAAATAAGCAATAAGATAATTTGTACAAATGTTTATCTTAACTAACACGAAGAAGATATAGGAATAAGAGTTTGTAAGAATGGTTAGTACAAGAGTAGACAAAGTCATTTAAGTCCTATACATTACATTGTTTTTGCTTTGGGGCCATCAAAACACATTTCCTTTGAAATATCAACCACATTATTTTGTGTGCAATATTTTTATATGACACATGAACATCAACACAAGACCATAAAAATATTATTTTACGTAAAAGCATGAAAACCCTCTGGCTTTATAGAATCGTTAACCTTAATTCACAAGTTAATTTAAAAATAATAAAGACATAGAACATCGTTACGACGCATGCAACTTTGACTGTAAATTTAGAACATTGCATGGTTGTGGAATAACTCGCTTTTGCCATTAACAGTCCCATTTCCCGTTGGAATCTCTGATATGTCTGTACGTATTTCTACATAAGCTCTATTTTAAATGAGGCCAGCATTACAAAACCACGTGAACATAAAGGTCATATTTTGCAGTTATGCATCGTTTAAGTGATAATACCTTCTGGTTGGAACCTTTGGAACGCGGTGCAGCTTTATTTAACTGGGTCAACTGCACAACGCACGTGCAGAATTTCATTAATGTTGATTTAGTCGCTTTGGTGTGATGAGGTATTTATGTGAGCACTCCATTGAATTTAAGTTAATGAACAAGCAGAACGAGCATTCAAAAAACACACATACATACAAGAACTAAGTAACTGAAACACAGGGTGGAAGGGAAGTCATTACAGACGTGAAGGAGCACTCCCAGCCGGTACTTCAGTAAGTCGACAACGTTGCGTTGAGGTTGGTCAAGGAATTGAACTAGATTGTGAATGTAAACAGTTCGGGCAGTTTAGCATTCCTTTAATGTTTTGGGAGCTAGCGCTTGTGATTGGCCTACACTCGCATAGTAAACACGGCAGGACACGACGGGGTATGAGTTTGTTTTCAAGACGCACCGTTACGGTGTTTGTTTATATACTGACCTAGGGAAAGTGACTATCCACACAATCTGCAGTGATACCAGATTGTTTTCGACAAAATTAAAATATATTCGCAAGAAATGGGCAGAAACAAAAACACAAGATACAAAAAGTGTTCCAAATACCTTCTACCCTTGGGCCACACGTTCACCACGTGTATAATATGTCTAATACAGTACTGTTAACATTCGTTTGTTCAAAAAAAAAAAAAAAAAAAAAAAAATTATCAAATATTTGGAGCCATCTAACTTCTTAGGAATGGATCTAAATGATTTACTATTTCGCTGTCACGCAAAAATAGTATGAACTATGCTGTAAACCTTTGCGTCGTAAAGATTTTTAACGAGGTTCGAGTGATTGTATTGTCACGAATTACTGCATGTAGACTGTATTAATGACAAGAAGAAAAATCTGACGTGTTACACTCACATGACTTTCTCTACTCTTGTACTAACCATTCTTACAAACTCTTATTCCTATATCTTCTTCGTGTTAGTTGAGATAAACATTTGTACAAATTATCTTATTGCTTATTTCCTTGTAGGTGCAAGGGGAATATTAGAATACTGTAGGCTTTGTGCTTTGAGATTCAGTTCTCTTGGCACTGTTAACATATACAGAATGAATAGTGGTGTTCCATTTGTCATAAAGGTCTCACAAATGACAAGGAATATCTCCGAAATGGTTCACTCTACACAAAATATTATTTAGACATAAATTGTGTATTTTAACAAGATTTACATTTTTTGTACAGTAGGATTTGGCCTATCTCTGACGGTTTACCAGTTATGCAAAAGTCTTCCAGAGTAAATAGAACTATATGCGCTATGGTCAGGAAATTCAAGATATACATTTCATTAGTCATCAAAATATCTCAAACTTAGGCAATTTTAATCAAAATCGTTAGAGCCATTTTCAAGAAAATAAAAATTTTCGAAAAGTTTCCATGTGAAGGGTACTTTAGGGCGGAGGAATTTTTTTCAAAATCTTTGTGTCGCTTCCTTGAAAGACGTTAAACTTAAATACCAACTTTGGTTTTTAACCTAGAAGTGTATAATTCTGAGCTCATTTCGCAGACTATTCAGGTCTGGACCAGATTGTATGGCTTCATTACCGCGATACCAGCTTTAATTTATTGCCGAAATAAATTAGGATGCCAGACCTCGTGGCTTGGTTGGTTAAGCACAGGGTATGGCAAAGCTAGGTCGTGGTTTCAAAACCCGCTAGTTGTGGCCGGCCTTCAAGTGGGTTTGAATAATTTCTCTGTTGGCTATTGTTAACATGTGTTAAACCGCCCCTCATGAGGGAATTCTCTGGGAATTGCAGGCATATTTTCCAAGTTAGGACACTGTGACATTGCCCCAAATTTTACGTCACTATTATCTACCAGCTCAACTGTGTATCTAAATGTGTAGAATAACTGACGCATGTCATGTTTATAAAGATAATATTTAACATTAAGTATTCGTTTTTACTTTCTCTACTGATATTCCACCCAAAAATTCGATGTCGAGACTTCACCGGGAATATAATTTTTGAGACCCCTGAATCCCAAAGAAGCATTTTTAGAAAAAGGTCCTTGTGTGTGTGTGTCTGGCTGTCAGTCTGTGGACAACATAACTCAAAAACGAAAAGTAGGTTAAAAACCAAACTTGGTATTTAAGTTTAATGTCTTTGAAGGATGCGACACGAAGACTTTGACGAAAATAGCCCCACCCTAAACTACCCTTTACATGGAAATTTTTTCGAAAATTCTTATTTTCTTGAAAATGGCTGTAGAAATTTTGATTAAAATGTCGTATGTTTGAGATATTTTGATGACAAATGAAATGTATATCTTGAATTTTCTGGCTATAGCCCCTGTAGTCGCATTTACTCTGGACGACTTTTGCATAACTGGTAAACCGTTAGAGATAGACCAAATCATACTATACAAAAAATGTAGATCTTGCTAAAATACACAATTTATGTCTGAATACATTTTCTTGTAGGGTGAACCATTTCGGAGATATTCCTTGTTATGTGTGTGAGTTTCGGAAAAGTTAAAACTTTCGTGAAATGGAACATCGTTGTTAATTTATTTATACGTTAAGCGTGCAACGAAGACAGAATCTCAAAGCTTTAAAAGATTTGACTATCGCACAAAGCCTACTGTATTCTAATATTCCCTTGCACCTACAAGGAAATAAGCAATAAGATAAGTTGTACAAATGGTTATCTTAACTAACACGAAGATGATATAGGAATATCTGTTCTGCTCTGTTTTGCAACTAGAAGCACGATCGAGCACGTCTTGCAAGAAAAATAACACTTTTTCCTCCTTCACCTTTAGCCCAAGTTGGAGATTTCTGCTATTGAAGTAAGGAGAACATATATCGACAACAAAAGTTACTAAAATGTTTGTTCCTTGAAGTTTAACGCTTCATCGACTCTTTCTTCCAGTACTACCACCACATAAACATGTAAAGAAGCAGAAACCGAAGCTAAAGTTGAAGCTCGTGCTGTTCAGTACGAGAAATTAAAGGTAAAATACTAAGGATTCATATGTTGCACTCACATCGCTTTCTCTACCCACTCCTTTACACATTCTATTACCCTTCTATTTGCTTCATGTTAACGAGATAAACATTTTTAAATATTTCATTTTTACATATTTCCTTATTGGTACCGTAATTAGAACATTAGGTAAAACTGTAGGAGACCGTCGTCACGTGGTTCACTGACAGTTCTAGTATGTCACTGACCTACAACGGAAGAAGATGGCGCTGCAAGGCAGAAATATCTGTTGCCAACTTAACATTGCACAACTCGCTAAAACTACCAACCACGCATCACAAAATGCCAAAACATATACTACTATTTATTAATATTGTTGCTGTTGTTAATACTGCGTAATCTGTAATAACGTTACTGTATTACACAACCTCAATATTATTAATTACTTCATTATTATTGTTGCACTATTGCGTAATATTGCGTAATCTGTAATAAAATTACCGTATTATACAATCTCAAATAAGGACTGTTGTAGCTTTGATAAGTGTAGTCATCTGTGAAAATGCGCAACAAGTTCAAGTTTATTATTTATTTATGCCAACAAACTTACTATTGGTATTTTTAAACACAAACCGTGTGTGGGCAATGTTCGAGAGGTAGTACTAGAACTTAACAATTCAATACCACAGCTGGGATTTGAAGGACAGACCCTCCGCTTACTAGGCAGGTGCTCTGAGAGCATCCCTTCTCGGTTTACCGCCTTCTCTTGTGTCTGTTGTGGCAATTGTCATTTTTATATGCTTCGATGAGCCACAATATCTCTTCCTCAGTCCAATTTTTCATTTTCAAACGTATGTAGAATACAGATTAAAACCACAACCGCACCGCACAAGAACTTAAGTCACATCACTTAATTACAAAACAATAACTCTAAATAACAACAACAAATAACGTTAACAAGTTGGTTGGCAACATTCACATACTTCCGCTGATTTCAATTTTCAAGCGTTGGCAATTCATACGTCACCAGCGAGTTAAAGGAAATGAACCTTATAACAACAATGCTTCAGTCACAAACAACTGCCTATCGACCACGTGAGGACGGGCTCCTACAGGATAACCGAACATTAATGCGTACAATATAAAATAAATATTTCTAGATAGACCTTAGTACACAAAAAGGTACATACAGCTATTATATCCTTATTATATTCAGCATTTTTCTAAACTATTAAAGTACCCAATTCAAAAGGTAAATTCCCTTTAAACCCAATATATAATCCAATAAAATAAAAATGTCTTAAGACAACATAAACGTGCCTGGCTTAAAAAGGTTATCATGACAGGATAAAATATGTAAATCTATTCCATTTACTATCACCCCAATTGTACATTCAACAGAATTAAACTGTTTCCTAAAATATCAATAGGCTGAAGTGGTCCAAACCTTTAAGAGCTGGTGTCATGTGATGGATTGAGAATTCTATTCTCTTTGCATAGCGGAGAGAGAAAGAAAGAAAGAAAGAGAGAGAGAGAGAGAGAGGGAACCTATAACAAAGTCACGCTTGAGAAGTGTATAGAAGTGTTTTAAAATACAAACTACAAGGAAAATCTCGAAGACGCCAAATTCCATCTAACGTTTTGCCAGATACGCTTTTAATAATTCGGCATACCCGAAGGTGGCCGGATATGGACGACGAAGTGCGCTCACAAGGACATAGGGTCCCAGAGGGCCCACCAAACTCAAGAAAAGCTTTCTAAAATTCAAGAGAAACATTTCTTTGACCTAAAACGAATGAAAGGCTGATGGGGAAAGGAAATAATGGTCAAATTTCGTGATGGAAGGGAAATCGCCTCAACATTCGCTTACCGACCCGGGACAACCACGAAAAGTCACATGGAAGTGACTTCGCAGTTATTTAGAGCCATGTCCTAGGTTCGTATTTATCGAAGTTTTGAGTGTTGCACACGCACACACATGAATCCAAGTTTTGATTAATCGATTTATAGGGTCACTTAACTCTGCTCCAGAGCTAGACAGATGTACTATTTAGTTAAACACCGCAACAAGCTCTACATTGGACCAAAAACACGTTTTGAATACACGACACAATACAACATATGTCAACAGTGAAATATATATTTTTTCACAGTCACAATGCTGCACATCAGGTTTTGTGTATGAAAACAAAAGTGCTGGTTGAGACAAAGAAAGCAGCTATTTTTGCAACGTGTTAAAACTCCGACGTTATAAATTGCCGCAAGTTGCCGTTCTTTTCCCAATAACGCCTGTGACAAATGAGCAGCGTCGCGATTTTGAGGGATAAACATAAAAATCTTCAAGTGGGAGTTTAGACTCAGAAAGACCTTAGCAAACACCCTTTTACTTTATCACTTTCCTAGAGTACGCAGACGAAGAATAATTGTAATGCACTATCGGAGTTTCACAGAAAACAAATATTTGATTAAACTCCTTACAAAAGGGGTTTTTACAGCCGGGTTTACATGCATAAGAGGAAGAAAACTGATGTGTTGCACTCATATGAATTTCTCTACTCTTGTACTAAGTATTCTTACCAAATCATATTCTTACAAACCTCAATTGACCCTTCAAGTACTTAACGAGGCTGAGTGCACCCCATTCTCGCTACGGCTTATCCAATATAGAGGAGTTTTATGTTCCACCGAAATATTTTACACTGAGAATCTGTTGTAATACAAGTTTTGAAGGTCACTAAACACAGAAAAGTAATGTTTAGTAAAAAAGTGTGGTTATGTGTGTATGTGAATATAAGTCAAAATCGAAAAGCTTCAAACATGGTATTTACGCTCATTTTACAAGGATTCGACAGAAAAATTTCTAAGAAAATCCCCCACAATCTACCCTTGACATGAAAAAGTGTTCAGTTATTTATTTGCTCAAAAGTAGCTCTCGATTTTGATAAACGTGACTAATGTTTAGAAAAACTTCCATGCTAAAAGAAGTGTATATGAGTGTTAACTTCCACTTATTAACCTATTTTAACTTTAAATATTTATTCGACTTTAATTAAATACAATAAAATTTCTTTAAACAACAAAACGTGCAACTTAAACCTGGGCAAACGTTTCGTTGAATCAATCACGGAAGAAGTGTGCAAGCGCTCCATCCTGTAGGAGACAATTTTGTGATCTCTAGCGCTTCCAGTGGCGAAACTTGGCACTTGTATAGCGTTCAGAATAAGATATTTGTATTACAGGTCCATCGAAAACATAAGGACGTAACACATTTTCGAAAGTAAGGCCCGTAAACAGCACTAAGTGGAGGATTATATTGTCTCTCGATTTAACGCATATTATAAAGCTGAGACAGTAGAGATACACTGGGATGACGTCACACGACCTTTCGAGAAACACTCCACACACGCACCGTCATGACAGAAGTCCCGCGAACGTTCTCGATTCCTTTCGTTTCTGCCGCATCATTGTTTACGGTCGAACGAGGTAGCCTGACAATATATTACAGACTTAAATAACGAATCTGAGGAAAATGCGATGTGCTACACTAAGTTTGGTATTTTCATTTTCAATTTATGCTACTCATAACACACTCACAGATAGGCATACACTCAAAGGGGGTGGGGGGTCTTTTTCGAAAAGTGCTTTATTGGTTTCCTTTTTTTCTACTTTGGATTCAGGTGCTCTCAAAACGTGTATTTATAGCAAAGTCTTGGTATCGGAATTACAAGTGTGAATATAACATTTCCTATGAAACACAATGTATTTATCACAACATATTGAGGTTAAGTTGGGAAAACCTCGTTTCTTCCAAAGCGCAGAAAAATCACAAAACCAATTTAGTGATATTACTTGTGCATTTTCTGACTGCAAAATCGAATATCACTTGACAACCGTAAGTTTACTTATTAAGTGTAATACAACTAAAATTCCAAAAAGAAAAGAATAAAAAAAAATAAATAAAAAGGTAAAGAATTACCAGGGTAATTTTTAATATTTTAATATTAGTAACCTAATTATTTAAGTTTCATCATGAATAGTAGCTTCCAATATGAACTAAATACTAGTAATTAAATAAAAAGTGTTTTCGATTTAAAGCAGGGCTAATATTGTAACCGTAAAAAACGCGAACTCTGATGAGATATTGTCAGGACACGTGATACCACCGCCTCTTCTAATTCATATCGATAAAAGCATTAACTTAGGATGCTGCATTATGATCACCAAACAAAAGTGAATCACGGTCTCGACCTATTATATCGATATCATCGATAACATTATTCCAGAGGTGATTACAAACCACCGAACAATGTACGGTGCAAATTTCATTACACGGCCTTTTATGGGCCACAGTGTTCCCTCGGGCGAAGCCCCGGGAACTATTTTTTCCCCTTCCATTAACAATAGCCCATGTCATCTCTTTTAATGTTCGTCAGTGACGTTTTTGTATTAACACTGTAAATCAGTGCAGCAAAAGCAGAGAGTAGAAGGTCTAAAGAGATCACATGTTAACATTTGAAAAGCCTGCTGTATTATATTCTCATGATTTTCTCGACCAGCTCGACTTAAAAGGGCTGGTTACTTTCTCTATCACATGTGCCAAGGGAAATATTTTATTCCACCCAAAAATTCGATATCTAGATTTGATTGGAAATATACATTTTGAGGCCCGAAAAATCAAATAAAAAAGCATTTTCATTATCAGAAACAGGCCCGCTCTGTGTGTGTGTGTTTTTGTGTGTGTGTGTGTGTGTTTGTGTGGGTGTGTGTGTTTTTGTGTGTTTGTGTGTGTGTGTGTTTTTCTTTTCAAGAAAATTATTCCACCCTATACTACCGTTTACATGGAAACTGTATCGAAACTTTTTATTTTCTTGAAAATGGCTAAAGATTTTTATTAAAATGCCATATGTTTGAGATATTTTTATGACAAATGAAATGCGTATCTTGAATTTTCTGACTATAGCCCCTGTAGTAGTATTTACTCTGGACGACTTTTGCATAACTGGTAAACCGTTAGAGATAGACCAAATCTTACTATACAAAAAATGTAGATCTTAGTAAACTACACAATTTATGTCTCAATAAGTTTTCTTGTAGGGTGAACCATTTCGGAGATATTCCTTGTTATGTGTGCGAGTTTCGGAAAACTTAGAACTTAGGCGAAATGGATCATCGTTATATGTTAATCGTGCAAAGAGAACAGAATCTCAAAGGTCAAAAAGATTTGACTATCGCTCAAAGCCTACTGTATTCGAATGTTCCCCTTGCACTTACAAGGAAATAAGCAATAAGATAATTTGTACAAATGTTTATCTTAACACGAAGAAGATATAGGAATAAGAGTTTGTAAGAATGGTTAGTACAAGAGTAGAGAAAGTCATGTGAGTGCAACACATCAGATTTTTAATCTTTGTGTTGCATCCTTGTAAGAGCACATACAAAATAGAAATAGGAATGGCTAGAGTTTCGAATTTTCAGTTCTCATGCCAAACTCGGAGTTAACCTGCCCAAGAATGTTATGCAACCGTTATGTGTACCTTGCCTGAGCAGCTTATCAGCTAATCTCTTGCGGAGGAACTACTTTTCTTGCGCCAGGTGAAGTAATGCGGATCACGTCAGCTAAAGCACCGTTCAAAATCTTCACCCTGCGCACTTCCAAAAGTACATGAAAAATATCCGCCATAGAAAAATGCTACAAAACTATTGGCCCCGGCTACTCTAATAGTGAGTGAGTGCCCTTAAGGGCAGGTCGAAAGCCCTGATATTCACGCAAAAATTCTGATACTGGAAAGTTTGTCATCCCTAATCTTCTCTTACAAGACTTCGAAGTTCTCGAAATCAGTTATAGTCTATAATTACTATATTGTAGAAATCATCGGTCGAAATGGTGGAGCAACATATTTAATGGATATAGTAGGCTAAATTTTGTATTGTTGTACAGGTCGGCTTCAAATGTTTTCCAACGCCCATGCTCCTTGCTGCGGGGGGAAGCCAGGATAGCTTATCGATTAGTTATGCAAGGTGGTCTCAAAGGTCGACTTGCCAGCTCATGCCTGTCTACAAGGAGAGGGCAGTCCGAAGAGTGCAAGCAAAGCAATAATTGTCCTAGCTCTGTTGATTGGCTAGGTTTAGATGTTAGTAAATTCCTGCTGGATGTATGTGGGATATCAACGAATTTTACCAATGAAGGATATGATGCTAGAAGGGGTTCTGAGTGAGTTTAAAACGGACAAACTTCGCTGCATTTCTTTCTCTCAAATACCCATGTATGTTGTAGTGCTGAAATGCTATCCACTTTTGAACCTTGTCGACCGGACAAACTATCACCTACTATATCTTAGTGTATTTTTTCCTTTGCGTGTTAACTGGAATTCTTCGTCTAACCTTTCGTGCAAGATCGATAGTGCTGATCTCTACCGTCAGAAAGGTGAAAACAACAACGTTGCTAATTCTTTTTCTGCTTGTTTCCCACCAGGTTCGCTGTTTTACTATCAAAGCCTTATGGCTTAAGTGCAGATAACTTCGACAGCTGGTGCGGTATTTTGCACTTAATGGTGAATTGAAACTTACGAATAGTAGAGGAAGTATTGTATTCCACCCAAAAATTCGACGTTAAGATTTCACCGGAAATATGTTTTGAGGCCCACTGAATCCAAGAGAAGCATTTTGAGAAAAAAGTCCGTCTGTATGTTTGTGTGTCTGTCAGTTTATGGACAGAATAACTCAAAAGGAAAAGTCGCTTAAAAACGAAAGTTGGTATTTGAGTTTAATGTATTTCAAGAATGCGACACGAAGATTTTGAAGAAAATAGCCCCACCCTAAGCTACCCTTTACATGGAACATTTTTATTTTCTTTAAAATGTCTCTAAGGATTTTGATTAAAATTTCAAATGTTTGAGATATTTTGATGACAAATGAAATGTGTATCTTAAATTTTTTATAGCCCCTGTAGTCGTATTTGCTCTTTACTAAATGTTGGTCCTCTCGGAGCTCCGATCTAAGGTCCTATGGTTTTGATTCATGGGGTAACCTATAAAATAGATAATAACTCGCAATAGGTGGTCTAAACTACAGCAGGAGGAATTACCAGAAATACATCGGAGCCTATAATCGTTTACAGAAACGAGGTTGAGACAGGGATTCGACAACAGGAGGTTTGACTTGGCTGGGTTTTATTAATGCCTTTTCTTCGGGCTTTATAACTTGCAAATGCCATAAACGTAAACTTGGAACGTTTCCTCCTCAAATTTCCATCCCTAAATATCGCTTAATTTGTTCTATTATCAGGGTTTACCGAACCTATGCCTTATACAGTAAAAATACACATGAAATACTAAAAATCTGGTGTATTACACTCACATGACTCTCTCTACTCTTGTACTAACCATTCTTACAAACTCTTATTCCTATATCTTCTTCGTGTTAGTTGAGATAAACATTTGTACAAATTATCTTATTGCTTATTTCCTTGTAGGTGCAAGGGGAACATTCGAATACAGTAGGCTTTGTGCGATAGTGAAATCTTTTTGACCTTTGAGATTCTGTTCTCTTCGCACGATTAACATATAAAAAATGAACAACGATGATCCATTTCGCCTAAGTTCTAAGTTTTCCGAAACTCACACACATAACAAGGAATATCTCCGAAATGGTTCACCCTACAAGAAAATTTATTGAGACATAAATTGTGTAGTTTACCAAGATCTACATTTTTTGTACAGTAAGATTTGGTCTATCTCTAACGGTTTACAAGTTATGCAAAAGTCGTCCAGAGTAAATACGACTACAGGGGCTATAGCCAGAAAATTCAAGATACGCATTTCATTTGTCATAAAAATATCTCAAACATATGGCATTTTAATAAAAATCTTTAGTCATTTTTAAGAAAATAAAAAGTTTCGATACATTTTCCATGTAAACGGTAGTTTAGGGTGAAACAATTTTCCTCAAAATGTTCATGTCGCATCCTTGAGAAACATTAAACTTAAATAGCAATTTATGTTGTCCACAGACTGACACACACAGACACACACGGACCTTTTTCTAAAAATGCTTTTTTTGTTTGGATCCAGGGGGCTTCAAAACATATATTTCTGGTAAAATCTGGAATTCAAATTTTTCGATGGAATACAACACCTCCTCTACTTCTATATGTAGTAGAGAAGGTATAAATTGGAGTGTCATGATGAGACACCGGAAATACGTTGGTATCAATCATTTTCACACGTCACATAACACAGTTAAGTGGCCATTATTAGCCGTTGTCAATATCAGTTCATGCTTTGAGTAAAAAACCGATACGTCACGCGCAACTCTTTAGTTTATTTATTTCTGTATACCTTTGAAATACAAGAAAACCTAGGAAACACTAGGGAAAGATATGGAATTCATTAAATAACACAATTTAGTTTATGAACAAATTTTTTGAAGCGTTAGCTGTTTCCAATTTATGCTGAACTATAGGTAAGCGCAGCTTTCCTCCTTTCAAAAGAAACTTACTACTCTGGTTACTGAATTGAAAGAGTTATAAATACAGATGGTGTAAATAAGCTATTATGCTTTTGTTTTGCTGGAGCTTCCAGTTCTAAGCAGGAAATTGTTGGAGCGGGATACACAAGGTAAACGAGTTTCCAGTAGTTCTTGTACAAAAATAATTCGATTTAGGACTATTTAATGTTTTGTTTGTAAGCATCTGTAATTTATAGCCAGAAATATTTGAGTATCCGATAGACCCAGAATCTTATGTAACGATGGCAAACCGGTGGAATCTTCACATCTGCCGTGTGTGTGTGTGTGTGTGTGTGTGTGTGTGTGTGTGTGTGTGTGTGTGTGTGTGTGTGTGTGTGTGTGTGTGTGTGTGTGTGTGTGTGTGTGTGTGTGTGTGTGTGTGTGTGTGTGTGTGTGTGTGTGTGTGTGTGTGTGTGTGTGTGTGTGTGTGTGTGTGTGTGTGTGTGTGTGTGTGTGTGTGTGTGTGTGTGTGTGTGTGTGTGTGTGTGTGTGTGTGTGTGTGTGTGTGTGTGTGTGTGTGTGTGTGTGTGTGTGTGTGTGTGTGTGTGTGTGTGTGTGTGTGTGTGTGTGTGTGTGTGTGTGTGTGTGTGTGTGTGTGTGTGTGTGTGTGTGTGTGTGTGTGTGTGTGTGTGTGTGTGTGTGTGTGTGTGTGTGTGTGTGTGTGTGTGTGTGTGTGTGTGTGTGTGTGTGTGTGTGTGTGTGTGTGTGTGTGTGTGTGTGTGTGTGTGTGTGTGTGTGTGTGTGTGTGTGTGTGTGTGTGTGTGTGTGTGTGTGTGTGTGTGTGTGTGTGTGTGTGTGTGTGTGTGTGTGTGTGTGTGTGTGTGTGTGTGTGTGTGTGTGTGTGTGTGTGTGTGTGTGTGTGTGTGTGTGTGTGTGTGTGTGTGTGTGTGTGTGTGTGTGTGTGTGTGTGTGTGTGTGTGTGTGTGTGTGTGTGTGTGTGTGTGTGTGTGTGTGTGTGTGTGTGTGTGTGTGTGTGTGTGTGTGTGTGTGTGTGGACAGCATAACTCAAAAACGAAAAGTCAGTTAAAAGCCAAAGTTGGTATCTAACTTTAATGAAGATTTAGAAGAAAATTCCTCGACCCTAAACTACCCTTTACATGAACAAGTTTTATTTTCTCCAGTGGCTCTAATGATTTTGATTAAAATGTCACATGTTTGAGATAATTTTATGACAAATGATATGAATATCCTGACTTTTCTGGCTATAGCCTATGTACTTCTGTTTACTCTGGATAACTTTTGAATAACCCGTAAGCCGTAAGAGATGGACAAAATCTTACTATACAAGAAATGTAGATCTTGCTAAATACACAATTTACGTCTGAATAAATTTCCTTGTAGGGTGAACCATTTCGGAGATATTCCTTGTTATGTGTGCGAGTTTCGGAAAACTTAAGCTTTCGTGAAATGGAACATCGTTGTTCATCTTTTTGTGTGTTACGTGTGCAAAGAGAATGGAATCTCAAAGCTTTAAAAGATTTGACTATCGCTCAAAGCCTACTGTATTCTAATATTCCCCTTGTACCTACAAGGAAATAAGCAATAAGATAATTTGTACAAATGTTTATCTCAACTAACACGAAGAAGATATAAGAATAAGAGTTTGTAAGAATGGTTAGTACAAGAGTAGAGAAAGTCATGTGAGTGCAACACAGATTTTTAAATGAAATAATAGACGTATTGTCATTGACGGGCAATAATCTAGGAGATTAATTCTCCAACCTACAATCCGATTTGGAAAAAAAAAAAAAATCTAGACCACATTAAAGAGATTGATAAGGGAAAAAACATTTGCAGCCTTGCATTCCTTATTTAAGAGACAAATACAAAATATCAAATTGGGAAATGATTTGTTTATTTTTTGTGCTCGTGGAGTGATTACTAAATATACTGTTCCGATGGTCTGAATTGCAATTAAATGTTTTAGAAGATATTGGCTCAGAAATTATTCGTGATTCTGGATAATTTTTAATTAGGTAAATAATTCTACCGTACACCACAAATAGTGCACAAGTATAAACCTGTAGGTAGAAGAAATGTTGGCAGACCACGAATGAGATGATCCGATCAATTTCCTTGAAGTCGGAACGAGCCACAAGGCTTATACCGTGATGATGATGATGATGATGAATTCTAAAATTGGTGGCTCTCCTTTTTCCAAATTTTATAACAATTTTGTATATTATTACAATTTATATGTAAAATATTTTTATATTATATGGTTTTTTGTCCTCTCTAATTCATATTTAAAAATGGATTTTCTCTCATATTTCCCTTGCACCTACGAGAATACTAGCAATAATTTCTACAAATGTTTATCTCGACTGACATGAAGAAGATAGAGTAAGTGTTGTTAAGAATAATTAATACAAGAGTAGAGAAAGTCATGTGAGTGTAACACATCAGATTATTCAATGTTCAGAGCCCCAACACCTCATACGGCCAATATTTTAATAAGAACAATTGAAGGTGTGTTTCGGGACAGAATTATTAATAGAGATTTGATAAGCAAAGCCTGTAAAAATAGTTATAAAATGCTGTATGGTTACATCCGCGCCTTTCTATGATAGCGGCAGAGGCATGGAGCACCGAGGATGCGGTTGGGCAAAACACCGCACAACCGGTTCGTAAGTTTTTTGTTCTCCCGTTAGTTTAAGGAAGAGAAATAAGTGCATGTGCCTCAAAGTGGGCAAGAGTGCAACTAAAGTTTGTAATAAACGCCAAAGTTTTTCACATTTAATCATTAATTAGCACTCACAATAAAATGAACCACAATTTGTAAACATGGCACTGGTTCCACATTTATTTCATACTAACGCGAGGTATGTATATTAGCCGTTCCACGTCACGCTTGCCAACCCTGCGGTAATGTGAGTAATCACTGCCACTTCATCTCACCTTGCCAATGTTGCCAAGCTAAATAGCACACACGATACGTAATTTATTTGGTTTCACCAAACATTACTTGGCACTGCAAAATATTACAATTCATCTGACGAAAGATAATGACAGGAGACGTGTTACACTCACATGACTTCCTCTACTCTTGTACTAACCATTCTTACAAACTCTTATTCCTATATCTTTTTCGTGTTAGTTGAGATAAACATTTGTACAAATTATCTTATTGCTTATTTCCTTGTAGGTACAAGGGGAATATTGGAATACAGTAGACTTTGTGCGATAGTCAAATGTTTTAAAGCGTTGAGATTCCGTTCTCTTTGCACACTTAACATATAAAAAATGAACAACGATGTTCCATTTCATGAAAGTTTTAAGTTTTTCGAAACTCACACACAAAACAAGGAATATCTCCGAAATGGTTCACCCTACAAGAAAATTTATTAAGACATAAATTGTGTATTTTAGCAAGATCTACATTTTTTGTATAGTTTGATTTGGTCTATCTCTAACAGCTTAGCAGTTATGCAGAAGTCATCCGCAGTAAATACGACTACAGGGGCTATAGCCAGAAAATTCAAAATATGCATTTCATTTGCCATTAAAATAGCTTACACATATGGCATTTTAATAAAAAATCGTTAGATCCATTTTCAAGAAAATCAAGATTTTCGAAAATTTTTCCATGTAAATGGTAGTTTAGGGTGGGGATATTTTCTTCAAAATCTTCGTGTCGCATGCTTGAAAGACATCAAACTTAAATAGCAACTTTGGTTTCACTTGAAGTACCCTTTTTAGGTCAGAAGGCTTCAAAAGTACTTCCTTTGAAACACCGATATAACATTTTTGTCTGGAAAAATGGTGATACCGCTTCGATATATTGGATCTTGGATTGCATAATTTAGAATGCCGGACTGTAGTGTAATCTGAACTCAACATTGATTGTCGGGTATTGAAAGTTTCCATCCATGACACTTCGTCATATATACAAGGATAAAAATAGCCCAAAGGCTTTTAAAAGACTGTTGTCAACACTGTCATGTAATTTGTATGCTTCGCACGTTCTGGATGCCTTTATGCACTGTTGACTGGTGGTTTCAGTTTAATGTACTCATGAATACTGATAGTGACAGGTGGCTTTCTCAGTAAAAGGGTGAAAAATATCCCAGTCGCGCATTGAGGTAACCAATATTATCAAAAAGCTTTTATTTCGAAGCTTGCGATTTCACTGCGTCCTAAATAATGGATTGTTTTAATAGAATGATGTTAATGGACTTATGTCAAGAGGTCAGCTAACTAAGTAAGTCCAGTTTATGCTGGTGTGGTGTTTTACATACCCCAAAAAGAACAATCATTTTTTATTTTGAGAGAAAAATTTGTATTTCGAGAGCACCTCAAAATATAGAGCCATTGAACGTCCTCAAAACAGTTTAGAATAAAAGGTGTGTGTGTGTGTGTGTGCGTGCGTGCGTGTGTGTGTGTGTGTGTTTTTTTTTTTCGGAAAACCTAAAAACTTTTGTGAAATGGAACATCGTTGTTCATTTTTTTGTATGTTAACTGTGCAAAGAGAACGGGATCTCAAAGCTTTAAAATATTTGACTATCGCACAAAATCTACTGTATTCTAATATTCCCCTTGTATCTACAAGGAAATAAGCAATAAGATAATTTGTACAAATGTTTATCTCAACTAACACGAAGAAGATACAGAAATGAGTTTGTAAGAATGGTTAGTACAAGAGTAGAGAAAGTCATGTGAGTGCAATACACCACAGTAATATGCAGTAGAGAAAGTAATAAGAATAAGCAAAGTGACTGTTGTGTGTGTAGAATTTGGCAGCACTGTAATGAACACCTATCAGCATGTAGATTAGCGAAATACGCAGTTTAATGACATTAGTATTACGTAGCAAGTATCATCATCACCACGGGCGTGCGTTACACCACCTCAAATGTAATCAACGTGCGTTTCATTTCTGATTGAAGCCGTTATATTGAAGTATGTAGTTAGCGCATCATTAAATCGCGAACTACTCGAGCTGAATGTCGGATCAGCGTATTCCCAAAATTCAGCTTCAGCACATTACCTGGAGCCAAGGCATCATAAACAATCTATTTAAAGCGAGGAGTGCTTGCAGATCTATGCAGGTACCAAACCACTATCCTACAACGGTTTAAAACTTAGAATATACCCTATAGGTACAAGGGGAATGTTAGAATACAGTAGCCTTTGAGCCATAGTCAAATGTTTGAGATTATGTTCTCCTTGCACACTTAACATATAAAAAAATGAACAACGATGTTCCATTTCACGAAAGTTCTGTTTTCCGAAACTCACACATATAACAAGGAATATCTCCGAAATGGTTCACCCTACAAGGAAATTTATTGAGACATAAATTGTGTATTTTAGCAAGATCTACATTTTTTGTATAGTATAATTTGGTCTATCTCTAACGGTTTACCAGTTATGCAAAAGTCGTCCAGAGTAAATACGACTACAGGGGCTATAGCCAGAAAATTCAAGATATACATTTCATTTGTCATCAAAATATCTCAAACATATGACATTTGAATCAAAATCGTTAGAGCCATTTTCAAGAAAATCAAAATTTTCGAAAACTTTTCCATGTAAAGGGTAGTTTAGGAAAGGGCTGTTTTCCTCAAAATCTTCGTGTCGCATCCTTGAAAGACAGTAAATTTAAATACCAACTTTGGTTATTAACCAACTTTTAGTTTTTGAGTTATGCTGTCCACAGACTGACACACAGACACACACAGACATTTTTCTAAAAATGCTTTTTATGGATTCAGGGGGTCGCAAAATATATTTCCGGTGAAATCTCAACATCGAATTTTTGGGTGGAATACAATACTTCCCCTACTTACCAGTAGAGAAAGTAAAAACTAAAAGTTGATTATAAACCAAAGTTAGTATTTAAGTTTAATACCATTCAAGGAAGCAACACGAAGATTTTGAACAAAATTCCTCCAACTAAACAACGCCTTTCATGGAAAGCGTATAGAAAATTATTTTCTCGAAAGTGGTTCTAACAATTTTGACTAAAATATCACATTATGGCAAATGAAATGTATATTTTAAATTTTCTGGCTATAACCTTTGTAACTCTGTTTACTCTTAATGACTAGTAAACCGTAAGAGAAAGACCAAATCTTACTTTTTTCAAATGAAAGGTGGTTATTCACATTTTTATCTCTTGGCCTGCAAAGAGAACAAAATGCAAAGCCTTCATATAGCGAGCTTTAAAATATTTGACCATCGCTCTAAGCCTACTGTATTTTCATATTCCCCTAGAACCTAAAGAAAATACGGAATAAAATAATTTCTACAAATATTTTATTTCGAGTAGAAGAAGATAAGAGTTACTGAGAATGGTTAGTACAAGAGTAGAAAGTCATGTGAGTGTAACACATTAGATTTCTAACTATAGAATGATTATATCAATTTTTGCTGTGACAAAATGGAGAAGAAAGTTCAATTAGTTTTTCTCTCACCTGTCTTCTCGTGGCCTACAAACTGTTGGCTTTGATAATCGTTCAACATTGAGTAAAATCGTTTCCGTTCAAGACTATCACGTGACGTTAAATGTCTATGTGGGCACTTCTTGTTCTCCCATCCTCCGTGGCCCTAGGTTACCATAAAGTACGGCAGAGGTCACCACCACTGCAACCTGAGACACCACAAGTTACACCCTGCCGCACAGCAAAGCCGCGGAAAGCGTACAAACTGTAAAATACTGCACATAGTGCAATGTGTACTTGATTGTAATAATACAAGATGTTCCGTTTCTGAATTCATAGACATTAATCTCTAATAAAACTTTTTATTCCCTTCTACAACACAGTTTCCAATAACATCCGAAGGATACTAAAACTAAACCCCGGCGCGACAGCCCACAAGGGGCCAAGGCCTACCGCCCAGCCGCTGCGTCCCCCACCTCTGCCCACTACAGGCGTCATTGGTGAGGTGCAGTATTGGAGGGTGGGACGTGGTCAGCGCCCCGAGCCCTCCCGGCCGGTTATGCGGTCTTCTAGACCTGGGGTCGCTAGTTCTCTATCAAGTAGCTCCTCAATTGGGCCCCCGGGACCTAACGAGGCTGAGTGCACCCCGTGCCAGACCTCCCAGAGGGCATAAAATCCCCATGCTGGTACCGGGGATCTAAATCGTACAAAGAAAACGGAATTTCAAAGCTATCATATACCGACCAGATCTTAATACATTTGACTATCCCTTAAGCATACTCTCTCTTATTTTCACTGTATTTACTAGAAAACACGCAATAAAAAATTCTACAAACGTCTGTCTCCATAAAGATGAGAGAAGAAATAGCTTTGTAAGAATAATTTTTTAAAGATTGGGTAGAGAAAATGATGTGAATGTAACCTATCAGATTTTATGTAATTTTACTGCACTGTTCGGAAGAAACCATATACGAAGACAGGAGATGGCGTATTATCATTGTTGAAATTTAATACGCCAATATAACACCCATAGCATAGTGGAGAGTCGGATGCTATCTGAATACTAAATGCCTGCGTTAACTGTAGCTTGAATTATTATTATTATTATTATTATTATTATTATTATTATTATTATTATTATTATTATTATTATTATTATTATTATTATTATTATTATTATTATTATTATTATTATTATTATTATTATTATTATTATTATTATTATTATTATTATTATTATTATTATTATTATTATTATTATTATTATTATTATTATTATTATTATTATTATTATTATTATTATTATTATTATTATTATTATTATTATTATTATTATTATTATTATTATTATTATTATTATTATTATTATTATTATTATTATTATTATTATTATTATTATTATTATTATTATTATTATTATTATTATTATTATTATTATTATTATTATTATTATTATTATTATTATTATTATTATTATTATTATTATTATTATTATTATTATTATTATTATTATTATTATTATTATTATTATTATTATTATTATTATTATTATTATTATTATTATTATTATTATTATTATTATTATTATTATTATTATTATTATTATTATTATTATTATTATTATTATTATTATTATTATTATTATTATTATTATTATTATTATTATTATTATTATTATTATTATTATTATTATTATTATTATTATTATTATTATTATTATTATTATTATTATTATTATTATTATTATTATTATTATTATTATTATTATTATTATTATTATTATTATTATTATTATTATTATTATTATTATTATTATTATTATTATTATTATTATTATTATTATTATTATTATTATTATTATTATTATTATTATTATTATTATTATTATTATTATTATTATTATTATTATTATTATTATTATTATTATTATTATTATTATTATTATTATTATTATTATTATTATTATTATTACTATTACTATTATTATTATTATTATTATTATTATTATTATTATTATTATTATTATTATTATTGTCTACACATCGCTGTCAGTAATAAATATAAAGTAAAATTAATCAAGTGGCAAAATTGACTAATAATGAATTACGTATTACTCAATTGAATTTGGAAACTTAAGTGTGCAAAATAAAATATTGCTTGAATTCTTGAAAATCGTAACGTTGTAAAATTCTACTGTATAACATTCTAAATGCTTATCATTTCTGTATACATTTGAATCACCAAAACAGAAGGCGTCTCTGTTCTGAATTACCTACCAAACAATCGCACAAGAACGCTCTAAAAATAGTTTACAATAATGAGTAGCTATAGTGTCACCTTTAAGTTAACCTTTGTTACTCAATACATTGATAATCGTATATGATTTATTGAAAATTATCGGAATTTACTGAAATTGAAACGTCAACAATATTTGTATATCGATTTAATCGGTCATTATTGTCATTACCGGCTCATTAGCTTCAAATAACATGCTCACTGTAAATAATTAAATCAGACCTATTACCTACATTGAACAAGTTTCAATTATTTGATATATGAGCTGAGTACTAAACATCTGATGTTTTGCACTCACATGACTTTCTCTACTCTTGTACTGATCATTCTTAAAAACTCTTATTCCTATATCTTCATGTTAGTTAAGATAAACATTTGTACAAATTATCTTATTGCTTATATCTTGTAGGTGCAAGGGGAATATTAGAATACACGCACGCTTAACATAAAAATGAACAACCATGTTCCATTTCACGAAAGTTAAAAATTTTCCAAAACTGACACAAATAGCAAGTCATATCTCGGAAATGGTTGACTCTAAAAAAAATTTGGACTAATTTGTGTTTTTAGCGAGATGTGCATTTTTGTATAGTAAGATTTTGTCTACCTCTTACGGTTTACGAGTTATTCAAAACCAATCCAGAATAAACAGCACTACATAGGAGATACACAGAGAATTCAAAATATACATTTCATTTGTCATAGAAATATGTTGAACGTACGGCAAAATCGTTAGCCATTTTCAAGAAAAAGCAAAAATTTCGAAAACTTTTCCATGTAAAGGGTAGTTTAGGGTGGGGCTATTTTCTTCAAAATCTTCGTGTAGCATCCTTGAAAGTCATTAAGCTTAAATACCAACTTTGGTTTTTAGATGACTTTTCGTGTTTGAGTTATGCTGTCCACAGACTGACAGACACACAGGCACGGATGTTTTTCTGCAATTTTTTTTTTTTTTGCCGACATCAAGTTTTTAGGTGCAATACAATACTTCCCCTACTTACCCCTCACCACTCATTCAATTCACTGATCTGTCAATGAATGTATATTGTTGAAATGTTCTTTGGTGTTAAAATTGAATCACAGGCCGTATTTCACAGTCGGAGGGCTGGCTGACTGTTTTAAGCATTCTGAGCCGTCACTGTGAACAGCACACTGCAACAGTGCCAATGCAAATGGGTCTTTCAATCCTAGCGCATGCCGGGAGTTCGCGCGCATGCGCCTTTCAATGTTTGAGCGAAATTTGACGAGCTACGGCGTTTCGGACCTTATTTCGGAATTAAACTCAAGCATTTCTTAAGGTATATCTTATTATAGCAAACGGTTGAAGCACTGGCAGCCAACAGTGTCATATTTACATACGATTAACAACGCTTCCACTTCTCTCAAGAGATAAATAATTCTATTAGCCTTTAGAGGCTAAGGAAAGTCATTGAACAGCGCTACTGTCTCACATTGCGTGAGTAACCTTCACTGTTCATTATTTAGTACCTGGTAGTCTAAACAGAGCATGGAATATTAATATTACATAAGCAATGCTTGCCTTGCTACTTACTGAACCTAGTATATAGCGTCCTTCTGATGATCTGGAGGTCAGAATTGAATATAGGTTTTTCTTTCAGAGATTAGGTTAAGGTTAAACTTTATAGGATAATTCTCAGCTCCCTAGAACATTTAAAAATCGTGGCTTAATTCATCTGATGTGTTGCACTCACATGACTTTCTCTACTCTTGTACTAACCATTCTTACAAACTCTTATTCCTATATCTTCTTCGTGTTAGTTGAGATAAACATTCGTACAAATTATCTTATTGCTTATTTCGTTGTAGGTGCAATTCAGCAGACCTTGAGCGATAGTCAAATGTTTTAAAGCTTTGGGATTCTGTTCTCTTTGCACGCTTAACATATAAAAAAATGAACGATGTTCCATTTCACGAAATTTTCAAGTTTTCCGAATCTGACACAAATAACAAGGAATATCTCCGAAATGGTTTACTCTAAAAAAAATTTATTTAGACATAAATTGTGTGTTTTAGGGTTTAACAGTTATGCAAAAGTCATCCAGAGTACACAGGACTACATAGGCTATAGCCAAAAAATTCAAGATATACATTTCATTTGTTATACAAATATCTTAAACACATGACATTTTAATCAAAATCGTTAGAGCCATTTTTAAGAGAATCAACATTTTTGAAAAATTATCCATGTAAAGGGTAGTTTAGGTTGGGACTATTTTCTTCAAAATCTTGAAGGTCATTAAATTTAAATGTCAACTTTGGTTTTGAACCGATTTTTCGTTTTTGAATTATGCTGTCCACAGACTGACACACACACGAACCTTTTACTAAAAAAGATTTTTTGGATTCAGGGGGTCTCAAAACATATATTTCCGGTGAAATATCTATATCAAAGTTTGCGGGCGGAGTACAATACTTCCCTGATTTAGAAACAAACGCGAATCTTTGGAATCCTCATAGAGTAGCTATAGAGGAGCAGAAAAAGAAATGGTGGCCTATGTATGCTCTAAGCAGGTTTGAAACAACATTAGGCCTGAAATATTTCCCAACTATTTTCTTCTCGCAGCCTTCACTCAGTACTCACTGTCCTTATTCACTTTCTCAGTTTTTCTTACACTAATGATACAATCACTCGACCGTCGTTAAACTTCACTTCGTCGCGACGTATCTTTCACGATGACAGTGCACACACACAGCTGCCTCACACTCACTGACACTGACCAACATTTGTAACTGATCACCGCTGTTTCCTCACCTCCTTATATATCGGGGATGACGTCACACGGTCCTTTCTAGAACTTCTACAAACACGCCGGCCGCATGATGCCTTTTGTAAGTTCCACCAATCCTTTGTTAAGTCAGGTATACGTAGTAAGGCGAGGCAGCCTGACCTTGAGCGCCTTTATTTGCTCGCCGGCGTGTACCCTACCCTCCTTTCTTGTGCGCATCACACTATCTTGATTTAGCGACTTTAAATTTAAGACTTGGTCACTTTTAGTTAACACTTGTTGGCAACACTGATATATAAATTATTGCCTGCATAAATATGATAGGAATGTTTTTCCTTCAGCTCACCTTCTTCTGATGGGCAGGCAGCGCATAATTGTAATCGTTGTATTGCACCATAAAAAATGTAAATTATTTTGTTGCCGGAATTTTGTCTCACAGAAGTTATTTTATATGTCAGTAAGTCTACTGACATGGAGTTGTCGTTTTTAAGCACACTTACAAAGTATCGGCCGGGGCCGGATTTGAACCCGCGACCTTGGGATCAGTAAGCCAGCGTCTAACCAACTAAGCCACCCAGACCGACATTGGGATACACTATGCGATCATTGGCTTGTCTTGAATCAGTTGTAAAATATTTGAGTTAAATAATGAGTTATTGTTACCTAACAAGCACATACTGGCTGTTGTGAAATCAGGCCGCTGGATAAATAAAATGTTAACCTTTGGCGTAGAATGAAAACAAAAAACAGTTGCATGCATACGTGCGTGCATTTTTTGTTGCTTTGCGATTGTCGTTTTCAGTATAGCATTGCCGGAGTTACCTTTCAAACATTTTGTACATTTTTGACACTCGAATGCCTACACAATCGGGGCACATACTCTGAATACCATACAGTTACCACTTGGCTGTGTATTGAGCTGTCGGCAGGCAACGATTGTTACCCGAGGCTGCCAGTTTTAGCACTGCCCATGTGTTGGAATGTGTAAATCGAAAATATTGGTGAAATAAATCTCTCTCTGAAAATTTCCAATCACTGCTCTTATATGAGAGCATGTTACAGATCTGAATAATCATTGAAGCTTAAGTTTAGAATGCATTTTTAAGGGAGACAAGCAACTACATAGCTAACCAATCTTATCTTACGGAGCAAAAACCAGAGCAAATACAGCCAAAACAAAACAAATTGATATTAAGTACATGCGAATTGAAAATATTAAGTTCTTCGTCTTAGTTAAGATAAACACTTGCAGAAATTATCTTATTGCTTGTTTCCTTGTAGGTGCAAGGAGAATATTGGAATACAGTAGACTTTGAGTGATAGTTAAATCTTTTAAAACTTTGAGATTCCGTTCTGTTTGCACACGTAACATATAAAAAATGAGCAACAATTTGCATTTGATGAAAGTTTGTTTCCCGAAACTGACACAAATAACAAGGAATATTTCGGAAATGGTTCGCTCTACACAACATTATTTAGACACCCCGGGGGGGTGGGGTGTTTAGGTGGCGTCAAAACAAATGTATTTCGGTGACATTAAACTTTCTGATGGAATACAACACACAGCAGAGAAAGTCACAGAGCCCTTGATGCTCGATGAAATTGAAAGAAAACATTGTGGCAAATGCTGCACTTCTCATCTGCCTAAATCGCTCCTTTACACAGGTCTTCAATTTAGAAAATGTTGTGACGGCGGGCGTCTATCTTTCAGACATGGTCGATGAAGTTTTACTCAAGAAAGCCCAACCTGGCCAATGTTACACCTGAGAAGTTGATAGGCAATTATTGTCTCAGAAACTTTACAAGATCTGAGACTAAAAGTTGTCAGGATATACATATAAGTATGCCACTTATGTTCACTAATATACTTTAATAAATACTTCTATTTATCAAGGATAATACACACACACACACACACACACATAGAATTGCGAACGAACCTACAATTAATAAAAGTGTATGAAGAAGAAATCTTTGTCCTTTAATTTTCCCTAAGAGTTTTCCTTGTTCAGTTCTCGAAGCTTTCTTTATCCAATTTTCACCATATTTTCTGAGACTCAAGACATTATTACACTGGTAAAAATTAAGATTTACATTGTATTTGAAGTTATTGAGATGTAGTGTTTAAATTATTGTCATAGCTTAGTGTTTTAATATACGTGTTATGCGTATAAAAAGAAAGTTGCCATGGGCAATATTCCATCATAATTTTAGACTTGCGAAAAGAAGAAAATCTAAGTATATAACACATTTATTTATGCACGTATTTATTTAGTTATCATTATTTACTTATTAGCTTTTTTATTACTTTCTCTACTGGTAAGTAGGGGAAGTATTGTATTCCACCCAAAAATTCGATTTCGAAATTATATATGTTTTGAGGCCCCCTGAATCAAAAAAAAAAAAAAAAAAAAAAAAAAAAAAAAAAGCATTTTTAGAAAAAGGTCCGTGTGTGTGTGTCTGTGGACAGCATAACTCAAAAACGAAAAGTCGGTTAAAAACCAAAGTTGGTATTTAAGTTTAATGTCTTTCAAGGACGCGACACGAAGATTTTGAAGAAAATAGCCCCACCCTAAACTACCCTTTACATGGAAAATTTTTCGAAAATTTTGATTTTCTTGAAAACGCCTCTAACGATTTTGATTAAAATGTCATATGTTTGAGATATTTTTATGATAAATGAAATGTATATTATGAATTTTCTGGCTATAGCCTCTGTAGTCTTATTTACTCTGGACGACTTTTGCATGACTGCTAAACCGTTAGAGATAGAGGAAATCATACAACACAAGAAATATAGATCTTGCTAAAATAAACAATTTATGTCTCAATGAATTTTCTTGCAGGGTGAACCATTTCGGAGATATTCCTCGTTATGTGTGTGAGTTTCGGAAAACTTAGAACTTTAGCGAATTGGATCATCGTTGTTCATTTTTTATATGTTAAGCGTGCAAACAGAACGGAATCTCAAAGGTTTAAATCATTTGACTATCGCACAAAGCCTACTGTATTTTACCATTCCCCTTGCAGCTACAAGGAAATAAGCAATAAGATAATTTGTACGAATGTTTATCTTAGCTAACATGGAGATATGGGAATAAGAGTCTGTAAGAATGGTTAGTACAAGAGCAGAGAAAGTCATGTAAGTGTAACACGTCAGGTTTTTTATTTTTTTATCTGATTACCCTCCCCCTATTGAGGACCGGCACCCCAAGAATTTACAAGCCTGTGCCTAGAGTCAGATACCTGTAGGGGAGCAGACAAATCTATAGAACGGACAGAGTGAAAACCTGGAACTCCACAGAAAATAGTCGAGAGTGTCAGATCTGGCGACTGTATTAGCCATAGAACTGGTCCTCCTCTACCAATCCATCTATTTGAATATGCGACGTTGAGGTGAGTCCGCACATTTACATCAAAGTGTGCGTGTGCTCAAGTCGGCCAATTTCGAAACTTGGACTATTTTTAGTTAAAAAGACTGGGTCCCCCCCCCCCTTAAACGTAACTTTGAGCTTCGGTGCCCTTTCTATGCTCCCATAATTGTTAATAGCACATAGACTCCACACTTTCACATTAAAGGAAACCATAACCCCCTGAGTCGTCATTAGTTTTCTCCGCCTGGCTTATTTTGAGAGTTGAAAGCAAATAATATAAGGTCTCCCAGTGGGCGTACTTAATAAAATCATGGATGTACGAGGAAACGTCTTTATAAAAACTTGGCTGTATCTATTGATAATATAGCACACTCAGAAAATGAATAAACGCCGAATAACAGATGACGAAATGAAGATTATGGGCCTGCTTCTAGAAACTTGAAAAAGTAAAACAAATTTATAATTGTGTTCTTAAGGAAATGTGTTGGACTTAAATATGCTTTGATCCAATAAGTAGTAAAAAATGTAAATAAAAACAGGATCAATCATATAAATATATTATTAACCTCAAATTAAAAGTCTCCAGCGACCTCCTATGCAGTTTCTTTCTAAAAAAACTGAACTGCGTCGGTTCTTTTCCCTTTCTCTCTGATTCCAATAATGTTTATAATTTTCAGTTACAAATCCACAGATGTTTTTTTCCCTTCCCATGACTTCACATGACTTTCTCTACTCCTTGTACTAACCATTCTTACAGACTCTTATTCCTATATCTCCATGTTAGCTAAGATAAACATTCGTACAAATTATCTTATTGCTTATTTCCTTGTTGGTGTAAGGGGAATATTAGAATACAGTAGGCTTTGTGCGATAGTCAAATATTTTAAAGCTTTGAGATCCCGTTCCATTTCACGAAAGATTAAGTTTTCCGAAACTCACACACATAACAAGGAATATCTCCGAAATGGTTCAACCTACAAGAAAATTTATTGAGACATAAACTGTGTATTTTAGCAAGATCTACATTTTTTGTATAGTATGATTTGGTATATCTCTAACGGTTTACCAGTTATGCAAAAGTCGTCCAGAGTAAATACGACTACAGGGGCTATAGCCAGAAAATTCAAGATATACATTTCATTTGTCATAAAAAATATCTCAAAGATATGGCATTTTAATCAAAATCGTTAGAGCCATTTTCAAGAAAATCAAAATTTTCGAAAAATCTTCCATGTAAAGGGTAGTTTAGGGTGGAGCTATTTTCTTCAAAATGTTCGTGTCGCATCCTTGAAGGACATTAAACTTAAATACCAACTTTGGTTTTTAAACGACTTTTTGTTTTTGAGTTATGCTGTGCACAGACTGACACACACGGATTCTGATCTTAGATTAAATCTGACCTCCCGTCAGCGTTATTTATGCAAACAGAATTAACTGTTAGGTTTTGTAATCAAGCGCAATGAAGGTAAGGAAGACAAGCTGTAGGTTTTTCAGTGTCCTGAATGGTGATATATGCTGATGATGAAACACTAGTATATCGTACATCGAAACCATAACTCCGGAGGTTGATAGAAGACATGTATTGACATTTTATGGAATTAATCGTGAGATGCGTTTGGTGGAAATTAATCGGAAATGCAACATCCTGCAGTGTAGAGAGTAATAGCATATAGTATGAGTAATGGAGGTCATGTGTGACGTATCGCCGATATCAGACATAGATACAAGCTAACTAAACAGCTACTCCGTAAAGCCTTTTTGTTCAAATCCATCATTATCATCTTCATGGTCTACGTCTGTGGCCTGTTTGGGTCTCAAATTGTGATTTAGTGCTTCTAGTCGGGAAAAGAAAAAAATATATATACAGAATGGAAGGGAAGTCATTACATTAATTTAAACCAGTGATAGATCTCGATATTTGGAACATATTTTGTATCTTACGTTTTTGTCTCTGACCATTTCCTACGGAGATATTTTTAGTTTTATCGAAAACAAGCTGGCAACCTGTAGGTTTCACTTTCACTAGGTCAGTACATAAACAAACACGCATCACGGAACCGCGCGCCTCGTGAGTGTAAACATACCATGCCGTATCTGTTACGGCGTGTGACTTACGTAGTCCTGTTAATTCTTGATGACTTCTGCATAACTGTAAACCCTAAGAGATAGACCAAGTCTTACTACACAAAATGTAGATTTCGTTAAAACACACAAGTTATGTCCAAATGCATTTTTTGTGGAGTGAGCCATTTCGGAGATATTTCTGTTATTTCTGTAAGTTTTGTACTACTTACACTTTTCTCAAATGGAAGGTCGTTATTCACTTTTTTATCCCCTGGTCGTACAAAGAGTACGGAATGTTATCTGCTGGGCTTCAAGGTGGTTCTCATTGACAGTGAGGAAGCTGTGCTGGAAATGGCGAAAGAGGCGATCCCAGCACACAAAGGTTAATGGGTGCACCTGCTGCCTTCCAGTTTAGGTAAGAGATTACCAAGGACTAATCTCCTTAGTTCAGCTGCTTGCCAAGTGGAGGCCCAGGTTCAATTCCCACTACAGGTCTGGGAATTTTCTCCCCTTGGGAGCTCTCTGTCGAAGAAAAATCTGATATGTTGCACTCACGTGACTTTCTCTACTCTTGTACATTCTTACAAACTCTTATTCCTATATCTTCTTCGTGTTAGTTAAAATAAACATTTGTACAAATTATCTTATTGCTTATTTCCTTGTAGGTGCAAGGGGAATGTTAGAATACAGTAGGCTTTGTGCGATAGTCAAATGTTTTAAAGCTTTGATATCCCGTTCTCTTTGCACGCTTAACATATAAAAAAATAAACAACGATGTTCCATTTCACGAACGTTAAATTTTCCGGAAATGACACAAATAAAAAGGAATATCTCCGAAATGGTTCAACCTACAAGAAAATTTATTGAGACATAATTTGTGTATTTTAGGAAGATCTACATTTTCTGTATAGTATGATTTGGTCTATCTCTAACCGTTTACCAGTTATGCAAAAGTCCTCCAGAGTAAATACGACTACAGGGGCTATAGCCATAAAATTCAAGATATACATTTTATTTGTCATAAAAATATCTCAAACATATGACATTTTAATCAAAATCGTTACAGCCATTTTGAAGCAAATCAAAATTTTCAAAAAAATTCCATGTAAAGGGTAGTTTGGGGTGGGGCTATTTTCTTCAAAATCTTCGTGTGGCATCCTTGAAAGACATTAAACTTAAATACCAACTTTGGTTTTTAACCGACTTTTCGGTTTTGAATTATGCTGTCCACAGACTGACAGACACGCGGATCATGTCGAAAAAAAAGCCATTTTGCAAAGACGTCCGAGTAAGTATGTTTGGGTTTGTAGGCTCACATGAAAGTATGGAGAATAACCCAACTTTAAGCATCAATTCTTGTAATCCTTATTAAATATTTTGACGATTTATCGCTTCAATTTTTAGACATAGTACACTTGCCGAATAGCCTTGCACTTCTTTAGGGACATTTAAAAATTGTGACTTGCTAATAGGGGTAGGATTTTTATGTAATATCAATATGTAATTTAACTTTTACTTTCTCTAGTGCTAACTAGAGGAAGTGTTGTATTCCACCCAAAAATTAAAAATTCGATGTGTGTGTGTGTGTCTGTGTCTGTGTCTGTGTCTGTGCCTCTGCCTGTGCCTGTGCCTGTGCCTGTGTCTGTGTCTGTGTCTGTGCCTGTGCCTGTGCCTGTGCCTGTGCCTGTGTCTCTGCCTGTGCCTGTGTCTGTGCCTGTGCCTGTGCCTGTGCCTGTGTCTCTGCCTGTGCCTGTGTCTGTGTCTGTGTCTCTGTCTGTGTGTGTGTGTGTCTGTGTGTGTGTGTGTGTGTGTGTGTCAGTCTGTCAGACTGTGGGCAACATAACTCAAAAACCAAAAGTCGGTTAAAAGCCAAAGTTGGTATTTAAGTTTAATGTCTTTCAAGGATGCGACACGAAGATTTTGGAAAAAATAGCCCCACCCTAAACTACCCTTTACTTGGAAAATTTTTCAAAAATGTTGATTTTCTTGAAAATGGCTCTAACGATTTTGATTAGAATGCGATATGTTTGAGATATGACAAATGAAATGTATATTTTGAACTTTCTGGCCAAAGCCCCTGTAGTCCTGTTTAATCTGGATGGCTTTTGAATAACTCGTAGACCGTTAGAGATAGACAAAATCTTAATGTACACAAAATGTAGAATTTGTTTAACGCCCTTAAGTCAAATACTATATCGCATATGACGCTAAAAAGAGCGATTTGTTTTAACTCTCGGATGTTTGAACTCTCTTTGCGGCCAAAGAGCTGGTTTCCATTACATGCGTTCTCGCATATTCACGATTGAATCGTGAAAAGGGTATCTATAGTGGATATGTCTTTACTATATAAACCTTTACCCTAGCTTTTTAATTTAGCCAGCTGGAAATTCTATGACCGAGGACCGATCTAGACATATAAAGCAAAAACCCTGGTCATCAGCTGAGCAAGGTGACATTATGGTATAATGAACCTCCATTTATATCAAACATTCAAATTTAACCTGTCTCCAATTAACAGAATGAAATTCAAAAGGGGACAGTTCAAGTGTATCGCAGATTCGCTCTCTTTTGTTCTAGGAAACTAATAATCATTTGTAGCGAAATGTAGAAAAGACAAACAAAACATCACAAATTGCAAAGAACAAATAGAAATACGCGACAAATAACACTGTAGTTAAAAGTTCAAACTCTTCCATACAAGCTAAGAGAAAATTTTGATTTTATCGAAAATTGCTCAAACGATTTTGATTAAACTGACACACACACGCGCACACGCACGCACACGCACACACAGATGCACACGCACAGATACACACAGAGACACACACAGACACACACACACACACACACACACACACGAAAAAAGGCCCTATATAACGTACTTCGTTTATCGCCAAAATTGGATTAGCGAAACAAGTTTTACTTGAAACTTGTTCCGAGATTTTAAGAGCTTTAGAAAGTCGTATTTTAACATTGAAGGGTTTCAACTCTGAAGCATATATACTTTTAGGAATTTACCAGTATATTTAATCTTTCCACTTCAGACCCAAGTGACATTTAACTCTTTATGTTCTCCAAAATGTCTTCTATTGAATGATTCCAGCTCATATTAATTGACCCCGTAGCTCAGTCGGTAGAGCATCTGTACGCTGTGCAAGGGTTCCCGGGTTCGATTCCCGGTGGGAAGGTATGATTTGTTTTTTTCACTCTGGGTGCGAATGTGTGTCAATTCATTGAAAAAAAAACACGAATAGAAATCCCAAGTTGAAAGCCACCGTTAAGTGAGTAAATACCATTTCTCTTGAGGAATTGTTCCAATACTACTTGCGATGTAAACAAGGTGTATAAATGGAACATTAAAAAATCTTATAATATATAACGTCCTAAAGTAATGAGCGAATGCTTTCTAGAGATATAAGATATTAATCACTGCGTTTTTTCCCCAAAAGTAGCTTTTATTTAAAATACTTCCATTAATAGAAAAACGCACATGTTGAATTTTCTGCGAGTATGGGGAGAATTTTCTTCATTCTCAATTAATTTTGTTAATATAATTATATTAACTTACCTAGCACATAAATATTTTTTGAAGAGAAATATACATGCATTGACATATATGATAAGGAAACACATTACTTATGGTTTAGAAAGGGAGTAAAATGTTTAAGTACGGTAAAGAATTCAATGTATAAGGAACCATTGTATTTTAGAATGTGTACAAGCCAAGCTTTGGAGGAAGCAGTTCCTTCTGCGAAAGTGGGAGAACTGAATTACATAAGAGATGGAAAAAGTTTGACTTTGGTCCAAAAGAAAACATAAAAGAACGTGGTAAATATACTGGAAAGGTGAGGCAAAAATGGTTATGAAGGGGGGCGAGCACTAATAGGTTTAACAATGAAGATAAGGGCGGATAAGCCAAGTATATATTTACCCCATTATATGTTCATAAACCTGGGGTTGAATATAACTATTAAAGTGTGCGCGGCTTTAGCTTTTTGTGGTGTAAGTATTGAAAAAGATCTACTGCACAAAGAATACAATTATTAAAAGTTCCTGTGCCTTATTTAGCTTTCTTTAAGTACTGGATCCCATTTTAGTTTTGTTTATAATCATGTTAACACAAAAGTCATGTCTTATACACAATAATTAATGTAATAATAGTTTAACACAACATCGATCTATTAATATATGATTGTAAGTAACTAATTTAATCAGTGGTGACGCAATGGATATGAGGGTAAGGATGAATGCTGGGAGGTTTCGGACTGGAATTTGTAACAGGATATGTTGACACACAACACTGACTTCCTTATTTTGTGAAACTAAAGGGTGTAGACATACCAGATTGGTCCATGCCAGTCACCTTTGCCCTGCACGGCCACGGCAGTAAACCAAAGCGAGCGTTCCTATATATACCTTATAAGTTGTACTTTTTAAGATAAAACTATAGCCATGGGACTACTTCAAGAGTAAAAAGAATGAATTCTTACCAAGTTTTGAAGAGTTTAGAAGATTACATGAAAACACAATAATACGTAATATTTCTGACTGCAAAAAAATCTGACGAAGCTTGCGAAAGTAAACTGAAACAAAGTAATTAATTCCTAAGAAATTACTAAAGCGCGTTCCACCCTTAGAAGACAGTACACGTTAAATGGAAGCGCAGTGTTGCAACATGTACTAGTTGCGAATCTTTCTCCGCGAGCGACTCGAGGTGACCAGAGCCCTGTACTTAGTCTTCAATTGCTGCTTGACGAGATGGGCACTTTTAACTTTGGTATCCCTCCATGCCTTTGCCACTGTATGGCCTAAATTTACAAATGACTCGTCTGTATAAACAATTGATTTCCCCTGGTCCCTAAACCTTTTTACGTTTTTTAGATATTTATGTCGCCATCTGATGATATCGATATCGATATGCACTTGTTAACCCTTCTTTCATATTCGTACCCCAAATCATGTAAGAACCGACTAAGAGTGGCCCTTGAGAAATTTGGTAGGGTCTCATCACTGTTGACCCGTGACAAAACTGTATTCAGCGTGGGTGGAATATTTGCAAACAGTAAAGAATGAACAATTCGCCGCACTCCACATTGCACTATTCACTATATACTTCTTTTTTTCCCCGCCCTTTTTGCTTTCTTTTTCGATGGCGTTCTTAGAGGTCCTTTCATTACTTCCTTTTTAATCCTATACACTACTGCTTCTGAACACCCGATAGCCTTAGCTGTTTCTTTTACTGCCTTACACGCATTTTACTTGAAAAATAATCTAACACATTCATAATTATTTGGCGTTCCTTACTTCTTAATTTACCAATATATCGTCTCTTCCTAGCTTCCCCCTCCATAACTTCAAATATTAAAACAAATATTAAACAAATAATGTTAGTGCTGCTCCTTATACTATCTTCTGTGTCAGGCCTGGCGCGAGAATACGCTGAATAGATGAATACCTTTTGTTTGCCCTACTCGATGAAAGAAAGAAGTTACACAGTGCCTGATGAGTATAGAAACAGCAAATATGGGACTTCTATTGAAAAAAATGTTTTTTGAAGAAATTTGGGCCTATAGAAATGTATAATGACTCTAAAAAGAATATAACCTGACAGAGGAAAAAATTCTCCGTAGGATAATGTGTTCAAACCTGAAATTTATAACAAATGAATATTTATACCATGCTATTAGGAACCTGGCAACAGCGCCAGGGTAGAAAAGGATGAGACTAATGGCAACTTGTATGCGCTAGATAGAGACAGAGATGTCCAATTTAACTCCATTCTAAGAGTGGAACAAGGTATAATATATCGACAACTGATGCTGGCATTACAAGATTTATGAACCTTAGTTATAGAAGAACGAAATATAAGATTTAAGAAAAAGATATTGACGCCATATCTATGTTTAATTGGTATAATAAATTGTTGTATTAAAGACAAATTCTAATGAGAATAAGAAGAGGTTTTTTTTTTTTTTTTTTTTTTTTTTTTTTTTTTTTTTTTTTTTTTTTTTTTTTTGCTTCAGAATATAAGTAGACCACATTAACAGAAAGGGATTAAGTTATCGAAATAAAATACAATATTAGACTAAAATGAAGATATTTTTGTGCCAAAATACTTGTAAAGGAAGAAAAGCAAAGAGATAAAGCAATAGTTATATTCTTAAAGAAAGTGTAGCTGTGTCAAGTTTATGAATTCATATGCTCCTTACATGGCCACGAAAATATATAGAATAACGACTTCCCAATTAAGAGAAGGACAATTATTTGAAAGCCCAGAGAGAGAGAGAGTAGCAATATAACTGACAAAAATTAAGTGCTTTAGCGAGATATACATTTGTGGTGTAATAATGATTTTCTATGTCTTAGGGTTTCCCAATTTACAAAATTAATTCAAAATTAATAACACTGGAAAGTCTATTCCCAGAATAGTCAAGATACTCCTGCATTTCATCTCTAAAGCAAATATATTAGGTTTATCTGGAATTTTAATGAAAATCGTTATTCATTTTTAGAAAATAAAAATTAATCAATTTTTTTTTCAGGTAAAGGGCATTTTGTCGTTGAAGGATCTCCTTGGAAGATATTGGTTTGGTATTTAACCGACTTTTTGTTTCTGGATTGCTATTCTCTCAGTCACCCACCCACTCACGCATCCACCACGGGGCTTTTGTAGCTTCCCCTTCTTTACCCCTCTCCAATGACTGGGCAGTAACCATGCAGCCGACTGGACCTTTTCCATAATACGCATTAACAATTTGGAAATCAACCTAAAGAAAATTAATTTCTTTAAGGTAAGGCATATATACCCCTTCTCCTATATTTCCTTGTCCTGCATATTGCAACTGTCAACTGTCCATTGGTAAGTAGTTATGCCTCACTCCACACATAAACTGCTGCTCCCAAACAGTGCATTTTACTAAATTCGTTTTATATACAAGTAACAGGTAGAAAAAATCAACATAGGATTTATTCGAAACGATAGTATGTTTTGTCATTAAAATGTATAAATTTGTTGATTACTAATCAATTCAGTCAGATGCTGGCACAGTTAAAATCTTAAACAAAGTGTTGCCACACATGTTGCAAAGCTTAATGACTACTGCCCGGCAATTAGCTCATATTGCGACATCTGCTCGTCGCCTATATATCACACTCAACGTCAATAACTGTGTAATAAATGAACATCATGTCACGAAATAAAGTCACTATTGCAGAAAATCTAGGTGTAATGGGAAGCAGGAAATAATAAATGACAGCCCATGCAACAAATTACTCTGATGAAACACATAGACGATTTTGCTTCTACAATGAATAAAGAGGAAGTATGACATTAAATGGTGAAAGTTGTTAAAAAATAAAATGAGAAAAATATGATGTGTTGCACTCACACGACTTTCTCTACTCTTGCACTAACCATTCTTACAAACTCTTATTCATATATCTTCTTCGTGTTAGTTGAGATAAATATTTTTACAAATTATCGTATTGCTTATTTCCTTGTAGGTACAAGGGGAATATTAGAATACAGTAGACTTTGTGCGATAGTCAAATGTTTTAAAGCTTTGAGATTCCGTTCTCTTTGCACCATCAAGATAAAAAAATTAATAACGTTGTTCCATTTAACCAAAGTTAGTTTTCCGAATTTCATATAAGTAACAAGGAATATCTGCGAAATACTTCACTCTAAAAAACTATTGGGACAAAAATTGTATGTTTTAGTAAATTTTTGTACAATAAGATTTGGTCTATCTCTTACGGTTTACGATTTATTCAAAAGTCATCCAGAGTAAACAGGACTACATAGGCTACTGCCACAGAATTTAAAATATACACTTCATTTGTCATAAAACTATTTTAAACATATGGCATTTTAATCAAAATCGTTAGAGGCATTTTCAAGAAAATCAAAATTTTTGAAAAATTTTCCACGAAAAGGGTAGTTTAGGTTCAGACTATTTTCTTCAAAATCTTTTTGTCGTATCCTTGAAAGGCATTAAACTTAAATATCAACTTTGGTTTTTAACCGACTTTCTGTTTTTGAGTTATGCTGTCCACAGACGGACAGATACACACACACGCGGACCTTTTTCTAAAAATGCTTTTTCTTTTTTCTTTTTTTTTTTTTTTTCATTCAGGAGGCCTCAAAACATATATTTCCGATGAAATCTCGACATCAAATTTTTGGGTGGAATACAATACTTCCTCTGCTTACGAGTAGAGAAAGTAAAAAGTGGATCAAATGGCAGTTTCTCATTTTTGGGGGCATTTTCTTAAAAATCATTCTCACAAAACTCGTAAAATAAACCAATGTAAATTATGTCCACTTATTGCAAGAATATGAACAGTTAATTATACTTGTTAGTGGAAGGTTTTCCAGACTACTGGTCCTTGGTTTATATTATCTGGCAAATTATAATTTATAAATCCAGGAAATTCTGCTGGAAAAAGCACAAACTTCATTATTAAACCCATGAATCCCGAGACAATTTCGTGTCCAGTAGGAATGAAAAGACTATCAAAAAATCGGAAGTTCTTAGTTATCGGAGATTCTATCGATATCGATAATCAATGAGCTATTCTACCCGACATTTATTTCTAATGGCCATTAATTGATTCCAAGCAAAGTTTATGTTATGGAAGAAAGTAAAATATCGTCACAAAGACTGTTTTCATTGTTATGCTATTGTCAGAACTAAAATGTGTATTAACCGAGCTGTTTAAGTCGACAAAGAGCTTTCTAGGAAACACGAGAGCTATGCTTTTTATGGAAAATACAGCAAGATTCTTGCAACTTTTACTAGTCATATCATATATTCATCTTGTGATTCATTACGATAATTAACAATATTCTCCAGCAAGTAATGAAGTGCAGTATCTGGTGCTACAATCGCAATGCACAATAAGTAATTAATGCTATGGATCAATAAAACAAACAAAGAATAGCTATAAAATAATATTTTATGCACAAACACTGCTGTCTTGAACTATCGAGGGTTTCGAGTTCAAATTTATTACAAATGTCACTCTGTAGCCCTTAACTATGAATTAGCACAATTCGATGTTATCAAAAACGTTCCCCTCTTTGCCCCCCCCCCAAAGAAAAACAAGGAAAAAGGATAAAGAACAAAAGAAAGTAAACACAACTTTTAAATTTGCTATCGTAATATACAGTGGTAGACATTTAATCGTCGCGTCGAAGTTGTTTGTTGTGTGAATCAGTTTTTAGATGTCTACTTGAATGAGTGTATCGTCGGAAGCACTTTGTAAGACAGAGAGTGTAGAAGTGACTTGCAAAATTACAAAGGATTGTAGATTGTGTTAACGATAAATGGGGGACTGTGTTTTGTGACACAGTTCTAGAGTGGAAATAAAGTAACAGAAAAAAGTAAATGTTTCATTTAGTGACTTTACATTCATAGGCTTTTCTCATAACCTTCTTACAGTTCATGTTTATTGTTTGGACACAATATTTTAAGCTTTGGTTTTGCCTAATACCAAAGTTACCATTTGAAGTTTTACTTAGAACTTTCATTCAGCTCACACACCATCTTCTTGAAGAATTAAGGGATGTATCGCACTTTAAATTGCGTGCTAAATGCTTATCGTTTTAATGTTCCTACTGAGAGAGCTGTCCGATACCATCAGTGATTTAATTAACAGTGACGCAAATAAAGCCAGAAACAGTGGGTGTCTTAGTATTCAAATATTCATGTTTTTAAAACATAATACCTGTGGAAAACTTACCATTATTAAATATTTACACAACTGCGTTATAATTCCTCCGAATTACTCTACATAAAGTTAATTTTCAGTTCAGTGTAAATATTATATAAAACAAACAGTGATTATAAACCTATATTTATATGTACTTAATGAACAAAATTGCAATCACTGCGTTTCCATGGGGAATTCAAATCGATTTGAAATCTCATTTCGGATTGAAAACCTCTTGGAAACGCGGATTCAGATGGAACTTAGAAGTGGGATCGGATCGAAGTTTTGTTCCACATAAACACCTACCGGATTCAAATGGATCTGAATCCGCCAAAGATGCTAAATTCTACTGTACTTGTAACACGCTGAACACTCATTTCCCTTTCTTAGCCAAATTGGTGTAATAAAACAAACAAAGACATTTTAATGGTTGCTTTAATCTCGCAATATATTCTTTTAAAAACATTCACGAACCTCAAAACCTGCTTAGAACTGTGTACTTGCGGTGAAATCTCGATATCGAATTTTTCGTGGAATGGAATACCTTCGCTATCTACCATGTACGTGGTAAGAAACCATTGATTTCCAGGCCAAACTGCGCTGCAGATTGAATAGTTGGCATTTTTGAGGGCCGCTTTATACATTTTTCTCAGCTATTTAATAAAACCATCTCAGAAGGCACGATACATAAACTGCGGTGCTAAAGTTTGCTTTTGTTGTTGTTGCTATTGTTTATTATTATTATTATTATTATTATTATTATTATTATTATTATTATTATTATTATTATTATTATTATTATTATTATTATTATTATTATTATTATTATTATTATTATTATTATTATTATTATTATTATTAACGTAGGCCACCTGTCAAAACACGATATTAACTAACAGTTTATTTCAATTTTTGCGTAAAATATGTATCATATATCTCAAATAACAAGCATAATAGCTTTTGCCATCTACGTAATAATACTAAAATCCCCAGCAAAGGATTAAAGATATCTTAAACGGCTTAAAAGGCATCAAAAGTAGCGAAGTGGCAATGGCATAGCGCCTGGCATAGAGGTTCTGCTGTTGAACTCGGAATGCGCTTTAAGTCCAAATAACTCAATAGAATAAATTACTGTGTCCTATTTGCTAACTATAGCAAATAGTGAAAGTATCGTTTTGCGCAGAAAATATGGTTACCAATAAATCATAGAAAATAAACTTTTTGAAACTCCCAGTATTTAAAAAGAGCATAGGGATGCGACGAAGATTTTTAGAAAATCTCCCTAAGCGAAACTAGTTTTAATGTGAAAATATTTCTGTCGCTTTCGATTCCCTCAAAAATAGCTTAAACCATTAAGGTATTTACATGACAAATAAAATTATATTGAAACATTTTATTACAATAGTTTATGAAGCAGTGGATCGTCAGAGTAGTCAAAAGTTTATACCACGAAAATAACAGGTATGGTTAAAGACAAGTTAGGTTACAAATTTTTATGTTGCATTAACCATTTCCAAGATAGTTCTCATTATTGGTATGAATTCCCAAACAGTTAAATCTTTTTTTTTTTCCTCTTTTACTCACATTCGTGCCAAGAGGTGTTGCACTCACATGACTTTCTCTACTCTTGTAGTGACTATTCTTACAAACTCTTATTCCTATATCTTCTTCGTGTTAGTTAAGATAAACATTTGCAGAAATTATCTTATTGCTTATTTCCTTGTAGGTACAAGGGGAATATTGGAATACAGTAGGCTTTGTGCGATAGTCAAATCTTTTAAAGCTTTGAGATTCCGTTCTCTTTGCACACTTAACATATAAAAATGAACAACGATGTTCCATTTCACATAAGTAGTAAATAGCTTTCAAAGAATTTAACTGTTAGTTAAGGATACTGTATTCCTTGCAGTAAAAGTAATTTTTAAATGAATATGTTGGTTAATACAAAGCAAATAGGACAAGGAACTCTAATAAAAATAGTTTCTATAAGAGTGCTCAGAGAAATGCATGTGAATATAACATATATACGGCTATATATTTTGGAATGACGTGCAATATTTCTCTGGAAGGTAACCGTAGCAGCAGGTGAAGGATATACGAGTGTGTGTGTGTGTTTGTGTGCGTGCGTGCGTGTGTGTGTGTTTGTGTGTGTATGTGTTTGTGTGTGTGTATGTGTGTGTGTGTCTGTGTGTGTGTGTGTGTGTGTGTATCCTAAGACCAAATCAATCAACCCCATTCGCTGCGGGTGTGGGACTGTGCACGTATTTGCCCTGAGGGATCCTGATTAGCTCGTTTATTGAAAGTGCCAGTTCTCTGTAGTTCACCACTTCCTATGGGCTTGTGTCACTTTATCACAAGCTAAATTTAGGGCATTCTTTTAACACGCTATCGTAGTTTACCTTCTATTGCCATATTTAGAGTCGTATAGCACTAAACACATTGATAATGCTGCATTCATTGGGGATATCCACTGAGTGGGGAAACAACGTGCTCGTAACCGTGACGTCATACTCAACACACAGATCCAGGCCTGAATAGTTGACAGTCAGTAGTTGGACTGCAGTACTGACAGTGTAGCGTTGGTCGCTGTGATTCTTGTGTTTACGTTCTGCCTAGGCTATACAAAGTTCAGTATGTGCTGCCCATTGAAAACACTAATGGGAGAATTTATATAGAAATGCAAGGTTATGATTATTTATTTTCTGAGGCATTCGTAATTTCTCATTGTTTTCTTCTCTTTACCCCTCTCCAATGAAATGTTGGACATAAGTATAACCAATCGAGGGAAACATTGATTATTCCTGATAGCTCAGTAAATCGATTCTCAACTGTTTCTTGAATCACTCCATGCCATGAGAATTTGGAGTTCAATCTAAAAAAAATCTGATGTGTTGCACTCACATGACTTTCTCTACTCTTGTACTAACCATTCTTACAAACTCTTATTCCTATATCTTCTTCGTGTTAGTTAAAATAAACATTTGTACAAATTATCTTATTTCTTATTACCTTGTAGGTGCAAGGGGAATGTTAGATAGTCAAATTTTTGGGATTCTGTTGTCTTTGCACACTTATATAAAAAAATGAACAACGATGACCCATTTCACGAAAGTTCCAAGTTTTCCGAAACTCACACACATAACAAGGTATATCTCCGAAATGGTTCACCCTACAAGAAAATTTATTCAGGCATAAATTGTGTATTTTAGCAAGATCTTCATTTTTTGTATAGTATAATTTGGTCTATCTCTAACGGTTTACCAGTTATGCAAAAGTCGTCCAGAGTAAATACGACTACAGGGGCTATAGCCAGAAAATTCAAGATATACATTTCATTTGTCATCCAAATATCTCAAACATATGACATTTTAATCAAAATCGTTAGAGCCATTTTCAAGAAAATCAAAATTTTCGAAAAAGTTTCCATGTAAAGGGTAGTTTAGGGTGGGGCTATTTTCTTCAAAATCTTCGTGTCACATCCTTGAACGACATTAAACTTAAATACCAACTTTGGTTTTTAACCGACTTTTCGTTTTTGAGTTATGCTGTTCACAGACTGACAGACACACACACGGACCTTTTTATAAATTTGCTGTTTTTATTCTTGGGACCTCAAAACGTATACTTCTGGTGGAATCTCGACATCGAATTTTTAGGTGGAATACAATACTTCCTCTACGTAGTAGGGAAAGTAAAAAGTCAATGCCACAGCTGGGATATAAACCACAGACCACTCGCTTACCGATTCGTATTTCTCCCGATAAACCACAAAGGCAGGCTTGATTGGAGAATCTAATGCCATTCTGGCAGGTTGTTACAGTAGCTTAATAGTTAGAGCACCCACCTGCTAAGCAGAGGGTCTGTGGTTCAAATTCCGGCTGTGGCATTTAATTTTTCAGTCTTTGTTCCACCTCTTAGTCTTATAAATATTTATTGTTCCATCTACTTCGTGTTTATCGAGATAAACGTTATCAAATATTGTTTTAGGGCATATTACCTTGTAGGTGCACGACAATGAGCTAGTCCATCAGGACTTGGTGATAGTCAAATATTTTAAAAGCCGATCGCTAAGCGATGGCTTAATAGCATGGCCTAGAGGTAAGAAGCAAACAACGACTTCCTATTTGAGAAAATCATTCGAATAGTCATACCAATAAGAAGAACTATCTCGGAAATGGTTAACCCCAAAAAATTTGATATAAATTTTGTTTTAACGATATCGACATTTTCTCTATCTCTTATAATTAATCGGGAATGCAAAACTTATTCATAATGAAGAAAGCTTTAAAGCAATTCCTAGAAAATACAACATTTGTGTATCATTTCTCATGAAAGTATTTTAAACATAGTGTTTTAATCCAAATCCATGGAGCAATTTTTGAGAAAATCAAACGTTTGGAAAGCTTATATATATATAATATTTTGAGGTGAGAGAATTATCTTCCGCATCCTTGTGGAACGGTTATTTGCTCTTCTTTCTTGCCACACGTTGTTGATGCGACGTTTGAGACAGTTATTTACGTTTAATGCAGCTATGAGACTCTAAATGCTTTTCATCGAATTTCTCGACGTACCTCAGGGCGTGGTATAGGTCTACGCCTTACAAGGATGATTAAATTTCCCTTTTATATTGTTAATATACTTATTTATTGTTCCTTTACGTCACAAACAATAATACAAATATTTGGATTGGCGTCCTTTGTCTCAAGCCCTGCGGGGTTCACACAACCCGAACACGGACTACGTAATTTTGCGAGTTCGTAATCTTCCTCTATTTTTTGATGCAGCCTTACTAATTATATATTAGTTCTCTGCATTGTTACTCCTGTTAACTTTTAAAACACAATGTTCTTCCAATAAACACTATATGTCGATAACTTTTCAAATTATTCGCGGACTTTGCGATTTCCACATGACGCCAATCCCGATAACACATGAACAAGCTAAGACAATTGAAGATCTCTATCATTGCCCACTAGGACAATGATTCACAATTTTAGGGGGCTTTTTCTGCCACCACTATAAACACAAATGTATTTTTATAGTGAAATTTCGGTATTAAAGTTTAGGATGGAATTCAATAATACCTCTGTGCGTCCTGGAGCAAGTAAAAATATGGGTAACTAAGTATTATGGATGATTTGTATATATTTATATTAATTAACACTCCAGAATATGTTCTTAATAAAATATCGAACAGTGAGAGAGCGTTGTCAAATTAGCACGCAATTTCTACACGAATTAGAAAGTGTCTACGAACAGCAAATTGAGTTATTTTGAGACGTTAGACAGCTGAAGTTGAAGGGAAGGCGCTGTCATTGGACAGTTCATAAAAATAATGTTCAAAAGGTTGCCGCAACACCACGTGTGTCATCAGCAAAAGCATTCAGACGCACGAGCTCCCTTCCTCGTTAAAATACGTCACTTTGTCAAAGTTTTCCTCATGCCAAAAAGTCTTCTTTGTTCTGTGGTGCAGGACCAATTGAGACATCCAACATCGGATCATCTCTTGTTTGCTTTTAAGTTTACTATTTCCATCTGCTTTCAGGAGATAATTACTTCATATGAAAGCTAAAGTAAACATAGCAGCTTCCATTATCAGGACCACAATGTTGACATTAATCGCTCACTTGACTCAATTTCTCCGTTATTACTAAGGTTATTCTTCCATTTATCTAAAAATAATCCTTTACTGACCATTTTATTGCATAAAAAAGTAATATTACAGTAAACTAAAGCAGGGCTGTAAATAGTGTTAACGAGTCAAAAGCTGTGTATTTATATATTATAAAATCTCTCAGAAGCGTTGTCACACCGAACGTTATGGAACTGTGTAAATGTCCAAAGCTTATATCAGCGAACCCTCTAGCAAATTGGGTCAGTTAATACGTAAGTTTTTAGACTCTTCAGCGAGTAAAGCGCCCGGAAGAAGAGGCTGCGCCGTGCATATTTCATTATCAAGCGAAGAAAATGAAGTGATAGAAGAAATGAAAGTGACAGTTCTAGTTAGATTAGTTAGCAAATTACAATGAAAATTACATAGTGAAACGATTGCACAAAATCACGCTATCTTTGCCTTCAAGCGAATTCTCTATATGGACCTAACCTATAAATATGCTAATAACAACCATCTAAAATCACAGTTTAAAGCTGAAACTAGCTCTTATTTACTCTTCTTTTATTAGTAACATATCTATACCACACAATTACATTAATGCGCACCAAACTTGCTTTAATACATACAAAAATGTGTTTGAAATCAGCACAAAATTGATGTGCAAGCTGAAAATGGTGCTTCAAGCTGAACGGAGCCTTCGGGTTTTGAAATGTTGCTGACCAAAAGGAAATATGGACACAAGCGAATACAACGAGCGATGGAAAGCAAATATGCTGCTATTTTTGTTTCATTTTTATCGTCAGAATGGAATACAACCAAAGTGAAATTCAGGGAAATGTGTTTAGGTATTCACGTCCAAAACAGCTGTGCGTGCGTGCGTGTGCGTGCGTGTGTGTGTGTGTGTGTGTGTGTGTGTGTGTGTGTGCGTGTGTCTGTGTGTGTGAACAGCATATCCCGAAAAAGAAATTTTTAAAACTACCAAATTTGGTACTTAAGATCACTAGCTGCCAACACGTGTGACGAAAATTTTATAAGGAAATCCCAAAACCTATCCTTATATGGAAATAATTCTCATCTTCCAGATTATTTCCAATGTCGTGTTGCAGCGCGGTTTACATAGGTCTATATTTCCAACATGCAGATAATTTTATCGAGGTCTTTGTTCAATGTCATCGTCTATCTATAAACTCGGTTGCACGATGGAAACATCGACTTGTTTATTACTTGTTTTTATTTTATATAAACTGGGGATTTTATGCGATTTGCATTATTTGTACAGTAAAACCTCGACGTCCCTTACGGTTAGCCTATTAAATAAAATTCGTGCACAATGAAGACTATTTCACAAGCTACTCAATGAAAATACAACATATTGTCTCATAGAGATACTGGTATTAAAATTTTTAAATATATAGTATTTTATTTTAAACTCTTAAAACCATTTTCTGGAAAAATTTCTTGTGAAGAGTGTCTTCGGAATTGAGGATCTTCCCTAAAATACATTTTCATTTTCCTAAAAATGCTTCTGTTGGATTAAAGGGCCCTTATATAGTGCATTTTAGGTTCAATGTGAATATAAGAGGTAAGTGGTAGAAAAATCTGATGTGTTGCACTCACATGACTTTCTCTACTCTTGTAATAACCATTCTCACAAACTCTTATTTCTATATCTTCATGTTAGTTGAGATAAACATTCCTACAAATTATCTTATTGCTTATTTCCTTGTAGGTGCAAGAGGAATATTAGAATACAGTAGGCTTTGTGCGATAGTGGAATCTTTTAAAGCTTTGAGATTCTGTTCTCTTTGCATACTTAACATATAAAAAAATGAACAACGATGATCCATTTCACGAAAGTTTTAAGTTTTCCGAAACTCACACACATAACAAGGAATATCTCCGAAATGGTTCACCCTACAAGAAAATTTATTCAGACATAAATTGTATATTTTAGCAAGATCTACATTTTTTGTATAGTATGATTTTGTCTATCTCTAACGGTTTACCAGTTATGCAAAAGTGGTCCAGAGTAAATACGACTACAGGGGCTATAGCCAGAAAATTCAAGATATACATTTCATTTGTCATCAAAATATCTCAAGCATATGACATTTTAAACAAAATCGTTAGAGCCATTTTCAAGAAAATCAAAATTTTCAAAAAAGTGTTCCATGTAAAGGGTAGTTTAGGGTGGGGCTATTTTCTTCAAAATCTTCGTGTTGCATCCTTAAAAGACATTAAACTTAAATACCAACTTTGGTTTTTAACCGACTTTTCGTTTTTGAGTTATGCTGTCCAAAGAGTGAGACACACAGGGACCTTTGGATTCAATTAACGAATGCGTGTCCTTTGTTTTAAGTAGGTTGAAAGGATATTGAATTAAGGTTTGTTTGTGTAACAGATCTGTTAAGGTATGATTTTTGGGATTTGTCCCTAAAATAGCAAACCGCAGGGCAAAACTGTGGCAAACACAGCAGAAATATAACGCTGTGCGTATATTCACAACTTTATTTAAGTCAACATCCATGGTATGGCATTTGTTTCATTGTAGGCACGGAATGGCGGAAGTATTTGGAGCTAAGCCGAGCGCCGACCGCCGACCGCTGAAATCTGCAGGATGACAAGTGAGTGATTATGCAGAACAAATTACATGTACTGTGAGAGCCCGACCACCAACAGCATCTAAAGCTCAAGAAAAGTTCCGGATAAAACCGTCGAACACGCCACTAACGAACTCGGCTTTGCCACGGAAGTTCCGACGGTTTAAACTATAATCCTTTCTCATTTGCATGAAATCTTATACTCTTCCAGTGTGAAGAGGTTTATGTTTCATTTTAGAATAAATTTTCATTTCGTGGTAAGCTTTACTATTTAATATACACCGATGTAACGCAGAGAGAAAAATAGCTTTAAAAATAGCGCATGTGTGACATTTCACACTGTGAAAAAAATTTAAGAAATAAGTGTTTTATTTTTAAAAAATGTTTAGTGTTGCACCCCCATGACTTTCTCTAATCATTCTTACAAACTCTTGTTCCCATATATTCTTCGTGTTAGTTGAGACAAACATTTGTACAAATTATCTTATTGCTTATTTCCTTGTAGGTGCATGGGGAATATTAGAATACAGTAGGCTTTGTGCGATAGTCAAATCTTTTAAAGCTTTGAAATCCCGTTCTATTTGCACGCTTACCATATAAAAAATGAAGGATGATGTTCCATTTGACAGAAGTATGTTCTCCAAAACTCACAAATATCCAGAAATACCTCCGAAATGGTTCACTCTACAAACAAAAAGTTATTTACGTATAAATTGTTTGTCTTAGCAAAATCTACATTTTTTGAACAAAGCCATTTTGAAGAAAATCAAATTTTTCGAGAAATTTGTCATGTAAAGGGTAGTTTAGGGTGCAGCAATTTTCTTCAAAATTTTTGTGTCGAATACTTGAAAGACACTGAATTTAAATATCAACTTTGGTTTTTAACCGACTTTTCGTTTTTGAGTTATCCTGACAAGAGTTTGACACACACACACACACACACACACATACACACATACACACATACACACATACACACACACGCACACACACACACACGCACACATACACAACGTCCTTTAGGATGTATTCGTCAAATAAGCACATTGATAGGGGTTTTGATTTATGTAGAAGCAAGAGCCAATGCACAAGCAGCTCCGGAAGAGGTATCATCATCTACAACAATATCATAAAATGGAAATAAAACCATTACGAATTAAAATAATAAGAGCTTTAAACATAATAATTGTTCAACCAATGTTATTTGTAAATACTGCACGGTAAAAAATAGTACACGCAGAGGATTTAAAACACTTCTACAAGACACGTATTACTTACGAATCGTTCGCTTGTAAATTCAGAGATAAATATTCTGTTTAACATATAATATTCGCTAGTCCCAGTGTATATTCGCAGTAGTGCCACCCTACAAGTCAATTATGGAGCTGAAACTCCCTATCTTCTAGTACGGTTTGTTAAATTATAGAATGGATTTATCTAAAGCGGCTTGCTTTCATCGAAAAGCATTCAATATTCCCATGTGTAGGCAAGAAAATACGGTAAAATAATATCCCTGGACTCCAGGGATTGGCTGCAATGATTGAAAGGCTCTCCCTTGAGGACATGGTTGCTTAGCTTTATACTGTGATTGTATTTGGGGTTATTTCCATCAGAGGGGATGAATTCTTTACCTGGAGTAAAGCGGAATTGACTATTTCCATATGCCGAAATCTTGAAATGGGAATTGTCTAAGTATACGCACTATGCTTAGAAAAAGCAAACAATATTTTATATTAAAATAATAATATGGATTGTAATATTTAAGAAAACACATAGTTTATTCTTTAAAATATGCATTATTTTAAACTATAAATGAAAGGCCCATACTTTTCCTACTGAAAATGCCCCACGTTATTAAATTTTTTCTAATTTGTTTCAAATTGTTACCTTTTAATGGTACAGCAAAGAACAATTATGCTATACTTCTTAAAATTAATATTACGATCTGTAGAAATAAATTAAGTTCTAAAAATTAAAACATTGTGGAAAGGTAAAATAGTTACACTGTTCTACATTAACGAGGGGTTAATATAAAAAATCTGACACAGTATAACATATCTATGAACTAATTTACTGACAAAACCTTTAACTACTAATAAAGGGAAGAAATTTCAAAATAATATTGTACATACTTTCAAACTTTCAAAGATACGTTGCCCTAAATTATCATAACTTTAGTAATCCGATTAAAATCACAACGAAAATGTATACGAAGTTCTAATGACAAATGCAGAATGTTAATTAAATGTTGTAGGTTGAAATCATTACTTTTTCCACTCACTCTGCTACCATTAACAGATTAAGGTTATTATTGCTTCACAATAATGATGACAAACATTTGCAAAAGAAGCCTTATTGCATATTTTGCATAGTTTCAAGAGACAATTATCTTAGACGCTTTTGCTATGCAATGCCATCAAAATTAGGTTCTCCTTCTATAATATGTGATGTTGCACTCACATGACTTTCTCTACTCTTGTACTAACCATTCTTAGAAACTCTTATTCCTATATCTTCTTCGTGTTAGTTAAAATAAACATTTGTACAAATTATCTTATTGCTTATTTCCTTGTAGGTGCAAGGGGAATATTAGAATACAGTAGGCTTTGTGCGACAGTCAAATCTTTTAAAGCTTTGAGATTCCGTTCTCTTTGCACACTTAATATAAATAAAATGAACAACGATGATCCATTTCACGAAAGTCAAGTTTTCCGAAACTCACACACATAACAAGGAATATCTCCGAAATGGTTCACCCTACAAGAAAATTTATTGAGACATAAATTGTGTATTTTAGCAAGATCTACAGTTTTTGTATAGTATAATTTGGTCTATCTCTAACGGTTTACCAGTTATGCAAAAGTCGTCCAGAGTAAATACGACTACAGGGGCTATAGCCAGAAAACTCAAAATATACAGTTCATTTGTCATCAAAATATCTCAAACATATGACATTTTAATCAAAATCGTTAGAGCCATTTTTAAGAAAATAGAAATGTTCGAAAAATGTTCCATGTAAAGGGTAGTTTAGGGTGGGGCTATTTTCTTCAAAATCTTCGTGTCGCATCCTTGAAAGACGTTAAACTTACATACTATCTTTGGTTTTTAACCTATTTTTCGTTTTTGAGTTATGCTGTCCAGAAACTGACACACACACACATACGCGCGAACCTTTTTCTAAACATGCTTTTTTGGATTCAGGGAGTCTCAAAACATATATTTCCTGTGAAATCTCAACATCGAATTTTTGGGTGGAATACAACACTTCCTACTTACCAGTAGAGAAAGTAAAAATAGTAACGGCATAAGAGCAGTAAAATAGTCTAAAATGTCGAAAATTCAGACAAATAATGAAGAATACGTCGGAAATTATTAATTGCACACTAAATTTGACATGAATTGAAAAGCAATTTATATTTTTGTGCAGTTACCTTTTGAGTATCTTACGGTATGGCTAATTCAAGCGAATTTAGGGGAATTCGGCCTATGAGCATAAATCCACTGAAATTTCACTTTCTTTGTTTGTATTGCCCTTTGTGAACTTAAATTCTCGGTTTGATGTTGTTTTGAGATCTATTTTTTTAGTTATGCTAACCAGAGATAGACGACCAGACAAACGGCCTAAAATATTTATTTCCGGTTGACTCGATGTCGAAGTTTTGGGTGGAATACTGTATTGAGGTAAACACTAGGGAGAGAGAGTAAAATAAAGCGTAATTTTCTGTATACACTTCTAAATATTGCTCTGATCTCGCAAAAGTATATTTGTATGATAGGAGTAACCGAAATACTATGCAACAAAGTTCACTCTTTCATTTCACAAAATGTTTTACTTAGTTTAACTATGTTTCGTTTAGGTAATGGCTCTCGTGTTAAGATTTCAACAGTTTTATGCTCTGAACTGCTGTACGAGATAATGGATGCTCAGAAAATGACGAAAATAGTTTATCTCACTTAGACTATTGCTTTTGTAAGCCGGTGGTGTTAGTGTGTAACCCATTATTATGCTTAGCCTACCTCAACATACTCTGTTGCACCTCCTTTTGGAATAACTAATTTACTTAACTCTGTTTAATTCACGGTAAGTAAAAAGATGAATCCGCTAAAACAAAACAAGCGCTACTTCCTTCTTCGAAACATCAGAGGGAGATGGAATGAGAATACGGTAATTTATCTGTGAGCGATATTTCAACACTTAGGCGAACAACGAAGAATATCTCCGAAATGGTTCACTCTACAAAAGAATTTATTTGGACATAAATTGTTTTAGCAAAATCTACATTTTTGGTGCAGTAAGAGTTGGTCTACCTCTTACGGCTTAGCAGTTATCTAAAACTCATCCAGAGTAAATAAGGTTACATTTTAATAAAAATCGTTAGAGCCACTTTCAAGAAAATAAAAATGTTCGCAGAATGTTTTATGTAAAGGGTAGTTTAGGGTAGAGGAATGTTCTTCAAAATCGTCGTTTCGCATCCTTGAAAGACATAAAACTTAAACACCAACCGACTTTTCGTTTTTGAGTTATGCTGTCCACAGACTGACACACACACACACACACACACACACACACACACACACACACACACACACACACACACACTGTTTTCTAACAGTACTTTTTTTGGATTCAGGGGGCCTCAAAACATATTTCCGGTGAAATCTCGACAGCGAATTTTTGAGTGGAATACAATACTTCCTCTACCTTGCTATACGTAAAATTATAAACCTTTATTTCACCATATTTATAAGCATTACACGGTGAAAGAGAGTTAAAATTATTTTCAAAAATCTAAACCTATGCCCAAAAATAAGCATTCACATTGTGGAAGATAAATTATATTAATTTTACTTGAGTTAAGACATAACTTTAACTTGAAGACAACCATATTTAATTTGAGGAAACACCAAATGAAAACCCTAAATTACAAACTTTTAAAGTCAGGACTTTCAAATTTTGGTTTTGTTGCTCATATTAAACCAACCTTTCTGCAAATTTGTGGCTTCTCCTACAATAACTTTCCACTTTATTAATTATTTAATTAATTAAATTATAGTACGATATAAAATGGTCATTGTACAGGAGTTTTCATCTTTAAGCGTAACATTTTCTATTTGCAATTTTTAGTTATTTTATATATTTAATATAATTTCACTATTTACTGACACTTGCCCAAAACTCAGCCCAAATTATAAAATAATTCTACGGCGGAGCTTATATTCCAAATGTCATAATAATCTGACAAAAGAGCATCGCAAAGGAGTGCTTCTGCGAAGGTGGATGTATTTTTTAGAAAGGTAGAAAATAGAAAGTAATAGGTATTTAAATGCTGTGCACCCTCATGCTTAAGTTGTGGGAGATATTTAAAAATGGCGCATAGTAAACTAATGCACCATTTGGAATAATGAAACAAGCGTAGAATTTTCATTCGCAAAAACAAAAAAATTATATATTTGGTCTAAAACCTCGGATTTTCAATTAACTGTCCCCTTGGACAATAATATGTTAATTTAGATACTAGGAGAACCTATAATAACAATAAATATATGTTGCACTCACAATTCTTTTTTTCATACTTGTGCTAACTATTCTTACCAGCTCTTATTCATAGATATTCATGTTAGTTGAAGTAAACATTTGTACAAATTATCTTATTGTCAATTTCCTTGTAGGTGCAAGGGGAATATGGAAATACAGTAGGCTATGAGTGATAGTCATATGTTTTAAACCTGGTGGCTATATGAAGGCCAAGGTTCCGTTCTCTTTGCACGGTCAAGGGATAAAAATGTGAATTCCATTTCAGAAAAGTTTAACAAGATTTGGTCTATTTTTACGGTTTACCAGTTACGCAAAAGTCATCAAAGGCAGACAGGACTACAAAGGCTATAGCCAGAAAATTAAAAATATACATTATAAAAGTAGTTTAAACAGTTTAGTATTGACTTGTGTAAACCGCGCTGCAACCTAAGTTAGGTATAGGTATTCTGCGCTCAATCATTTTTTCCATGGCTGTGCCAATTTCGGTATCTATCCCAGTTTTACACCCACAGTCACGCGCACACACAGTGTCTCTCTCTCACTCTCTGAAACACACAAACCTACGCACATTTTTCAAAAAAAAATTGGGGGAAGGGTTGAATTCAGGGATAATGTATCGAAAGTTTGAATGGAATACAATAGATACTACTCTTGCTATAGGTTGAGGCAGTATTTTATGTAAGCCCTCTGAAATAATTAAAAATGTAAATACAGAGGCAACAGAAAGTTCCTGAAATAACTATGTTAAAATATAGGCAGCGTATTCTGACTTCTTATGTTCACTGTGATACAACATACAAGGAAGAATTGAAAGAATTGAATCGATAGCGTAACGACGAGAAATACTAATTACACATCCTAAAGTAAATAATTAACTGTGAAGTTTTGTGATCCTCATAAAAAGGAACGGTAACACCAGTGATATTGAGATCAATCAAGTTTAGAAAGGAATATTGACATTTCACAATCGTTGGCTGTGCCTGGCCATTTTGTTGTCGAAGTCCGCCATGTTTAGCAAGAAAATTGTAGAAGTGTTTTATGAGAAGGCTGACAATCTTTCAGTGTTAATAAATTCTTTAAGACATTCGTGAAAATAATATTGATTTTCTCATTCATATATGTGCGTACTACCACTAAGATAGTATTAATGGAATCTTATAGCTCCCCAACTGATGTTAGGCCGCGAGGAATGTAACTTCATTAAGTTTACCACTCATTTAAAAAGAAATAATTGTCCCAAACGACACCTCAACGTTTGGCTCGAATTGCAGCAACATACTAAATAATCGTTCCAAGTTAAATAGTAAAACTAAAAAGTAACTCAGGGATAGCGTTCCTTATAGTACTTTTCCAACATAAATTACAGTGTCAATCTGACGGAACGTAACTAAGATTCAAAAACGAAGCTAAAATGGTCTTAATAGGATGTACTTAACATCGATTGTGTGTGTGTGTGTGTGTGTGTGTGTGTGTGTGTGTGTGTGTGTGTGTGTGTGTGTGTGTGTGTGTGTGTGTGTGTGTGTGTCTAACAGTCTGTGGACAGCACAACTCAAAAACAAAAAGTCGGTTAAAAACCAAAGCTGGTATTTCAGTCAAATATCTTTCAAGGATAGAACACGAAGATTTTGAAGAAAATAGCCCCACCCTAAACTACCCTTTACATGGAACATTTTTCTAAAATTTTGATTTTATTGAAAATGGCTCTAACAATTTTGATTAAAATGCCATATGTTTAAGATATTTTTATGACGAAATGTATATCTTGAATTTTCTGGCTATAGCCCCTGTAGTCGTATTTACTCTGGACGACTTTTGCATAACTGGTAAACCGTTAGAGATAGACCAAATCGTACTGTACAAAAAATGTAGATCTTGCTAAAATACACAATTTATGTCTCAATAAATTTTCTTGTGGAGTGAACCATTTCGGAGATATTCCTTGTTATGTGTGCGAGTTTCGGAAAACAAAACTTTCGTGAAATGGAACATCGTTGTTCATTTTTTATATGTTTAGCGTGCAAAGACCAACGCACATTGTATTCTAATATTTCCCTTGTACCTACAAGGACATAAGCAATAAGATAATTTGTACAAATGTTTGTCTTAACTAACACGAAGAAGATATAGGAATAAGAGTTTGTAAGAATGGTTAGTACAAGAGTAGAGAAAGTCATGTGAGTGCAAGACATCAGATTTTTAACTCTGTCAATGCTTTCTACAATTTTTTTAAACCAATGTTATCATACGCTTTTTCTGCCTGCTTTTTCCAAATCGTCATTATGTTCTGTTTCTTCTTTTAAAAATTGTTTCAATATTCTTCCACATGTCTTAGTAAAGGTACTTCAAACTATAATACCCCTATAATTTTTATTATCATCGTTATCATTATTAGGTATGTATGGGCTGATATTTGATAAGCAGTTAGATGCGCTAGACATATCTGCAAGGGATATTGGAATCCCAGCTTCTGCGCACTTGATGCAACTCATAACTTTTGTGCAAAAATCTGATGAGTTAGATTCACATGATTTTATCTACTAGTTATTCAACAAACTATTCTATAAAACCCTTATTCTTCTATCGACCTCACGATAAGCGGTTCAAGAAATGGCGTTACCTATTACATATTTCCTTGTAGTTCTAATGGCAAAATGCGAATGCTTTTCCGACAGTGAAATCTTTTAAGAGTTGGTTGTTATTTCATAGTTTTTAAATTCTATTTTCTATTATTACCAGGAACAAAATAAATGAACGAATAACGACCCATCATTTGAATAATGTAACATTATAACAAATAACAAGAAATACTTCGGAATAGGTTAACTGCATAAAAATTTGTTTTACATAAATGAGGTTCTTTAACAGATCTGCTTTCTTTTGTTCTAAGTTTTTGTCTGTCTCTTAGGATTATGCAAAAGGAAGAATATCTTGGAGGCTATTCCTAGAAAATTCAATATATACAGTTTATTTGGAACGAAAATCCCTTAAATACACGATATTTTAATTGAAAGTGTTAAAAATTTTCCAAAATATTTCAATGATAGCATAGCTTGGTATGGGAATATTTTCTTGAAAACGTTTTTGTCACGTCTTTGAAAGATTCTAAACTTAAATACTAATTTCATATTTAACCGATGTTTTGATTTCGATTTTGATTTTTGGTTACAGAGGACCTCAAATGCAATACCTTGTGTGTCCATGAAACTTTCCAACTATCATTTCCTTCCGCAACAGTTATACTTTTTCCCTCATAGTAAAATTGCGGAATAAATGGCTTCTAGGGCAAGTAAACTGCACACACCACAAGGTCATGTTTAAGACAGTGTAGACAACATATACAAATGTAAAATTTCACCTCCGTCCATCCTTGCAAAAAGTATTGAAGTTAATAGAGAATTCATCAATTTTACAAACTTATAGAAGTTAAATTGCGGTGAAATAGTTTGCCGGTGCTGTAAACACAAATATTACGTCATTAAATATTTAAAACGGTGAGATTGTTGGTCAAAGTCAAACAATGATCGTGGATACAATGTCGCAAAAATTAATCGAAAAATGCTAACTGTGGCGTACAGAATATTGACGCAGTATTTCTCAGTTTATTTCTTTATAAGTCCTCTGCATCTAGAATATATAATTTAGAAAGCATACGCAGCCTCCTGTAATAATTTGTTACATAGCTGGCCTATGTTGACTTTCTTTTGTCTTGTTACAATTAATGGAGAAAAGAAGCGTTTGAAATTGACTTTTGCTTTAAATGCGAATAAGTATATTTAAAAGTGTGATTATGGAGGAACTAAGTGATATTCGTGAAGTTTGAACTGCACTTTGAACGTTCTGCATATTATTTGGATATTAACTGCAAGGATTGATCAGATGTAAATTGATTTGTATAATAACGACGTATCCGCCATTACTTAGCGGATTATTTAGCGATGTGAAACGTGTTACCACTACTGTTTGTGAAGTGTTTGTTAATATCAATATAGAGTAATCAAAGCAACTTCTAACTTTTATATCAAGCCGTATCGCGCCCAGGATAGACAGAAGTTATAAAGATTCTACACACACACCGATTGCAACTAGGCCAGGGATTACAATAGCGTGATATTACAACACCAACGAGTAAGAAATATTCACTGCTGCAGATGTCACAAAAGCGTGTGGTTAGTGGGTAGAGTAAGTAATTGCTACAATATATATATATACATATATATATCTGAAGGACCTAGAAAAATGGATATACTTCCAATCTACTTTAATGCATATTATTATTATTATTATTATTATTATTATTATTATTATTATTATTATTATTATTATTATTATTATTATTATTATTATTATTATTATTATTATTATTATTATTATTATTATTATTATTATTATTATTATTATTATTATTATTATTATTATTATTATTATTATTATTATTATTATTATTATTATTATTATTATTATTATTATTATTATTATTATTATTATTATTATTATTATTATTATTATTATTATTATTATTATTATTATTATTATTATTATTATTATTATTATTATTATTATTATTATTATTATTATTTTCTAAGAAGTGTGGCTAGTATCACTCTCTTAGATTACCAGAGAAGTAAAAATATACAACTATATATAATGTCTATTTTTATAGACATTTTTAATTTGACTGAATTAATAGAGCAAAAAGGAATAACTGATACCAACACAACAAGAATGACTGACGACCGACTAGAATGTTAGATTACCAGCCAAGAGGACAGAAATGTCGGTTGGGCGATATCGCCTTTGAAGACGGAACAGGTATAGGCCTAATCCTAGTAGATGATTAATACCATATTAATAACCGATAATATAATCGATAAATTCTCGAGAGGCGAATAAATAAACTATGTACGAATTTGTAAATATTATATCGGAAAGATCTGACAGCAAAATGTCTCTTATCCGCTCTAGAATCTGGAAGTATAAATGAGTGTCTGTATGTGTATGAATTTAAAGTTTAAAATTCCTAAAAACCAAAAGCTCACTGTAAACACTTAAACAAGTACCACCATTGCCTATAGGCAAATGTTCCACAGGAAAGGCCGCCGATATCACATTTGTAGTTAAACGCAGAGCAAAAATGGAACAATAAAACAACTAGAAACCGTTTGGTCCCATAAAAATAACCTAAAATATATTCATTTCGATTAGTGGAGTTCGACTTACCAACTGAGGAAAACGAAACCCAAACATTATGCATTTCGGTCTTCATTTGTTATAACAGAAAACCAGGTAATAATCTCAAACAAATCTCACTTTTATTTCCACATTAACAATTAGCCTTTCTTATGAAAAGCGACATCAACTATTAAAATAATAATTGTTAAAAAGCTTTGTCAAATTGAAACTGAATGCTTTTTGGATTGTAAATCGATTGCAAATTATAAGTTGTTTCTCAGCGATTTATGGGGGACAGTTGGCGACGCTGATTAAATATCAGAATGATTCGGTGATAATTCGTATGAAGTAATAGTAATAATAGTAATAATAATAGTAATACATAATAATACGGTATTAGTATTAACATTACTTTTAAAGACTTTATTATAATTATTTCTCTTTTTTTTAGAGAGATATTTTTAAAATAACTGTCATTTGTTACTCTTTGCCTAGTCGACAGTCTGGGTTTTGGAAAGCTGAAAGTCTTCTTTCTGAATTAATAGTATGGTTATACTTATTTCGGGAACTTTATCATAATATTCCACAAACTTCCGCTTTCAAAGACATAAATTTCATAAGTGGCCATATACACATTAGCCGACGTAGATTGCAGACGTCAAATTTGCTCCGGAACATACACGAAGTGTTGAATAAGTTAAATTCATTAACAAACGGGAATAAAGCTTTCTTGTTCATCAGTAACAACCGTGAAAAATTTCACATTTTCGTATGTAGAGATTTTGAATATCTTATGCAGTATTGATATTTTGTACTAAGCATTTCAAACAACTAATTTACATTCGATGGCCTGCATGAAACACAGTTGATAAAGGAATGATGTAAGAAATTATTCAGCTAGTTAAAACTTGTATTTGGTTCAACATCTTTAGTTCCACATGAAATTGATGCCTGTTTTCCGTTCTCCTTGAACCGCTAAGATGTAAAAATAAAATAAAAATAACGATGTTCAATTTGTGCAAAATATAAGTATTGCAAAAGTCGCAGAAATAACAAGCAATATTTCCGAAATTATTTAGTATAACGAAAAAAATCATTTCGACAGAAACTGTATGTTTTAACGAAATCTATGTTTTGTATAGAAAGATTTGGTCTAGCTCTTTGCCAGCTATGTAAAACTCTAAACAGGGCTACTTGGGCTATAGCCAGAAAATTCAAAATATACATTTCGTTTTCCATAAAAATATCTTAAACATGACATTTTAATCAAAATCGTTAGCCATTTTCAAGAAAATAAAAACTTTCGAAACATTTTCATTCTGAAGGGTAGTTTAGGCTGGAGGAATTTTGTTCAAAATCTTCTTGTCGCATTCTTAAAAGGTATTAAACTTAAATAGCTACTTTGGTTTTTAACCGAACTTCCGTTTTTGTGTTATGCTGTTCACAGACACATGCGGACCTTTTTCTAAAAGTGCTTTTTGGATTCAGGGAGCCTCAAAACATGCATTTCCGGTGAAATTTCGACATCAAATTTTTGTGTGGAACAGAATACTTCCCCTTACTATACACTAGAGAGAAATGTAAGGCTATGTATATAGAATGGAATTCATTATGATAGCGGAACGCCATATATACATTCTAATTGTGTTAAAATTGACAACTCGAGAATGTTTTTAAACCATAACGTAACTAGGGAGGATATGATAAATTAGGTGATGTGAAAATCGTCAAATTTTGAGGTATATATTAAATTGTAACTGTCTCATTCTCTGCAATTTGTAAACAACGTTCTACAGTTTCAGCGGAAGTATTAGGTATTGAAAAATACTTGGTTATGTTTGTACTGAATGCTTGTGTCAAACTATTCTTGCTCTGCACTCGTTTGTTTTCCAATAGAGAAGAAAAGTAAAGGTTTTAATCACCAGAGGCTCAAATTAGAACATGACCGAAGTGAGTATTTTGTAACGTGTACTCTAAAATATTCTATATACATTAACAGTATTTTAGTATATGTTACATATTTAATGAAACTCATTTATTGCTTAAATGATATGTTTAGAGAAAGAGTAGTGTGGCCTTTGGAAAACAAAAGACACGATACATTAAGGAGGGTTATGTTCGAGAATTTTGCATGCTAGTTTCATATGTAAACTTAAAGTAAAAATGAATGAAAATGGTGATTTTCACGGTTCATTAGGAAACGTGTTAAAAGCAGTCTAAGATGCAACTATTAATGCTGTTCTAGAAAAGTCAAGGAAAGTCTATTTATGTGGTTAAACTCCAACCAAATTTGTGAAGAAAAATACTTCTGATAATTGACAAAATGTGAATCCAATGAGTATTAAAACTTGTAATGGTTGTATTACAATTATATTGTTATCAAGGAAAGCTTTTTGTGTTGGTTAGAATATACGGTATAGCTTTCATTACCTGGTAATTAAAAACTATCGTTAATTATAATAGATAAAATGATTTAATCGCAACACCATTTACAATAGGACAAACTAGCTCATTGCAAAGAACCCAAGTAAGCAAAAGGACAAAATATTAAACCACAAAATGATAATAGATATACGAAATATTATCCGCTAATTTCAGCTAAAAATAAATCAACTACTGCGTATCCCACATATTTAAGGCACCCTGGCACTGAAATTTGAATTTTGTATGTTTTTATACTATAAAATCAATATCTTGCACACTTAAGGGTGTTTATCTTATAAACTTCTACATACAGTTCCAGCACAATCTACTTTATAACTTTGAGCGAATTAGTTATTAATTTATTTACAATACGAAAATACTTTAATATTCAAAATACTCTATGCACATTAATAATTACATTATCACAACAGTTTTATTATTTTATAAGCTCTAATCACCCAACAAACACCATGAAGGAAGAAAAAATAGTTAATTTAATTAATTTATTTATTTGCCTTGATGGAGTTTTATAAAATGTTTTTGAACATTTTTTGTGTTTAATATTGCTAAAGTTAAACAAGTTTATACAGTTTGAAACCAAACACTGAAGTTAAAGTAACAAAAATGGAGCAGTTGCTGAAAAAATTCTTAGCACAGCATAAATGTAATGCGCATGGGACGGATATGTATTAAAAATGTAAAGTTGAGAAAAATCAATTTTTCAATAAACATACATTGTGGTTACGAGTCAGATTATCTGTTTAGCGTAAAACTTTCCTGCTATATATTTCACACCTTCACAGTTTTTCCTCAGATTCATAGTTTACTCTCTTCTTTCCTCTGAATTTGTTTTTAGGCCCTTTTGACCCATATTTTGTTCAAATACTGCCGAACAGTTAAGCAAAAGAGTTTAAACGTAATGTTTATGGTCCAATATCGCTAAAATGGAATCAGCCGACCAACGCTTCTCTCTCCAAAAGCAATTGAACTCCAATACATGGAGAACACACAAATGGAAAAGTGAATTCTTGGCAGCCTATGAGAGATTCAATTAGTGCGAACGAGGGCCTATATTATACACCGAGAACACACGAAAAACATTGCACAACAAATCTGATGTTTTCAAGCTAACCATATAGTGCAGATATATTCAATCTGGGGTACGCCCAGGGGTGTGCAAAGACTTCTTAGGGGTACGTAAAATTCAAAATACGCATGTGTCAGTGTAATACATTTCCTGAATGATCAAAAAGGGGTTTTATAAGAACATTTTATTTTGGATTATTTATTTATATGCATATATAAATCAATTGCCATGCCTTAGTCGTGGAAAAACTCGAAAATGCCTAAGCTGATTTAAATAATTTATTTTTTGTTTTGTTTACCTCAATTCTAGGATGGTTTACAACAAAAGAACATTAGGAAAAGCCCAAAAGGAACAGCCAAAAGATCGAAAAAATGCTAATTTTGTTTGACAGCTGCATCTATTACATTTAAAATAGCTTTTTCGTAAAACAATGGTAGTGAACTTTGAGAACAGATTTTATTAAATATAATTTAATTACAAACATTAATTTTGATTAATGTAAATAGACTTTGTAGGCTTAGAACAAAATAAAAATTATTCAATTTTGTTTTAGCAAAACTCGAGGAATTAGGGTTGGCTTAGACATAACCATTTCAATATTGTAAAGTTCTCAAGGTAAGTTCAATAAATTTGAGTGACTTTGTAAATAATTCCGCGTAGTTTTATAATGTTCATTACAATGCAAAGAAGAGGACAAATTGAAATATTACTATAATATTATTTTTAATATGGCATTTGTGACGAACCTGTCGGTTGACAACTCAGCTATTACATTTAAAATCGTTTCTTCGTAAAAATGGGCATGCGTCTGTGTTTACGCCCAGGAAAAGAAAACAAAAAAATTTGTCTACCAGAAAGCTTTGCAGTGAATGATAACTGCATTTATATTTCATGTAGATAAAATATAGTAAATCCACTTGAATTACAAACGAGTTTCATTTAACAATGAAACAACACTCAAACACACACGATGTGTCTAATATTGATAATCACTTATAAAGAATTGCAATCAAATCATTTTTTTTGTGGTATGAAGTTCACCAGGTCATCTAGTAGGTCATAAATTTTATATTCTATTTTAGACATCGTTATGTGCCTATAATTTGAATTAAGAATAAGGGACACTGGAAGTGAAATTTGAAAGTTCCACAATTCTTAACGGATTTTTCTGAAATTTTTACCGTGTTTGTAGTTATATGGGAACAGGATGTACACCAAATTTCGTTAAAATTGGATAATTCGTTTATGATATATAAATTATTTTATGAATTTAATTATGCTATTAAGGTACATTTTCAAAATGTGATACATGCATACTCACTTTTCAAAATTAGCTTATGTTGGCAGAACTGGGACTCTAAAACATGGGTAACAATTATACGAAGCGATATTTCAAATACGTTTTTTAATAATAAAGAAAGTTTAATCTTAAAATTATTGATGATTTTATACAAAAATATTTTTGGAATTAATTTTAATGATAGCATTATAGAATTATTTAGTTGCTATTTATGAATAATATTGGAAATTTTCATTGAATTTGTTGAGAAAAACAGGTTTTTATGCAACATGCTGTTTACGTTAAGGGAAGAGGCTGTAATGACCACATGGAGTGGGGGATATGAAAAATGTTTTACATTTTAATGTAAAAAACAATTTTAGGCTTTTTGACCAATTTTGACCAGATTCATTTCCTGTGTCCCATAACTCTAGGGGTACGGGCTGAAACAGAAAGTTGTCTTTGGAGGCATGTGGAGAAAACAATGCGTTATTCATTTACCTGTATCTTTGCAGTAGACGATCAGGAGCAGCAGTAAAACAAATGCCATCGACCTGGTCCTCGACGACGTGGAGATCGCCTCACCGTCTGTTGCCATAACGAATTTCAGAGTAGTTTCCTTGGTGTGGTTTACAACCAACAAGCACTCAGCTTCACTTTGAAACAATTTGGCACTGACACGCACTGCACTGCATCCTCACCGCTCCGCCGAGACACATTGACGACCGCATCATTCATTTGTTAACTTATTTCTCACTTCAACTTGCCACTATTTCACTCCATACAACCGATACTTCTCTTGCAGACCACGGCGCAATCTTAGGCCCAAAAATCGGGGGAAAAAACAACGTATAGCCTAAGTGGCCACGCACAAACACAGAAACACCGACATGGAGATTAGAATCCTGGCTTAGCACACGATGGCAGTTGTGCACGCGAGCTGTTTCTACCTTTTGACTCCCACTTCTCTTCCCCCACCTTTTAAACACAAATATAGCAACACACAACAAGGTTGGTTCGGCGTGTGACAATAAGGGGGGGGGGGGGGGGGGGTCAAGACCCAGGTTCTATTTTTTTTCCTTAGGAGCAATGTTCTTATGACGCTTTCACCTCACGTCACACACAGTAATTAATATCCACAAGTCACTAGATAATTAGGCATGTGTCAGTAAATGTGAGAGAGTCAAATGGGGCTGTACACAAACACACACATACACACCTCTTCTACAGAGAGTTTATAGCATATGAAAACGATTATTATGTATATTCCTTAACAATGAGTAAACACAGAGAACTATATATTAAGAAAATGGGCCTGAATGGAGTTTCATTATACACAGTGACTACAAAATTTAGTTTTCAAATGTTTAAAATACTTCTCCTTCAGGCTACAATAAAATGTCTCTGAAAAGCATGGTATTTATATGCACATGACCGCAAGGTTCACATACTGACAAGGTCTAAATAACATTTTATGGTTGTAATTGTAATAATGCTCACTCCATTATATAGACAACGTGCACAACGTAGAAATTACGAAAAAAAGTTAGTCACAGAAACTAGAAGCATAATAGCCATGAGTGTCTCTTCTGTTTTGTTTATTTTTGTTAATGCTCTACACAGTTACTCACACAACGGTAAACAATTATGAGAAGTTTTCTGAGGGTCTGTAGTGAGAGTCACAGCGGCCGGTAAAAACTGCACGGTGCGTTGTTACCTGGCCTGACGAGACCAGGTTACTGTCAATGATTATGTATATATAGAAGGAGAAGGTTGCGTCGCGCGTTTGGCCCGTCTAAACAACTGCAGACTTGGGCGGTCCGACTCCGACTGGCAGACCTCGGCGTAGCGAGCGCCCTCTACTAGAGTCAGCCGAAAACTCTCGAGCTGTGCGAGATATCGACCCGAACGAGTCCCAGGCGGTGGCGGCAGCGGCCAGAGTCTACCCGTGGGTCACCAACCTTAATATTACTCGAAATTAGTGGCAAATCCTTTCTTACTTTTGCACAAATGCTAATTTAGCCACTTCCACACGCAATGCTTACAGCAACCTTATACTAAAACACTACCTGGGCGACCGAACTTCGCTCGATTTTTTACTTTCTCTACTGGTAAGTAGAGGAAGTATTGTATTCTACCCAAAAATTCGATGTCGAGATTTAACCGGAAATACATGTTTGGAGGCCCCCTGAATCCAAAAGAAAGCATTTTTAGAAAAAGGTGCGTGTGTGTGTCTGTGTGTCAGTCTGTCAGACTGTGGACAGCATAACTCAAAAACGAAAAGTCAGTTACAAACCAAAGTTGGTATTTAAGTTTAATGTCTTTCTAGGATGCGACACGAAGATTTTGAAGAAAATAGCCCCACCCTAAACTACCCTTTACATGGAAAAGTTTTCCAAAATTTTGATTTTCTTGAAAATGGCTATAACGATTTTGATTAAAATGGCATATGTTTGAGATATTTTTATGACAAATGAAATGTATATCTTGAATTTTCTTGCTACAGCCCCTGTAGTCGTATTTACTCTGGACGACTTTTGCACAACTGTTAAACCGTTAGAGATAGACCAAATCATACTATACAAAAAAATGTAGATCTTGCTAAAATACACAATTTATGTCTCAATAAATTTTTTTTGTAGGGTGAACCATTTCGGAGAGATTCCTTGTTATGTGTGTGAGTTTCGGAAAACTTAGAACTTTCGTGAAATGGATCATCGTTGTTCATTTTTTTATATGTTAAGTGTGAAAAGAGAACGCAGTGTCAAAGCTTTATAAGATTTGACTATCGCAAAAAGCCTACTGTATTTTAATATTCCCCTTGCACCTACAAGGAAATAAGCAATAAAATAATTTGTAAAAATGTTTATGTTAACTAACACGAAGAACATATAGGGATAAGAGTTTGCAAGAATGGTTAGTGCAAGAGTAGAGAAAGTCATGTGAATACAACACATCAGATTTTTCTTTATAAAATCGTGTTGTTTTTTTTTTTTTTCGAAGAAGAACATATATTTTATACTATGCTGGATAGCACAAAAACCTTCTCCATGAAAAACTACGCGGTGATCGGCCAAAAGGTCACTAAAGAAGTTACAGACTACTTAAAAAGCTATATAAGCATTAACAGGATAATTTGTCATTCAGATAATCTTGTACACAATAAAATAATCTTTAGTAGCAATTTCAAAAGCATTGAAATTGTCAACCTTTTCCTTAAGATATTAGGAAAATCATTAAATATTTTTAGGGTTCCATAGTATAGATGTTTATCATATGAATTCCATTGTCATATATTTTCTAACTTTTTCAGCCAATTTAGCTGAAAATTTACCTTTATTTTATAGGGTTTTGAACTTCAGTGTGATGTGTCATTGAGTTTCCCAGTGCTGGAATGTTAAATCTGAATTGTACTATCCAATTCGATATGCTCCACACTGTAAAAATTACCGCTTTAAAAATGCTGATTATAATATATGAATATGTATTGACTTTGTTTTACTATCCTTAGTACAGAAGAAAATAAGTTTTAAATTTTGTAATTTGAAAATTTTAGTTTTATACGGCTTTAAAAATAACTCAAAAACAATTCAAAGGGAAAAAGGAGTATATGATACATTTACTTGGTTGTGTTTTCGGAATTCATAGAATTGCATGAAAACTGTAGTGTGCAACATTTTTATAAAGTGAATATTGTGGAAAAAATATTTTCAAAGACCTTAAGTTTCAAAATGAAAAGCATCTTTGTTTTGCACATTAAAATAAATTACATAAATATAGGAATTTGTAATGTAAAAAGTCAAAAATATTTTTAATCTAGTCACTAGGTATTTTATAAGTCATGGAATACAAATGTCAATTTTTGCAACATTTTTATTGAATTTCCGTGATGTATTCTCCTAACTATTGGTCGACATAAATCTAGTTAGTTTCCTGTATTATGCTACCGTACTGTATTAAGAAATACCAGTCACCTTTATCCTGCACGGCCACGCCACAAAGTCAAATCTAATGGAGAGGGATATAGGACACTTCTGCTTGTTTTAATGGCTGACATAATTTTAGTAGTCCTATCTACAAAGAGCGAGTACTTTGGCATTGTTCATCAACACCCTGTACATCCGTTGGGAGTCATACGAGTGACAAAAGGTTTTTGTGCTCATAATAATTACGTCAGTGTATGACCGTAGAATAGCTTCATGCATTTACTCCATCTATGTCAATACATGATGATTTCATGATACCACAACAAAGTGAAATATCACGTGCGCTGCTATCATTAGTGTCATTTCTAATCATGGATTGCCTTCCAAGCAATCTTTTCAACAATGCCAGCTGGACAAGTTAGGGAATAATATAATTTTTTACTTTCTCTAGAATGTATAGTAGAGGTAGTATTGTATTCCATCCAAAAATTCGATGTCGACATTTCACCGGAAATATGTTTTGAGGCCTCTGAATAAAAAAAAGCATTTTTAGAAAAAGGTCCTTGTCTGTGTGTCTGTGGACAGCATAACTAAAAAACGAAAAGTCGGTTAAAAACCAAACTTGGTATTTAAGTTTAATGTCTTACAAGGATACGACACTAAGATTCTCAAGAAAATTGCTCCACCCTAAACTACCCTTTACATCGAAAATGTTTCGAAAATATTGATTTTCTTAAAAATTGTTCTAGCGATTTTCATTAAAATTACGTATGTTTGAGATATTTTTACGAGAAATTAAATGTATATTTTTAAGTTTCTGGCTATAGCCTAGGTAACACTGTTTACTCTGGATAACCTTTGAATAACTCGTAAACTGCAAGAGATAGACCAAATCTTGCTATACAAAAAATTTATATCTCGCTAAAACATACGACCTATGTCTAAATAATTTTTTTTGTAGAGTGAACCAGCTCTGAGATATTCCTTGTTATTTATGTCAGCTTCCGAAAGCTCAAAACTTTCCTGAAATGGAATATCGTTGTTCATCTTTTTAGGTTTGCCGTGCAAAGAGAACAGAATTTCAAAGCTTTAAAAGATTTGACTATCGCTATTCCTATATTTCCCTTGCACCTACAAGGAAATAAGCCATAGGATAATTACTGCAATCGTTTATCTCAAATAACACGAATACGAGAGTGTAAGAATGGTTAGCACAAGAGTAGAGAAAGTCATGTGAGTGCAACACGTCAGAGTTTTAAACAAGTTCGTTGTGAAGCAACAGCTCAGTCCATTTCGGCGTTTTAATTCTATTTATCTATATATCTCAACTCGGTATAGAAATATATTTTCTACTCGGCTGTCAAATATTCGTCTTTAACGTTTTGTCAAACATGGCTATCGTTTGTTATTCAATGTAAGACTGTGGCGGCCAATGCGATTCTCGAGTTGACAGTTACGTCCAATGTAAAGTCACCAATTAGTATAGTTTGCAAGTACTTAGAAGTAGGTGCACGATTTTATTTTACCTTCAACTGTGTCTATTCATCGAATTCTGTATGATACACAATCCATTTTATTCAGATTTACTACCAAACTGACTGAATTAGAATTAGCTTATCACCTACTTATCCGACGGTTCCTTTAGAAGAAAAATTATAGCGAAGGGACAACCAAGACATATTGTATTTCAACTGCAGAACCTCCAGCATATCTTGACGCCGGCCAGCCCTCCAAGAGCCACTCAAGGTCAAGCTACCTCACACCAAATACGCGGCCCTACGACAATGGAGCGGTCAGAACAAAGACGACTATGAGCGCGACAGAACAAAGCGTTTCCAGACAGTTTGATAAACTCTTTACGTGCCAGTTTATGCAAAGGTGAATTTCAAGAAAAATCCATGCTACGTCATTCTCGGTTACTATGAGCGAGTAGGACGGCAAGAGAAGCCAATTTTATAGGTTCAAGTGTTGAACGAGATAGTTGTTCGCAGTTTTAAGCTAAGCCTGTTTATCATCGAAAGCAATTTGTGAGACAGAAAGAGAATACCAGTGAAGTGTGGTCAAGGTTACGAGAGAACAAAACAACTGTGAACTGCAGGTCAAAGGGATTTGTAGACTGTGTTAATGTTCAAAAAATGTATGTGCTGCACTCATATGACTTTCTCTACTCCTGTACAAACTCTTATTCCTCTATATTCTTCATGTTAGTCGAGATAAACATTTGTACAAATTATTTTCTTGTAGGTGCAAGGGGGATATAAGAATATAATAGGTTTTGAGCGACAGTCAAATCTTTTAAAGCTTTCAAATTTCGTTCATATTGCATGGTCAGGAGATAAAAAGGTGAATAACGGTGTTCCATTTGAGCAAAGTTTAAGTATTCCAACACTCACATAAATAAAAAGGAACATCGAAATGGTTCACTCCACACACACACACCAAACACACACACTCACACCACACACACACCACACGCCCACACCACACACACCACACACACACACACCACACACACGCCACACACCACACACCCACACCACACACACCCACACACACCATACACACACACACACCACACACCCACACCACACACACACCCACACACCACACACACACACGCCACACACCACACACACACCACACACCACACACCACACACACCCACACACACACACCACACACACACCACACACCCACACACACACCACACACCCACACACACCACACACACATACCACACACCACACACACCACACACCCACACACACACCACACACACATCACCCACACACACACCCATACACCCACACACACACAACACACACACCACACACACACACCACACACACACCACACACACCCACCCACACACACACCACACACACACCACACACCACACATACACACACACAAATGGAAATAATTTCAATGCTGAAATTAATATCTTAAGTTCTGAACTACGTTGCATCTTATATCATCAAAGAGTACACGTTTATGGTATTTAATTTTTCTTCAAAGCGTCTATTTCAATGGAACATAGAGAGTACTGAAGAATTTTGTCCAACGGACACTGGAGCTTGTACGATTTAATCTTGAACTCTAAGTGGAGCTTGCATTATTAGAGATTTTCAGGCTAGAGGGAACACTCTACTAAATTAAACATTCCACCAAGTGAATCAAACTTAATTACATGTTCAGGGTCAACTCCACTAATGTTATTATACTGGCACACGTAGTCTGTATAGTCGCCAAGGACTTACAAACCAATTTACACTTTAGATATTTCAGGATACCCAACATTCACACTTTAAATGTCTACAATTAATTTGAAATTTTAATAAAGCAATTAGGTTTTAATGAACCATAATTGGACCAACTTTCACGCAGTTTCATAATAATGCTTTTTACCCTTTTAATAACTCCACATGATTGCAATTAGTTTTTTAAAAAAATGTTTTTACAGTTGAACTCTTTAATATCACATAAATAAAATGGGGCGATGAATGTTTAATTAACAAATTAGTTTGGCAGGAAATAAAGGTTATAATACAATTGGGCTTGAAAGATAAAATGCAGAAACAGGCTTGCGCGTAGAGACAGCAACACTACTGCGCATGTCGGCTCATAGACAACGAAATTGACACTTTTAGATATTAATTTGTGAATCGTGTTTATGTTCCTACAGAACTACTCGGCTATCTTTGCAAGGCTAAGATATAGAACATGAAAAATCGGATGTGTTGCACTCACATGACTTTCTCTACTCTTGTACTAACCATTCTTACAAACTCTTATTCCTATATCTTCTTCGTGTTAGTTGAAATAAAATTTGTACAAATTATCTTATTGCTTATTTCCTTGTAGGTACAAGGGGAATATTGGAATACAGTAGGCTTTGTGCGAGTCAAATCTTTTAAACCTTTGAGATTACGTTCTCTTTGTACACGTAACATATAAAAAAATGAACAACGATGACCCATTTCATGAAAGTTCCAAGTTTTCCGAAACTCACACACATAACAAGGTATATCTCCGAAATGGTTCATACTACAAGAAAATTTATTGAGACATAAATTATGTATTTTACCAAGATCTACATTTTTTGTGTAGTATAATTTGGTCTATCTCTAACGGTTTACCAGTTATGCAAAAGTCGTCCAGAGTAAATACGACTACACGGGCTATAGCCAGAAAATTCAAGATATACATTTCATTTGTTATAAAAATATCTCAAACATATGACATTTTAATCAAAATCGTTAGAGCCATTTTCAAGAAAATCAAAATTTTCGAAACATTTTCCATGTAAAGGGTAGTTTAGGGTGGGGCTATTTTCTTCAAAATCTTCGTGTCACATCCTTGAACGACATTAAACTTAAATACCAACTTTGGTTTTTAACCGACTGTTCGTTTTTGAGCTATGCTGTCCACAGACTGACAGACTGACAGACACACAGACACACACACGGACCTTTTTCTAAAAATGCTTTTTTTTTGGATTCAGGGGGCCTCAAAACATGTATATCCGGTGAAATCTCCACTTCGAATTTTTGGGTGGAATACAATACTTCCCCTACTTACCAGTAGAGAAAGTAAAAACGGTCTTCCATTTGACGAAAGTTTGAGTATTCCAGAACTCACACAAATACAAGGAATGTCTCCGAAATGGTTCGCTTCACAGAAAATTCATTTGGAGATACACACACACACACACACACACACACACACACACACACACACACACACACACACACACACATACACACACACACAAATAAGAATGTTTAGTATAAAATTTGAGTGTAAACTTTACTATGAAATTTCATGTACCTCCCATCGTGATTCTTGTTACCTTTCTCAGAATTACTTAAGTGCACTGCTTACAGTGCTAATGTGCAGGTGCTAAATCTGCACTACACAGCTGCGACACATGTGAAATTTGAGACGCTGTGCAGAGCGCGCGATGAAACCTGATATACCGCCAAACCTCCATACGCACCTGTAACTCCAGAAACAAGAGAGGGAAACAGGCATTTGTTGCCACCTATTGCGTCGCTTTTATCTTAGTAGCCAAAGAACAAGTTTTGTGAAATCCAAGCAATCATTTCATAAGGTGACCATTTGGCATGAAGTTTATAAATTTATATTTCAACGCAATATTTTCGGATATAACTTTAAACATACTTATGTTTCTACTGTATTGAGTGCAAATTACAACATGCTGTTATGGATTACATTTATTGAAACTTTTACAAAAGTTTGATTTACCTTATAATGGATGTAGTAGACTATGTCGAAATCCATCCTAAAATTCTTGTGATAGAAACCATATAAGGGACCTCAAACAAAACATTAGCGAAGTTTTAAACGCGTCAAGGGAACTCCGTTCTGGATCGACTTCGCTGTTTGAAAGACGTCCTTGATAGCAGCGCGCTGACTAACTGGAAGGATAGCCCTCTCCCCCTCTCAGCATAAAGTCAGTAATCTGAGCTCCCGCGTGACAATCCATTCAGGGGTGTCCAATCGACCTAATTATTATGAGAATTACAGTAGTCACGATAATTTGACATTCCGTATAACTCGACAACTTTTTTATGCTCGCAATTTTTGCTGTTCATCGTTAAAATTAACTAATAATTTATATTATCTACTATACAGTACGAATAGTGGAGGAAAAATTTAATTAGTATACGTGTGTTTATGCTTGAGTTCATTTTTACTTTCTCTACTGGTAAGTAGGGGAAGTTTTGTATTCCACCCAAAAATTCGAAGTCGAGATTTCACCGGAAATACACGTTTTGAGACCCCCTGAATCCAAAAAAAGCATTTTTAGAAACAGGTCCGTGTGTGTGTGTCTGTGTGTCTGTGTGTCAGTCTGTCAGTCTGTGGACAGCATAGCTCAAAAACGAAAAGTCGGTTAAAAACCAAAGTTGGTATTTAAGTTTAATGTCGTTCAAGGATGTGACACGAAGATTTTGAAGAAAATAGCTCCACCCTAAACTACGCTTTACATGGAAAATTTTTCGAAAATTTTGATTTTCTTGAAAATGGCTCTAACGATTTTGATTAAAATGTCATATGTTTGAGATATTTTGATGAAAAATGAAATGTATATCTTGAACTTTATGGCTATAGCCCCTGTAGTCGTATTTACTCTGGACGACTTTTGCATAACTGGTAAACCGTTAGAGATAGACCAAATTATACTATACAAAAAATGTAGATCTTGCTAAAATATACAATTTATGTGCCAATAAATTTTCTTGTAGGGTGAACCATTTCGGAGATATTCCTTGTTATGTGTGTGAGTTTCGGAAAACTTGGAACTTTCGTGAAATGGGTCATCGTTGTTCATTTTTTTATATGTTACGTGTACAAAGAGAACGGAATCTCAAAGCTTTAAAAGATTTGACTATCGCACAAAGTCTACTGTATTCCAATATTCCCCTTGCACCTACAAGGAAATAAGCAATAAGATAATTTGTACAAATGTTTATTTTAACTAACACGAAGAAGATATAGGAATATGAGTTTGTAAGAATGGTTAGTACAAGAGTAGAGAAAGTCATGTGAGTGCAACACATCAGATTTTTGTATTTATAAGTCCATAGGGGCTTAGTTTATGTTTCCGACTTCCACGGATCGTGCAGTAGCCTCTCGCCTTATCAGTGTCTTGTTTATTTGAAGGAAATAAACAGAGACATTACCCACATCATCAATTTGCATGATGTCACTGGTACACATTCATGCAATATCGTTCGCCACGTGTAAAAACATACTTGTATACGTGGTGAGCTAAAATTTGAGTTACATATTATTCAAACTTGCTGTTGGTGTTATATTGAATTGTGAATGTTCCAGTGAAAATATCCAACGAGAAGAAAAGAGAAATTAAAGACAATTGAATGTGGTAAAGAAAGCGAATAGAGGGGAAAAGATTAATACGTAATTAATTTTAGAATATGTTATACTTTTGTTTCCTATATTCAGCTTCTCATGCATTGACGCACAGCTTTACGTGGTTCCTAAGCCCGTATTTGGCAACATACGCATTTGCTATTTAAATTTAATATGCTTCACGAATACAACACACCACCCTAAGTTACCCTTTACACGGAACATTTTCCGAAAATGTTTATTTTCTCGAAAATGACGAACATTTGGATTAAAATGTGCTATGATATAGGGACCTGTTATGAAAAATTAAATGCATATTTTGAATTTTTTGACTATAGCCAATGCAATCATGTTTAATCTTGATGACTTTTGCATAAGTGGTAAACCGTAAGAAATAAACCAAATCTTACTATAGAAAAATATAGATCTTGCTAAAACACGCAATTTATTTACTGAACCGCCGAGAACGACAGCTCATTCGGATCAAAGGCTACCGCCCGACTGCTGCGTAAACCAACTCTGCCAATAATAATAATAATAATAATAATAATAATAATAATAATAATAATAATAATAATAATAATAATAATAATAATAATAATAATAATAATAATAATAATAATAATAATAATAATGAGAAGAAGGAGGAGAAGAAGAAGAAGAAGAAGAAGGAGAAGAAGGAGAAGCAGAAGAAGAAGAAGAAGAAGAAGAAGAAGGAGAAGAAGGAGAAGCAGAAGAAGAAGAAGAAGAAGAAGGAGAAGAAGGAGAAGAAGAAGGAGAAGAAGGAGAAGCAGAAGAAGAAGAAGAAGAAGAAGAAGGAGAAGAAGAAGAAGAAGAAGGAGAAGAAGGAGAAGAAGAAGAAGGAGAAGAAGGAGAAGCAGAAGAAGAAGGAGAAGAAGAAGAAGAAGAAGAAGAAGAAGAAGAAGAAGAAGAAGAAGGAGAAGAAGGAGAAGCAGAAGAAGAAGAAGAAGAAGAAGAAGAAGGAGAAGAAGGAGAAGCAGAAGAAGAAGAAGAAGAAGAAGAAGAAGAAGGAGAAGAAGAAGGAGAAGCAGAAGAAGAAGGAGAAGAAGAAGAAGAAGAAGAAGAAGAAGAAGAAGAAGAAGGAGAAGAAGGAGAAGCAGAAGAAGAAGAAGAAGAAGAAGAAGAAGAAGGAGAAGAAGGAGAAGCAGAAGAAGAAGGAGAAGAAGGAGAAGCAGAAGAAGAAGGAGAAGAAGGAGAAGAAGAAGAAGAAGAAGAAGAAGAAGAAGAAGAAGAAGAAGAAGAAGGAGAAGAAGGAGGAGAAGAAGGAGAAGAAGAAGGAGAAGAAGGAGAAGAAGAAGAAGAAGAAGAAGAAGAAGAAGAAGAAGAAGAAGAAGAAGAAGAAGGAGAAGAAGAAGGAGAAGCAGAAGAAGAAGAAGGAGAAAAAGGAGAAGCAGAAGAAGAAGAAGGAGAAGAAGGAGAAGCAGAAGAAGAAGAAGGAGAAGAAGGAGAAGAAGAAGGAGAAGAAGAAGAAGAAGAAGAAGGAGAAGCAGAAGAAGAAGAAGAAGAAGAAGAAGAAGAAGAAGAAGGAGAAGCAGAAGAAGAAGGAGAAGAAGAAGAAGGAGAAGAAGAAGAAGAAGAAGAAGAAGAAGAAGAAGAAGAAGAAGAAGAAGAAGAAGAAGAAGAAGAAGAAGAAGAAGAAGAAGAAGAAGAAGAAGAACTATGTGAACAGTGTTCCAAAGGACCCCACAGAGTTTGTATTTTGCAGACCCCTCCCTGCCCTAAGTGACGGGGGAAACTTCGGAAAACCCAAGGCAGAGTGCGCGATTGGTTGAGATCGAATCCATGACCCCATGAAAGCGAGTCACACACGCTGCCACGGCGCTATCCGTTCGGTTACTGGTCAATTACTTCCCTTAATAGCATAAATTTATACGCAGGATTTATAACTTTTATATAAGCCACATTCGGAAGTGTGTATTCTGGTGTAAATATAACTAATTATGTATCTACGTTGACTATTCTATGCTAATAACTCCAGGGAAATAATTGGAAATTGTCTTTATGAGTAGCCGAGGCCCTTAAGGCACGGACTAGTGAACGAGAAATAAAGACGGTATTCCCCCACAGCTTTATATTTTAAATTTCTGATATTTACTGATGTATTTTCATATTTTCCTGATGCTCTTAATTGCAAATGCCCTGAATCCTAAACTTAAGCTCTGAAGATTTGCTTCGAAAATTGACTGAGTGAGTGTGTGAGTGAGTGACAGTGAATGAGTGAGTGAGTGAGTGAGTTAAAGGGTCCGCTCAATCACAATCTTTGCTAAAGAATCGTGTATACACGAATTCAAAACCACAAAACGAGAATTAAGAAGAAAACCTCTGTTTCTTGGGTAACTATATGCAGGTTTGGATATCGTGATATTGCAAAAGTGAGTATCAAATGAAGCGTTGAGGAATTAATGTCACTTGGCCATCATCTCCTTTAGCATGCAATTTGATGTGATAGGTCTCAGTCTACATCAATGGCATCTGTCCTATATCCCGCAGGACTGTTACTCTCTCGGGGCGGGCAGCCAAAGCCTAGTATCGTTTATTATTAACAGTGATAAATGTCCCGTGCTGAACTGTGGCACAGTGATTAACTGCTCTGGTGTATTGTCCCTTTCTCCAGGCGCCACCTTACTCCAGCGCTAATGTTAACTCTCAAAGCACTGTTGAGAAGTAAACACAAGTTTGCCATGCATTCCCATTGCGCTGACGTCACACTCACACACAAATGAGTCAATAGCACTTAACATGATGTACTTTCTTGACGACTTGTGCTATCATGTTATACTAGATCCACAATATCTATGTAAACGATATAAGAACTAAATTAGTAATTTGAAAAAAAAATCTTATGAGTAATCCAAGTGGACAAACTGTGGTCAGCAGAACTCAAAAACAAACACTCGGTTAAAAACCAACGTTGGTATTTAAGCTTAATGTCCTTCAAGGATGCGACACGAAGATTTTGAAGAAAATAGCCCCACCCTAAACTAACCTTTACATGGAAAACTTTTTGAAAATTTTGATTTTCTTGAAAATGCCTATAACAATTTGGATTAAAATGTCATATGTTTGAGATATTTTTATGGCAAATGAAATGCATATCTTGAATTTTCTGGCTATAGCCCCTGTAGTCGTGTTTACTCTGGACGACTTTTGCATAACTGGTAAACCGTTAGAGATAGACCAAATCATACTATACAAAAAATGTAGATCTTGCTAAAATACGCAATTTATGTCTCAATAAATTTTATTGTAGGGTGAACCATTTCGGAAATATTCCTTATTATGTGTGTGAGTTTCGGAAAATCTAGAACTTTAGCGAAATGGATCATGGTTGTTCATTTTTTTGTATGTTAATCGTGCAAATAGAACAGAATCTCAAAGGTCAAAAAGATTTGACTATCGCACAAAGCCTACTGTATTCGAATGTTCCCCTTGTAGTTACAAGGAAATAAGCAATAAGATAATTTGTACAAATGTTTATCTCAACTAACATGGAGATATAGGAATAAGAGTTTGTTGGAATGGTTAGTACAAGAGTAGAAAAAGTCATGTATAGATTGTGTGTTTTAGCAAGATCTACTTTTTATATAGTAAGATTTGGTCTATCTCTTACAGTTTACGAATTAGTCAAAAGTCATCCAGAATAAACAGGACTACAAAGGCTATAGCCAGAACATTCAAAATATGCATTTCATTTGTCATAAAATTTCTTAGAACATATGTTATTATAATCAAAATCCTTGGAACATTTTCTAGAAAATTATCGTAATAATATTATCAAATTTTTTATCAAATTAATATTGAGGATCGAGAAAAAAGATTCCCTTTTTGAATGTGGATTTGACCCTATTAGATCACCTTATATAAATTTAAGTGTTAATACATATAATGTAATATAATTATTTCTTCATAGATCTTAATAGAAAATAAGAAATATATAATATGTAAGTTTTCGAAAAATTTTGCATGTAAAGGGTAGCTTAGGGTGGGGCAATTTTCTTGAAAATATTTGTTTCACACACACACATACGTGGACCTTTTTTAAAATAGACTTTTTTGGATTCAGGCGGCCTAAAAATATATAGTTCCAATATCTTTGGCAACATGTTGCAGTCTAATGGCCAAGGAAGTAAAATCCTAAAATGTGTAATATTATGTTATATCACTAAACGCACTTAATATACTCACAAATTTGTACAACTGTCTAAAATAAAATTCAGTTATATTAACTCTAACATAGTGCTTTGTAAACATAGCACTTTCCCCAGCATCTAAATAGCAAGAAAAAATCTGTAATTATGTATAAATCCCAGTTGTAATTATTCGTTTACAAAATTTAAGTAATAAACGTTCTTTTCGAACTTTATGTTTTAATATTTGTTGTATCGTGCCACAGAAATGTCGAAATCTAGCCAATGATTTCTCTAAATGTGACAGTGCATTTGAAAGTGCGCTCATTGGTCATCAACTTAAGATATCGTCGGCACAGACCGCCTTGATGTTGTTCTTCTATGGAATGACGTGTGTCACCCGAGAGCGGTTCGCGCGAGGCTGTCATTTGTTATCTGAGAGTTCGACACCCGCGTTCATCAAGGTCGGCACGTTTCGTTTTTACTGTTGAAATAGTTCTATATTCATGGTGCGGTGTTGGTGCATACCGTCGAAGAAGACTGGTGAGTTTGATGTGCAATTCTGCACTTTTAATATGTACAATGATTTGCTTGTTCTAACTGCTGTTTATTCCTATTCCCAAGATGGCATTAGCTGGCAATTTCTACACACAACCCGGCTTTGCTTACTTGAATCAAAGATGGCGTATGATAGCCTTTGTCCTAGGGGAAGTAGGTAAATGGGTCAAATTTCTGTTTTGTATAGTATTTGGGCTGGAAACATAAGTATAAGGCATATTTTTAACACGACAACATTTCTTAAAATTGAATTTCTTCACTTTGAAATTACAGGAATGGCTGATGCCTTTTGAATCCCTTCAACTGTCTTGTCTAGATATTAAAATTAAGGAAATTATTTATTTTAGCAGCTGTGGATATACGTTTCAAATCTGTTAAACGGATCGATTTGTAAATTTTCTACTTAAGCTCTAAAACGGAACTGTAAACTACTTTATAACAAATGCTGGCTGTTTATTCCTTTTGTCAGACATATGTAAGTGTGATAAAATGGCAATTGGTTACAAAAGTGGCCACTCGAGAAAACGAATGCAACATAGTGCAATAGATGCAGTTTTTATTGCTGATTACGATTTTGAAAGTTTTATTTGGCACTCAAGCTTTGTTTTTGATTTATGAGGCAATTTCTACGTGCAATGCATTGGTTTTATTTCGCTTATACATCCATTATACTATATTTTATTTTTCTCGAGCGGCCCATTTTTTACTTTCTACTGGTAAGTAGGGGAAGTATTGTATTCCACCCAAAAATTCGAAGTCGAGATTTCACCGGAAATACATGTTTTGAGGCCCCTGAATCCAAAAAAAAGCATTTTTAGAAAAAGGTCCGTGTGTGTGTCTGTGTGTCAGTCTGTGGACAGCATAGCTCAAAAATGAAAAGTCGGTTAAAAACCAAAGTTGGTATTTAAGTTTAATGTCGTTCAAGGATGTGACACGAAGATTTTGAAGAAAATAACCCCACCCTAAACTACCCTTTACATGGAAAATTTTTCGAAAATTTTTTTATTTTCTTGAAAATGGCCCTAACGATTTTGATTAAAATGTTATGTGTTTGAGATATTTTTATGACAAATGAAATGTATATCTTGAATTCTCTGGCTATAGCCCCTGTAGTCGTACTTACTCTGGACGACTTTTGCATAACTGGTAAACCGTTAGAGATAGACCAAATTATACTCTACAAAAAACGTAGATCTTGCTAAAATACACAATTTATGTCTTAATAAATTTTCTTGTAGGGTGAACCATTTCGGAGATATAGCTTTTTATGTGTGTGAGTTCCGGAAAACTTGGAACTTTCGTGAAATGATTCATCGTTGTTCATTTTTTTTATATGTTACGTGTGCAAAGAGAAGGGAATCTCAAAGCTTTAAAACATTGACTATCGCACAAAGCCTACTGTATTCTAACATTCCCCTTGTACCTACAAGGAAATAAGCAATAAGATAAGTTGTACAAATGTTTATCTTAACTAATACGAAGAAGATATAGGAATAAGAGTTTGTAAGAATGGTTAGTACAAGAGTAGAGAAAGTCATGTGAGTGCAACACATCAGATCTTATTAAAGGCATACAGTTAGTAGTTATTGTCAACCGGTGTTTCTACTACTGAATTGCGTATTTGTTTCAAATTTTTCATTGCTAGTTTTCTGAGAAATAATGAAATGTCAAACTGGTATAAATTACTGCACGTAAGATTAATATAATTCATGTAAAACAGTAAAATATGAATAGTTAAAGCATGTTAAATATTATCTTTATAATCATGAGAATATATAATACCCATTTTTAAAATAAATTTGTTTTAGGAATGGTCAGACATTTTGTTTCTAGTGGCGGTCACAAACTACCCCCTTGGTAATCTAAGTTATGAAATAAGCCTTGATAATGCTAGGGTTGAATTGTATATGAATTTTAGCACGAGAAGCTACACCTATTGAAGCATTATAGCTTCTAGCTTTTGACGTATAGCAAAATATTAAAAATTCTCTTTCATTTATAATTTTCAGAGCTCTGTCTATGTGTGTATTTATGTATTATGTGCTATTAGAAGACGTGAAACCCGAACTTTACAACAGCTAACAGAGAAAACAGAGAATTCATTCCTAACCTATCTGCCAATACTTCAAAACCCATGCTTCTCAGAAGGTAATGTGTGACAGTCAAGTACCTCTAGAGGAGTTAGAATATATGTGGACCACACACAGACAAACAACACTGGAGGCATTCTGTCACGACGACCAATACCTCTTCTTCCTTTGAGAGTACACAAATAGCAGAGGCGCATGCACCGGAAGCTGCGTCCGTCCAAGCAAACTTATTTCCCGCAGTTTACACTCACTTAAATTAGTTTTACACAATCACCGAGCACATAACGTTTAAGCTTCCGAATATCCGCTGTCTTCTAAACCCAACGGTATTTTGAGTAGACTTATATACAGTGTGTCCTTTTTGTATAATAGTAGCATGGTGGCCTACTCCCAGTAGGATTAAATAAATATTTATGGTCGACCATGCAACAATGTAGCTTTTATATACTAGTAAGTAGAGCAAGTATTGTTTTCCACCCAAAAATTCGATGTCGAAATTTCACCGAAAATGTTTTGAGGCCCCCTGAATAAAAAAACAGTATTTTTAGAAAAGGGTCTCTCTCTCTCTGTCTTTGTGTGTGTGTGTGTGTGTGTGTGTGTGTGTGTGTGTGTGTGTGTGTGTGTGTGTGTGTGTGTGTTTGTGGACAGCATAACTCAAAAACGAAAAGTCGGTTAAAAATCAAAATTGGTATTTAAGTTGAATGTCTTTCAAGGATGCGGCACTACCCTTTACATGAAAATTTTTTCGAAAATGTAGACTTTCTTGGAAATGGCTCTAACAACTTTCATTAATATATTAGATTTTTATGACAAATGAAATGTATGCTTTGAATTTTCTGGCCATAGCTTATGTAGTCCTGGATGACCTTTGAAAAACTCGTAAGCTGTAAGAGATAAACAAAAAATGTAGATGTAGCTAAAATACACAATTTATGCCTCAATAAATTTTCTTGTAGGGTGAACCATTTCGGAGATATTCCTTGTTATGTGTGTGAGTTTCGGAAAAGTTAAAACTTTCATGAAATGGAACATCGTTGTTCATTTTTTTATATGTTAAGCGTGCAAACAGAATGGAATTAGAAACCTTTAAAAGATTTGACTATCACACAAAGCCTACTGTATTCCAATATTTCCCTTGCATCTACAAGCAAATAAGCAATAAGATAATTTGTACCAGTTTATCTTAAGACGAAGATTTAGGAATAAGAGTTTGTAAGAATGGTTAGTACAAGAGTAGAGAAACTCATGTGAGTGTAATACATCAGATTTTTCGAAAAAGGTCCATGTGTGTGTCTGTGTGTCTGTCTGTGTCTGTGGATAGCATAACTCAAAAACGAAAAGTTAGTTAAAAACCAAAGGGGGTATTTAAGTTTAATGTCTTTCAAGGATGCGACACGAAGATTTTGAAGAAAATAGCCCCAGCCTAAACTACGCTTTACATGGAAAATTTTTCGAAAATTTTGATTTTCTTGAAAATGGCTCTAACGATTTTGAACGATTTTTATGACAAATGAAATGCATATCTTGAATTTTCTGGCTATAACCCCTGTAGTCGTATTTACTCTGGACGACTTTTGCATAACTAGTAAAACCGTTAGAGATAGACCAAATCATAGTATACGAACAATGTAGATCTTGCTAAAATACACAATTTATGTCTCAATAAATTTTCTTGTAGGGTGAACCATTTCGGAGATATTCCTTGTTATGTGTGTGAGTTTCGGAAAACTTAAAACTTCGTGAAATGGGTCATTGTTGTTCATTTTTTTATATGTTACGTGTACAAAGAGAACGGAATCTCAAAGCTTTAAAAGAATCGACTATTGCTCAAAGCCTACTGCACATACAAGGATAATTTGAACAACTGTTTATCTCAACTAACACGAAGAAGATGTAGGAATAGGAGTTTGTAAGAATGGTGAGTACAAGAGTAGAGAAAGTCATGTGAGTGCAACGCATCAGATTTTTATTCAGTTTTCTAACTCGATTTGGCTACGACTATAAGAACATCTGGCTTCCAATATGTTTCTAAATGTTAATGCACACATTATTGAATTTATTTAAATGCAACGCATATCTTCTCGCGTTAAACGCGGGTTCATCTTTAGAGAGCTCGCGATAACCAGATGAGACTTTCTTAAATATAGCAACGTGAAAATGTCTCAGTTTTTAATATAATTAAGTTATTTTCCGAGTCAATATATCAATATATGATATCTATTGAAGTCATTTTTCTGAGCAGAATATTATAGAAGCTGAATAACACCAACAATGGTCTGTTGAATGCACAGATCAACAGTATTCAAGTTTGAAAATGGCATTGTTACCACCTGTACAAAGCTAAAAACAGCAGAAATTCTGTATAAAAGAAGCTTAAGAATTAAAAATTATCATAAATCCTTTAAGGGATACCTCGTGACGCTATATGAATATTTTTTGTTTATTATAGAGATATAATTGTTTAAAATTTGATTGTTTATTTAAAGGGCATAAGGGTTTCAGAATTATATGCATATATACCATCAAGATTCTGCAAATAGAATAGTTCATATTAATTAATTTTATAGTGCCTTTCTTCTTTAGTTGAGGGTAATTACCCTCCCCTTTTGCCATGTAGAACAACAAAAGCTTAATTAAAGTAATGGCATGTGAAACTAATACGATTAGTGTCACTTTCCGTTTAATCCTCTTTGGGGACAACGCGATAATGCCTAGAATAGCCTTTGAATTTGTTAGATTACTTGCTAATATGTCTATCAGAATTATTTGTAAGCTTTGAGTTTATATACAATCTGCATTCGAAATATTATCCAACTGTAATCACTCAGTCATCATGGTTGGGATTTAATAATAAGCGTAAATTATAATTAAAAGGTAGAATGCAGAATTTTAGCCAGCGCCCATTCTGCAAAGTACATAGGAACTCTGTTACTATATCACTGAGAATACAGTAGCACATGTGGGTTCAAAGGAAGGGGCAAGTAGATGGAGTGTCCTTGGAGTTCAGAGCAGCACTAAATAGCTAAGGCAAAATGAGTAGGTTACTTGTGAAAATATACTTTACTAAACTAGCGAAATAAAAAATCTGATGTGTTGCACTCACATGACTTTCTCTACTCTTGTGCTAACCATTCTTACAAACTCTTATTCCTATATCTTCTTCGTGTTAGTTGAGATAAACATTTGCAGAAATTATCTTATTGCTTATTTCCTTGTAGGTACAAGGGGAATATTGGAATACAGTAGGCTTTGTGCGATAGTCAAATCTTTTAAAGCTTTGAGATTCCGTTCTCTTTGTACACGTAACATATAAAAAAATGAACAACGATGGCCCATTTCATGAAAGTTCCTAGTTTTCCGAAACTCACACACATAACAAGGTATATCTCCGAAATGGTTCACCCTACAAGAAAATTTATTGAGACATAAATTGTGTATTTTAGCAAGATCTACATTTTTTGTATAGTATAATTTGGTCTATCTCTAACGGTTTACGAGTTATGCAAAAGTCGTCCAGAGTAAATACGACTACAGGGGCTATAGCCAGAAAATTCAAGATATACATTTCATTTGTCATAAAAATATCTCAAACATATGACATTTTAATCAAAATCGTTAGAGCCATTTTCAAGAAAATCAAAATTTTCGAAAAATTTTCCATGTACAGGGTAGTTTAGGGTGGGGCTATGTTCTTCAAAATCTTCGTGTCACATCCTTGAACGACATTAAACTTAAATACCAACTTTGGTTTTTAACCGACTTTTCGTTTTTGAGCTATGCTGTCCACAGACTGACAGACAGACACACACACGGACCTTTTTCTAAAAATGCTTTTTTTGGATTCAGGGTGCCTCAAAACATGTATTTCCGGTGAAATCTCGACTTCGAATTTTTGGGTGGAATACAATACTTCCCCTACTTACCAGTAGAGAAAGTAAAAATATTTCTTTTTTATGCCATTATTTGGTTGCATAGGACTGAAGCTATAATAGTCTTACTGGTATTGGTTTGTTTTATCCATAATTTAATAACAAGTATCAGAGAGATATTAAACCACGTATTATACAGTTTCTGAATTGTTCCTTCACTACTACCCTGTCCTTAATTGAGGAGCGCTTTTTTAAAACTCCATAGATGCAAAATTTTACGAAATGGAGTTATATATGGTATCAGATTTTGCAAAATTCGATTCTTGTCCTGTGTAGAAGCTAGGGATAGATGCACTTGCTCAGTTAAAGCATAGGTCCATAGATGCAATTTTATGATTTTATAATCCAGAGTGTAGCAACCTCAATTCCATGAAATGCATGTTGGCATTTACTGCCATCTCGCTGTTGCGCTTCTTGGAATTCACATTCATTTCTGCAAGCTTTGTACACTGCTGCTTCGTTGGAAATAACTGCGAACTCAGGTTGTGCGCTTCTTGGATTTCACATTCATTTCTGCAAGCTTTGTTCACTGCTGCTTCGTTGGAAATAACTGCGAACTCAGGTTGTGCGCTTGGATTTCACATTCATTTCTGCAAGCTTTGTTCACTGCTGCTTCGTTGGAAATAACTGCGAACTCAGGTTGAGGCGGCGCCGTGGCCGAGCGGTTAGCGCGCTCGCCTACCACCTAGGCGGTCCGGGTTCGATCCCAGGGACCCGCATGTGGTATTCGTGGTGGACGAAGCGGCGTCAGGGCGGGTTTTCTCCGGGTACTCCGGTTTCCCCCGCCATCTCATTCCACCGGTGCTCCATCTTCATGTATCATCAGTGTCACCGCCTGTGGTGCCGTAGTAGTAAAAGCGGGCGTTAAACACTACAACAACAACAACAGAACTCAGGTTGTGCGCTTCTTGGATTTCACATTCATTTCTGCAAGCCTTTTGTTCCATTTATATCCCGCCTTTAACTGCAGAGATCATATCGGCGACCTTGCCTATTGGCAATGGTGTTACTCGTTTAACAGTGGGTTTTTCGGTCATTGGGGGTTTTTATACGTTGAATTCACACACACACGCACGCGCACACACACACACGCACACACACACGCACACACACACACCAACACACACACACCAACACACACACACACACCAACACACACACACCAACACACACACACACCAACACACACACACCAACACACACACACCAACACACACACACTTTCAGACTCAGGAAAGATGAGGAATAATCTTGACTGGAGAAAAATTCCTACTCGCCTGCCAGGAATCGAACCTGGGACCCGTTGCACAGCAGGCAGGTGCTTCTACAAGCTTTGTTATACTTACATGGCATTTTTATTCTTAGTTGAAACACTGCCCTGTACTATGCACAACGGACAGCAGCTCAGATTGTGAAACTGTACCAGTCGTAGAATGCGCTGGAGGTAGGAATTATTGCAAAAACAAGGAAAGGAAATCAAAATGCAAGTAAAGGAAAGCTCATACTCCAGCAATTAAATATTCACGTGGTCTCGAGTGCACTCCACGAAATCCTATAACTAAAGCTTCCAAGAAATCACAGGGGTGTCAAAAGTTAGGTTATCTCTCCTGGCTAGAAAATTTCACTTATCTGGGAATGCACCAGAAGAGGTGACAGAACAGGAATATTACAGAAGGGCATTACTGCTGCTATAAAGCAAGACATTAAGAAGTACAGATATAGAGAAAGCCACTATGGAAGAGCGAAATCAATTAGAGGGTATTTACCTCCAGAACTTAATATCAGAAAAATATGGACCAACTTCTGCAACGAAAGAAGATTAAGAAACCTACCAGTCTGCTCATTGTCAAAATATAAAAACATATTTTACAACTTCTTCAATGTTTCATTCCGTACACCACACACTGACACATGCTCAATGGGACTGATGAACATTAAGACAGAGGCAGATGTGGAAAAGAAAAACGAACTAAGAACCATGTACAGACTGCACAAGCACTAATAAAGGTGAAAGCTTACTTATTCATATTGTTTGAAATTTCTTTGTATATATTCAATATGTTTGTTATATAAATAAAACAAAGTATATTGTTATTGTGAATGTAGCAGTACTTAGTTTCCAAGTTTATAACTAATAAAATAATCCTTATGAACATTAATATGTTGGTTGTATAGTACATTATGTATTATAAAGAGGTGAAAATAAATGAAAAAAATAATAAATGCACAAATAAAAAGTAACAAAAACAATAAATGACAAAAATAACGAAATTTCATGTCTTAATTTCTCGCTCACGCAGAGAATCAGCATTTATCGGCTTTTCAAAAAACTCCGCATTTTCAAACTCCAAATTTGCACTAGTTAAACTATGCTATTTGTTTCTTTTTCACATTCAATGAAACATTTTCAGGAAGGAGAACTGAATGATTAATATAGTTGATGTGCTAACCAATTAGTATTGCCAATAAATAGGAAAAACAGTGTTTCTCAGAAACGCATTTTGTGCATCTATCGACTTTTTGAAAAAACGCAAGTGCAGATTACGGACGCCACTGGCATAGCTGTCTAGCACTCGTCAGCAACAACCAGGCACGCCGGCACCGTGCGAACTGTGTAGGCACACCGTGCGTGTCAGTTGACGGTCCCTGCTCTTCGCCAATTAAACATTGTCCTATTATTATTTATATTATTATTTATATTACTATTATTATTAGTTGCAGTATTTACTAACTTCTGAATTCCGACTGATCTTCACGGCACGTTGTATGAGGTCCGCAGTAAAATGGTTAAGCAAAACAGGCATCTGACGTTTTCCCTGTGACAGTGATAGATTTTGAAGGGAAAAAAAAAAACTTGACTCACTTCCGAGGAACAAATTATGGGAAGTGTTACAGAAATATAATATAGCTAGAGGACTAATTGAAATTATTAAAGAATGCATGACTTATTTTAAAACTGGAAATATACGATATAATTGTATGAAAGCCACAAAGAGACTGAAACAAGGTTGCAGTCTATCGCGAATTTTATTTTATATAAATGTAGAGTATACAGGGCGGAGGGGAAGCGTTACAAACAAAATTGTCCAACTTCTGGACACGGGTTCCTACTTAAAAACCGATCAATTTACCATACAACATACATACCATTCGCTGTCGGTGTTTTTGGGACACCCTGTATATTTTAAATATATTAGTTTCGAAACAATGTAGTCTCTCGTTAGATTTATATCAAGCTTATGTTAATAAAAAGAGCATAAATAGGCACATTTTCTTGTTTTTGTAAACTTTAACTTATATTTTTTGCATCTTTAAGACAGGTACATCCACACAAAGTTATTTGTTTTGGGAAAAACAATTATTATAATTCAAATAACTTTTAGATTTGCACAGCTAACAAATAATACACCGCTTCAACGGAGAAGCAAAATAATAGGTAGGTAATAAAGAGAAAATTAATTCGTACTCGAAAAGAAACCAGTCCGCGACTCGCAATCGAAAACCATGAAAACCATATCCGAACGCGAGTCTTGCACGTCTTTTTTTTATGAGTTAACGTCCTCCAACATTGTGTCATATCGGACGAATGAATGAAATGAAATGGGTGAAATGATGCTCAAATGAGCCCGAGGTCCATGGAGCTTTAAGTTACCCGACATTCGTCTTCTCATGGTAGGGAAAACCTCGGAAAAAACCTTACCCGGATAACTTACCCTAAGCGAGATTCGAACTCGCGACCTCTTGAACGTGAGGCAGACACGCTAACCATCACGCTACCGAGGCGGGCGAGTCTTGCACGTCACTGCGGCGTCATCTTCCTATGCTTTTTTTGGTTATACTTTCTCTCATTGTTATTAATATCTAAATATAAATGTATTGTACCTACATAGAATGAAGGGACTAACACCAAACAATTTGCTAAAGGCATATTAATAACTTGGACAGCGGAACAAAACAGCCAATTATAAGGGAATTAGCATTCTAATTACAGGATACAATTCTATGGAACTATGATGAGGAATAGAATAAAACCAATTAGGAAGAGTGGATCTAAACCCGGGTGTTTACGTTCTAAAATGTTTTTTACAATCATACAATAATTGTTGTCAGAAGATAAACCTGTGCGAGTATGCGCGCAGACTTTAGCAGCGAATTCTTGAAGTTAAGCTGAAACACAATTTATCCTCCCATTTGGCTCGATAGCGAATGGCTGCACAAATAAAAAATGTGGTGTGGTGCACTCACATGACTTTCCCTACTCTTGTACTAACCATTCTTACAAACTCTTATTCCTATATCTGTATCGTGTTACTTGAGATAAACATTTGCAGAAATTATCTTATTGCTTATTTGCTTGTAGGTACAAGGGGAATATGAGAATACAATAGGCTTTCAGTGATTGTCAAATCCTTTAAAGCTTTTCCGTTCTCTTTCGACGCTTAGCATATAAACATGAATAGCTAAGTTCACCAAAACTGACACACATAACAAGGAATATCTCCGAAATGGCTCACTCTAGAAAATTTTATTTAGACATAAATTGTGTATTTTAGCAAAATAAACATTTTTTGTATGGTAAGATTTGGTCTCTCTCTTACGATTTACCAATTATGCAAAAGTCATCCAGAGTAAATAGGACTACAGGGACTATAGCCAAAAAATTCAAAACATACCTTTCATTTGTCATACCACTTATGCAAAGACGTCGAGAATAAACGGGACTACGTAGGCAGAAAATACAAAATATATATTTCGTTTGGCAAAAAAAAAAAAAAAAAAAAAAAAAATCTTAAGCATATGCCATCTTAATCAAAACGGTTAGAGCCAGTTTTCAGAAAATGAAAATTTTCCATGTAAAGGGTAGTTTATGATGGAGGAATTTTCTTCAAAATCTTCGTATCGTATCCTGGAAGAATATTAAACTTGAATATCAAGTTTGCTTTTTAACGAACTTTTCGTTTTTGAGTTATGCTGTTCATAACTAGACACACACAAGGACCTTTTTCTAAAAAATTATTTTTTTTATTCAGGGAGCCTCAAAACATGTATTTTCGGTGAAATCTAGTGTTCGAAATTTTGGGTCGAATACTATCCGCAGTAGAGGAAATAAAAATAAAATTTGTTGAGTATTTGTTTAAACGATGAGTTTAAAAGGACGAGTTATTCATATAATTTCAATTTGTTGCTAAAATGGGTCGTTTAGCGAGAAGATTATAGTAAGTAATTGTATTCCAGCGTGTGAATTGGAACAAATATGTTGAAATATATTTGGGAAACGCACAAAGCGAAAGATGCCGACACTGTTCTAGTCTCGAGAATAGTGCTCGGAAAGCTTGAAAGAGCTTTTTTGTTGTTGTTTTTTTTTTTTTTCAAATTAACGTCCTCCAACATTGTCATATTGGACGAATGAATGAAATGAAATGGGTGAAAAAATGCTCAAATGAGCCCGAGGTCCATGGAGCTTTAAGTTACCCGACATTGGTCTTCTCAGGGTAGGGAAAACCTCGGAGAAAAACCTTACCCGGATAACTTACCCTAAGCGAGATTCGAACTCGCGACCTCTTGAACGTGAGGCAAACACGCTAACCATCACGCTACCGAGGCGGGCGAGTTCTGCTCATCCCATCGTAACAGACATAAAGACCTGTGGCTAAACCAGTTTTCTAGGACCTACAGTCCGTCTGGTCTAAGTTGGAACATGACCTACTTAGCGCTACCCCTCCCTGTGATAGGGGAGGGATGACAACACATCGCCACGGCTATCCGCGACTGCCTAGTCTGCGTCCGTCGGTAAAACGTGTTTCGACGAGTGTACAGGCTGCTTATGTACATATAGCCCTTAATGTTGACAGTGAAATATTAAAATGCTGGTGATGCGTTTAGTCCTGCTCATTGTGTTGACAATCGTATTGTTCCAAGCTGGTGTTGGAAGAAAGGGGAAACCTCTTCAATCTGATGCACGGGAAGTTGTACGTTTGGTACATAAGTGTTTTGCTGATGAACTAGAGGCGTTAACATCGGGTAAACCAACAATATCCGTGACACAGGTCATGGAAAGAACCGCCGCAGCTACTGGTGTATCTCGCACTTCAATATACAGAATTTTGCAAGAAAAGAATAAAGCAGACGAAAATGGGACCGCTGTTAGAACACCAGGAAGGAAACGACCAAACAGACAACCGACAAGCACAACAGCCGATTCATTTACAAAGGCGGCTATTCGTAGTACAATTTATAGGTCGTACACATCGCATTTCTTGTCCGAAAAATGGAAAGCTGTCTGTGAGCATGTGAAACGCGTAGAAGGAATGTATTGGGAAAAAGACGGATTAATGGACGATATACTGGACAGATTCAACATAAATTTAGAAGACAGTTACTCCGGAAGATGCGTGTGAAGACTGCGGATGTGATCCAGCATCTGATATCCATGAAGCCGAAGATCTTATCAGCTTACCGATACCCTCCAAGGAACCCTTCTTGGACGGGATCTCAACACTGCCGCTATCTAACAGCAGTTATTAAAGCGCTGCTCTCTGATAGCTGCGATATAGTCAGGCAGTCAATCGCACCGTTGTATGTTGCATGGAACCGATGCGAAATGGGATTAGGCAGTCATGGAGTACCCACAAAAGCGCGGGCAGTAGTGCGTTCTCTAATTCCCGTGTTTCAACATAAACCAAACGAACTGTAGTTTGTACTTTCATTCGTCGTAGGTGTGAACGCATACATGGGAGCAGTAGTGCTATTAGTACACCAACCATATACTGCTACTGTTTCCAGACTGCGGATGATGTATTCCGCAACGTTCACCTATCCTCTTTAAATTTATTGGACTGATTTATTTGTCATACTTGAAACCACCACCACGCGAAATCTGGGCAGTTACGTCAGTAATACGTTGTGTATTTGGATACATTCTTGGATACATGTCTTGAAAAATAGAGTTGTAAATAAATATATCATATGGTTACATTATGGCAACATAACTTAGATATTATAAGCTAATTATAATGGACACGAATGAAAGTTCCAAGGGACTACATACTCCTTGAACTTATATTAAATGTGGTCAGACACAGCCAGGCTGTTGGGCATATAGATGCAGATCTTTCTGTTGGTAACTCAGGACAAGGTAATTAACAAATTGCATCATTATTTGATTCATTTGCGGACTTATACTGTTATTACCGAATGTGGTAGATCAGATAGTAACCTTTGTGTCCGCATTCGCGAGGTCCCGGTATCAAATCACATGTGCCGGCCAATCTAACTGGTACTTTTTCATAGTTTCCCTCAGTCCGCAAGATAAATACTCAATTAGATATTTATTATCATCACCCATAATTCCATCTTAAGTCTAAAACAATAGTACAAATGAAAAATACGTGTTAATAATGAATTTTGCGCCATCTATCCTCAGATGATGAAAGTAGATGTACTGGATGGCACCCTAATGTATTCTGCCGTCACAGAAACGAAGGTACAATAACAACAATAATAATAAACTTCTGCAATCCATCACTGTGGTACCTGGAAGCTAAACCAGAGTGCGAATGTGCTTTTTTATTAATTTGTTATAAAATACATTAGCTAATCGTTTAAAAATTTTACAGAGAGAGCTTAATAACTAAAAGCATAGGTTTAAAACATGTCACTGTAAAATGATACAAGGCAAAGATTTAACAATTCTGATCCTGGAATTATTTTATCCAGGCTCTTGTAGTTGATCATGTTTGGTGTTCAATTCTCTTGTATTCCGTCCAGGATTCATTTGGGTTTCCTTCACTCGGCTGATTGGTGTCCAAAATTGTTGTCTTCTGCTCGGGTTAGTAGTCGAATGTGCATTGTTTGATCTCATTTGGTCAAAATGTAACTCTGTTGGTGTTCTTGAGTCTTGCCGATCTTCGGCAAGGTTGTTGGTATTCTGTTGAATTGCATCTTTGTAGTCGAGGTATTTTTCGGACCATTGAGATAGCAGTTTTGCTTACAGCACCTCTCATTTTGCACATAAGTTTAAGGTACGGTGGCTTCCTCAAAATATCCGAAATTGCTCTGCCTTCCAGCTTAAAGCCCCTTCTATTATCAGCTCTTTATATTTAGTACATTTCAATATAGCAGCAGTTGCCTTGCACTGTTCCATCTGTAGATTCGTGCCGAAGTAAGGCAGTGTGGTATAGGGATGAAACCTTTAAGGCTATCTGTCCGCCAAAGTTCTGATGCGCTACGGCTAAGTAGTTAAACCAACGTAAAAGAAATATATATAAAAAATAGCTTATTTAGAGCAGTATGTTTTCAGGTTGGTCAGTACGCGTGTCACAGGAAGGTTGACGCTAAATAGCCGGAACGAATGCTGTACCGGAAATGAATGC